>CM040402.1:10663246-11140746 GCA_022702515.1 Ilyophis sp. 1 JC-2022
AAATATAAGCCTTATTCACTTTATTTCATCAGGAGGGAAATAGCTCATCATTATCATATCACAATGATCTAAATAATGAAAACGTCTACTTAAACCGTGTCAAATGCAAGTTTGAGTGGACTGGCTTTCTTAAAGTTCTGCAGGATTAACGTTAACTGTAACAACGTGTATCGTCATAAAATTGGCCTTGGATTGTGATATAATGTGCGGGGGACAGAATGGCCAGGTACTGGAAGTGCGAGGGACATGTCCCCCGCATACCCCGTGTCCGCTACGCCCCTGTGTGTGGTTGTCTCCTTAGCCCAGCAAGTAGGCCGGAGCGGCAGTTTCACTTTTACTTCCTGTGTTTCCGCTGCCTCTGACGCCTGCCGGCGCCGACAACGATCCACAGAGAGCCCGGTGTCCTGACTATATCCTCCAATATGTTGTGTGAGTGCAGAAATTCACTCGTAACACCCTGCTTACACTGTAATCCTATGTTCAACAGTTTTTGGCAACTGTAGAAGGTATTCGCTTGGTTAAACTTAACATTAACGAACAGACATATAAACAAAGATATAAACAAAGACACACATAAAGAGCACCGAAAAGGAGAGCGTAGAGCCGCTGCATCTGTGCGTGCCGCCATTAAGCGGTAAATTGAGGTACACCTTTATCAGATCTCTCCATCTGTGCCTTTTTACCTCTTCATCCGTCTTTCCCCCTTTCTCTAACTCTCTTCCTTCCTCTTTCTCTTCCTTTTCAACGGGTTCAGTCCTCCCCCGTGTCTCCTTTCGGCTTCTCTGCTCACTTCTCTCGCTCTCTCTCTCCCCCTACTTCATCCTCCCTTCCCCTGTCTTTTTCTCCTGTGACCCTCCTTCTTCCTCTCCCTCTCTCTCCGCAGTATGGCATCCCTCTCTCTTCTCTCATATATTCATTAAGATGAGGGCATGACTGACCCCAATCTGTCAGATCACATTACAGACACTCACCACGTTAATTCTGTAGCACCTTGAGAAAGACAAACTGTGCGCTTGTCATCTTCCTCTTCTCTCTGCCTCTCCCTCTGAAAATCCTGCCCTCCTCCTCGTCGTCTGTCTCTCTCTCCATCACCATTTCTCATGCTCTCTCATTCCCTCATTTCTTCTCTTGAATCACTCTCTTTTCATGCCGCACACACACTGTTCGTGCATGTTTTGTGCATATGTGTGTGTGCGTGCGCGTGTGCACGTGTGCTTGGGTCGTCTGTGTCTGTTTCTGTTTATATGCTGGGGTATGTTTCAGTCTGTCTGTGTGTCAGTGTCTGCATATTTGTATGAGTGTGTGTATGCCTGTGCAGGTGTGTGTATCTGTGTGCACGAGTGCGTGCGCATGCTGGGGGTTAGTGTGTGGAATAATTCATATAAGCGCTGGCAGTGTTTTGTATTTGCAGTGTGTAAGATGCCTGGTGCAGCTGGAGTAATTACCCAAGCTTGCGCCATTCATCAGAGCATTGTTTCCTTTGTTTCGTTTCTACCCTTCCTCTTTGATGAGACTGACGAGTCAAAGCACACTCACTGAAGGAAAACAAAAAAAAGAGGAAAAACACCTGGTAAATCTGGTAAATCTACAGAATCTGTGGTAACGTTGGTAAAGAACAGGTACACCTTGTCTAGCATGACCTTTGTTTTCTTTTGGGTTGCCAGACTCATTTTGCAGCAGCTTCAGATAGTACAGAACACAGGCGCCAGAGTGCTCAAACAGTATTATGGGGACCAATGATTACTGTAGGAATACGAACACTGCCATCCTTGGTGAGGATTGATCACTCTCTCACTCACTCACATTCACAGGTTGCAAGACGACCTGTGCTAGATCCTTGAGTTTCTTTATCTCCTTCCTGGAAAACAAAAACGAGAAAACCACACACTGCCGTCTCATGGCACTGAGAAAAATAAATATACATATGATGCAAAATGCAATTAAACATCAAAGGCACCCTTGTAATGTAGCAGAAACCCTTAACATGTCAAGGGCAACAGTACACACATGCCATGAACTGTTGGCATTCCTTTGTTAAATCCAAAACTTGCTGATGTGATATCCAGAAAAGTTGCATGGCATATCTAATCTATTTTTAGAATAGAATAGAATAACTTTTAATTTCCCGGCAGGGAGCCCCAGCAACAACAAAAAAAGACATAGGAAGTGGGGCAGACCCACAACACACAAACATATCAAACAAAAACATTCAATATAATCATTGCATTAATCAAACTAATTAAGTGATTTAAAGGAATACAGCCATGATTAAAAATAGCCCCCGCTGTCCCGAGATGTCTACTGTCATTATTAAGCAGTCCAACACACAAACTCCACCTCCACGACTTTCCTCCATACACGCAGTGTTGTGGGCTCTGTACACTGTCAAAACAGCACCGAACTTTGTCAGCCTTCCCATTCGTCGCCTCACTCCTCCACGCATTATCTTCTCTTTTCTCTTCCCTGGTGGCCTTTTGAAGATTGCCTGCAGATTGCCTGCAGTCCTAGTTCAGTCCCGAGTCCCGACATCGATGGTAAACTTTGTGGCTGCAGATTCAACGGACATTTCCGAGCAGATGTTGTGAATGCGTCTCCATGGTGACAACCACAAACAAAACTATCCCGAATATACAACTCATCAATACATAAATCAAGCAGCAGGAGTGCCGACAAATCTCCAGCCTGCTTTCCCGTCCCACAATAGACACACAGCGCATGAAAAAAACAAAAGACAAAAGCCAGACACAACAAAATACATTAAAATTAACAAACACGAACATGAGAGACAGCTGAACTACATGTCGCCATTACAGTGCCACGTGACGTCATACATATATTTACATTGTGGGTTGAAGGGTGAAAAAAAAGCACTTGATTTTTTGGGTACAATACCCTTTAACTGTGATTTACTACACTTTATTATTGTTTCTACACATATTCAATCTGTATGACTGTGAATTAATAAATTCAAGTCAAGCCAAGGCCCACTGCCTGGAAACACATTCATTCTGTATGAAGTGTTGGATCCCACGCCGTGGAATTCGAGCAGCTACAAAAAATTCGTTCAAAGGTGTGGGATGAGGCAGCTGGCAGAAAATTCAGAGGCCTCTGACAAATTCTCAGAAGCCGCCGGTGGCTTTCAGTGTTGCAGTTCAGATAAATAAGATGTCTGCAGCACGGTGTGTACAACTTCCAGCAGGGCCTTGACCCCATGACCCTCCAGTAATCTATCGGGAACCCAGTGACCAGTGGACTGCAGCTGTCTCTGTTGATGTGATCGTGAGGTGAAGCGGAAGACGGGGCCACGCTCTCACGGGCGACGGGATAGGAAGTCTCATCAGTGTTGAGGTTCCGTCGTCACAGCTGTCCCGCCCCCTCCCACAACCCTTCAAACCCTGACACGGGATCAAAACCAAAATAATCCAACCAAGGGACCATCTATTCATGCGCCATATTGCTCTACCAGCAAGCCTGCTTTCAACAAACTAGCGCATTCATTTGGATTATCTCCAGCAGCGGTGCGCGTCCCTCCCCCATCCCTCCTCCCCATCTTATCGCACTCATAAAACACCCTGCTAACATGCCAACAGATCTCTGAGCCTGCCACAGAAACAAACACTGACTTGTGAAGTAAAAAAAACAAAAAACATTCAACCTGCATGGCAGACTAACTGTTCCAGAGACACTATCAGCTACATTATCCAATACTGACGCTGGAGACGCAATGCCTGTATTGCCTATGGTTCAGTGCCTCCTACCATTAAATGGTAACCTTAATAAGTTATACAACAGCTACCTGTGAGTGCCATGGTGAAGATAGCATGTCTTTGTACTGATTCACTTTTATTTTTTGCTAGTTTGTTTTGTCTTGCAAAAGACCCACTGATGTTTGGTTGGAGTAAATACAGGTGCAGCTCAAAAAATTTGAATATCGTGAAAATGTTCAATATTTTTTGTCACTCATTTCAGAAAGTGAAACTCATATATTATATAGATTCATTACACATAGAGTGAAATATTTCAAGCCTTTATTTCTTGTAATTTTGATGATTATGGCTTACAGCTAATGAAAACCCAAATTCAGTGTCTCAGAAAATGTGAATATTGTGAAAAAGTTAAATATTGGAAACTCATGGTGTCACACTCTAATCAGCTAATTAACTCAAAACACCTGCAAAGGTTTCCTGAGCCTTTAAATGGTCTCTCAGTCTGGTTCAGTAGGCTACACAATCATGCGGAAGACTGCTGACTTGACAGATGTCCAGAAGACAGTCATTGACACCCTCCACAAGGAGGGTAAGCCACAAAAGGTCATTGCTAAAGAAGCTGGTTGTTCCCAGAGTGCTGTATCCAAGCATATTCATAGAAAGTTGAGTGGAAGGGAAAAGTGTGGGAGGAAAAGGTGCACAAGCAACAGGGATAACCGCAGCCTTGAGAGGATTGTCAAGCAAAATCCATTAAAGAATTTGGGGGAGCTTCACAAGGAGTGGACTGAGGCTGGAGTCAGTGCATCAAGAGCCACCACGCACAGACGAATCCAGGACATGGGCTACAAATGTCGCATTCCTCATGTCAAGCCACTCCTGAACGTCAGAAGCGTCTTACCTGGGCTAAGGAGAAAAATAACTGGACTGTTGCTCAGTGGTCCAAAGTCCTCTTTTCAGATGAAAGTAAATTTTGAATTTAATTTGGAAATCAAGGTCCCAGAGTCTGGAGGAAGAGTAGAGAGGCACAGAATCCATGTTGCTTGAAGTCCAGTGTGAAGTTTCCACAGTCAGTGATGATTTGGGGTGCCATGTCATCTGCTGGTGTTGGTCCACTGTGTTTTCTGAAGTCCACAGTCAACGCAGCCGTCTACCAGGAAATTTTAGAGCACTTCATGCTTCCTTCTGCTGACAAGCTTTATGGAGATGCTGATTCCATGGTATTACTGTGCTTGATTGGCCAGCAAACTCGCCTGACCTGAACCCCATAGAGAATCTATGGGGTATTGTCAAGAGGAAGATGAGACACCAGACCCAACAATGCAGACGACCTGAAGGCCGCTATCAAAGCAACCTGGGCTTCCAATACACCTCAGCAGTGCCACAGGCTGATCGCCTCCATGCCACACCGCATTGATGCAGTAATTCATGCAAAAGGAGCCCCAACCAAGTATTGAGTGCATAGAAATGAACATACTTTTCAGAAGGCTGACATTTCTGTTTAAAATATCCTTTTTTATTGATCTTATGTAATATTCTAATTTTCTGAGACACTGAATTTGGGTTTTTATTTGCTGTAAGCCATAATCATCAAAATTACAAGAAATAAAGGCTTGAAATATTTCACTCTATGTGTAATGAATCTATAAAATATATGAATTTCACTTTCTGAAACGAGTTACAGAAAATATTGAACTTTTTCATGATATTCAATTTTTTTGAGCTGCACCTGTATATAGGTAAACATATAGAGGATGAAGATTGAATCTAAGATTGAAGGATGAGATCTAAGCGATTCCAGCCGTTCCACATATCCAACTGTTCCGGGTCTGATGCAGATTCCAGCCGTTCCACAGATCCAACTGTTCCGGGTCTGATGCAGATTCCAGCCGTTCCACAGATCCAAGCGTTCCGGGTCTGATGCAGATTCCTTAGCTTGTGATCACCGTTAGCAGACTTTTGCGGTTCTTTGAGTTTATTTATGACAATATAGAGCGTGGAAGCACTTTGATTCAGAACAGGATGCAGGTGTCGACTGCTTGAGGACTAAAGACCTACTGAATCCCCCCCTCCCCCACCCCCTCGCTCCCACGGGTGGAACTTTCACTTTGCCTAGCGATAATGAAGTGGCAAGTTACTTTCATCACACTGGTGGAATAACATGATTTACAGTATCTTCAGAGTGCATTGCGAAGCAAAACTGCAGACTGCAAATTTTCGGAGGACTAGAAACTTTTCAACGTACCCGCCTCACCCTAAGCCCAAAATTTACCAAACGTACCCACGGGGTCTCTAAATCCATTCATCCATCTCACTCATTTAAATGAAAACACATGCTCTACCTCCCTCTCAGTTCATCCCTCCATCACCATCCATCGCCCTTTTTTTTTTCTTCTCATGCACATAATTTCCCCACGTTCTCTCTAGCTCTCTCTTTCTCACTTGCTCAATCTGCCTATTCTTCTCTTGCCTTCTTCCCCCCCCCTCTCTCTCTCTCTCTCTCTCTCTCTACATGTCTGTTTCTCTCTCATTGCCTCTCTACATGTCTGTTTGTTTTTGCCTGCTTGCCTCTCTAAATGTCTGTTTTTCTCTCCTTGCCTCTCTACATGTCTGTTTATCTTTGCCTTCTTGCCTCTCTACATGTCTGTGTCTCTCCTTGCCTCTCTACATGTCTGTTACTCTTTGCCTTCTTGCCTCTCTACGTGTCTGTGTCTCTCCTTGCCTCTCTACATGTCTGTGTCTCTCCTTGCCTCTCTACATGTCTGTGTCTCTCCTTGCCTCTCTACATGTCTGTTTCTCTTTGCCTCTCTACATGTCTGTGTCTCTCTCCTTGCCTCTCTACATGTCTGTGTCTCTCTCCTTGCCTCTCTACATGTCTGTGTCTCTCTCCTTGCCTCTCTACATGTCTGTTTTTCTCTCCTTGCCTCTCTACATGTCTGTTACTCTTTGCCTCTCTACATGTCTGTGTCTCTCTCCTTGCCTCTCTACATGTCTGTTTTTCTCTCCTTGCCTCTCTACATGTCTGTTTCTCTTTGCCTCCTTGCCTCTCTAAATGTCAGTCTCTCTCCTTGCCTCTCTACATGCCTGTTTCTCTTTGCCTCCTTGCTTCTCTACACATCTTTCTCGCCTTGCCTTTCTACATGTCTGTGTCTCTCTCCTTGCCTCTCTACATGTCTGTTTCTCTTTGCCTCCTTGCCTCTCTACATGTCGGTCTCTCTCCATGCCTCTCTACATGTCTGTTACTCTTTGCCTCTCTACATGTGTTTCACTTCGCCTCCTTGCCTCTCTACATGTCTGTTACATTTTGCCTCCTTGCCTCTCTACACGTGTCTTTCTCTCCTTGCCTCTCTAAATGTCTGTTTTTTTCTTCTTGCCTCTCTACATGTCTGTTACTTTTTGCCTCCTTGCCTCTCTACACGTGTCTTTCTCTCCTTGCCTCTCTAAATGTCTGTTTTTTTCTTCTTGCCTCTCTACATGTCTGTTACTTTTTGCCTCCTTGCCTCTCTACACGTGTCTTTCTCTCCTTGCCTCTCTACATGTCTGTTTCTCTTTGCCTCTCTTCACGTGTCTTTCTCTCCTTGCCTCTCTAAATGTCTGTTTCTCTCATTGCCTCTCTACATGTCTGTTTTATTGCCTCCTTGCCTCTCTACACGTCTGTTTTTTTCTCCTTGCCTCTCTACATGTCTGTTTCTCTTTGCCTCCTTGCCTCTCTACACGTGTCTTTCTCTCCTTGCCTCTCTACATGTCTGTTTCTCTCTCCTTGCCTCTCTACATGTCTGTGTTTCTCTCCATGCCTCTCGACATGTGTTTCACTTTGCCTCCTTGCCTCTCTACATGTCTGTTTCTCTCCTTGCCTCTCTACATGTCTGTTTCTCTTTGCCTCTCTACATGTCTGTTTCTCTTTGCCCCCTTGCATCTCTACAAGTTTGTGTGTCTCTCTCTCTCTCTCTATGCCTCTCTACATCTGTGTTTCTCACTCTCTTTTTCTCTTCCCCTGTTCTACTTCAGTTTCACAAGGCTCTATAGGCTGCAATCCCATTCGCAGATATTCGCAGCCAGTTCCGTTAGTCACACCACACCTCCCACCCTTCCCCCTTCTCTCTTTCTGTCTCTTTCCCAGTCTCTCCCCTTCCCCTCTCTCTTTCTTCTCCCATTCTTCTTTCTCTGTATATCTTCATTTTCTTCTTCTGTATCTCTGTCATTCTGTCTGCTGTTGCCCCCTCCTCCTTTTCCTTCCTCTCTCCTTCCCTCGGATTTGTGCACACGCCAGTATTTCCTTCTGGTTGTCGTGCCCCATAATGCATCACAAGTTCTCCTCTCACACTCTGTCCAAGCATTGTGACTTTTCCACCCTCTTCATCTCTTCTCTTTTTTTCTATCTCTCTCTGCCCTGGGACTAATGAAAAGCTGTAGGTGCCATGCAGAGCACTGCTGCTGGCTCAGAAAGTCAGGGAAAGGCTACTGCACTTGCTAAAGCAAGTTTCTAGATTTATTATTCATCTGAGTGACTTTTTTATTCTTTTATTTTTTGGGGTGGGGGGGGAGCCTAATGCATAAATAACATTCACCCCAAAATCCGTGAAAGCTTTTACACGACTTTAAAGTCTATTATTTACTTTGGCTTTGTGTCTTTTCTGAGGTCTGTGAAGCTGCTCTTTCTGATAATTGCTCAGAAACAAGTTCTGACGCTTTGATACTGGAAGTAAACATAAGTCAGCCCTCAAACGAGTGTGGTCAAATAACTGGGAAAAAAATGATGTGTTTATCACACACATAAAACTATTTAAAAAAACACGGAGATCCCAAAACTTGTCTTTCAAGTCCAAGCCTCAAACATCCTCCAGAAGATAAAGAGAGCAGTTTGCTCTATTAGCCAGGGTGGGTTTTAGCCTCATAGGAGAAATGTAAAACCAGGGGGGCAACCTGCTGATTATACAATGGAAAACGGCTCTAAAGAGGGTAACACCTTACCTGAAGTGGATCTTGTGTAGCATTCATAATACCTTCATAAGTCTGACATAATGCATCATGACCACTTGCTAGTTTCATATAGTGCTTATTATTACATGTTTCACAATTGTATATTAGTTTTTGTGTTTAGCGTTCAATTTATTCTGTTAAAATTTGTATTTTTAATATTTTCCCATTTTTCAACCAAATTAGTAGCCAATTGAACCCCTATTCTAATTCGATTCTGCATACATTGATTAGAAGGCCAACAGTTCCTTTCGGCTTTCTTTAACATAAATCGGCACACCTGGTTTCTTGGGTCTAAATTGGTTGCCGTTTTTTTGGAGTAAAAGTGAAAACCTGAGCTTCTCCTGTGACTTTCCAGAACCAGGCTCGGGAACGCCTGGTATAAACACTGACTGAAACGCTCGATGGATATATTTATATGACAGCTGAAAAACTCACAAATACTCACACTGAAAAACTATCTCGCTGAGAGAGCAAGCTTTGGTCCTCCTCTTGTACTACCAATGATCTGTTGCTCTGCTTGCAGACTGCCGAAATCCAGTAAACATTCACTACAGATCCCCAAAAAAATGGATCAAATTTTAATTCTCTGTGATCCAAGTTCTTATAGCCTCTCAGGAAACACTACAAAGAAAAATAATGCTTAAAAAATTCTAAACTCTGGGTCAATAAGTGCGGCTTATTGATTATAAGTGTGCAAAACAAAACATAAACACTTGAAAGTTCATATAGATTATTCAAACAAAGATGCCCCTATGGCTACGAGAGCAAGAACTTGGGGATCTTCGCAGTATTGATCAGCAGGCAGGGCAGGAGGTGACAGGCAGGCAGCTGCATCTTTCATGCTAAAGAAAAACACAGTCCAATTCTCCCAGGCCTGGGACACCACCCGTTAACCGTTAACCGTTAATCTAATCTGACAAAAAAACAAACACGTTAAAAAAACAGATTCTGCCAAGCGGTTAAATGGTAAATGGCAAATGGACTGCACTTATATAGCGCATTTTTCGGTTATCAAGGTCAACCTTTCTATCTTACCAAAGCGCGTTACAATGGCCTCTCGTTCACCCATTCACACACACACACTCACACACTGATGGTTGTGCATGGGATTTGAGCAGTCAGCATGCATCAACTCCAGCTGTAATGAGAGGCGGCCTATTGGGGGCACACTGGGAGAGGTGACCCCACCAGCACTAATTATGTCATTTTTAAAGTAACTGTCTTTTGTCCTAAATATTTTATAAATATATATATGTTTTTTGACTGTAGGTGCATTACACTATAACTGTGATCTTTCCTGAAAAGCACTTTGCCGTGTCTATGCATTATAAAATATAGATAGCGTGCGTTTATGATTATTAAAGTGTGTTATGGGGTCCGATGATTTACTGTGCCTGGGACACAGAGCCGATGTGATCGACTAACAGTGCCATCCGTCCATTGCGAGTATCTGCCACACAAACAAACGCACGCACGCACGCACGCACGCATACACACACACACATACTGATGCACACATACGTGCGGGCACACGCACGCACACACACACATGGACGGGTCAGATGCGCTCACACAGACATACGCACATAGAGCCACACGCACACACGCCGTGTCAGAAAGCTGTGTTTGTGTGTGAATTATTGACTGCCATAAGCCAACACTTGTCTGGCTAATAATTGCATAATACACCTTTTCACCTCAAACTCTGTTAGAGGATCAATTACAGAAATAGAAGAATTTCACCCCTCAAACCTGCACCTGATGCACTTTGAGATATTGTTCAGAAAGGAGCTATGTACATTTCTGATGCTACTGTACCTGCTAAATTTAAATGAACTAATACAATGGTACAGGAAGTACATGATACAACAAGGATATATTTGTTGTAATGACAGAAAATGTCTATACACAATTTGTTTAGTTCAATATGCAGCCGAACAGTGGTTACTAGTATTTATACAGAGATGCCACAAAGATACATACAAAAAATGGAGTGCATAAACTGAATGCGTCTCTCTCCCTCCCTCCCTTCCTCTTACTGCCTATTGAAGAGAAATGTCATTCTGTTTCAGAAAGGCCAGTGTTGATGCTGATGGTATTTGAAGGCTAAGCTAGGGAGAGAGATGGAAGGAGAGGGAGGGAGAGTATGTCAGCAGGAGAAGAGGAACAGGGCTCATGCAAGATTCATCTCAGAACACAGAACCAGGCTAAAGCACACAGACAGTACACTGAACTCGGACACCACAGAACCAATCCAGCACAGCTATGAGGCGTCCACACACAGGAACAATCCAGCACAGCTATGAGGTGTCCACACACAGGAACAATCCAGCACAGCTATGAGGCGTCCACACACAGGAACAATCCAGCACAGCTATGAGGCATCCACACACAGGAACAATCCAGCACAGCTATGAGGCGTCCACACACAGGAACAATCCAGCACAGCTATGAGGCGTCCACACACAGGAACAATCCAGCACAGCTATGAGGCGTCCACACACAGGAACAATTCAGCACAGCTATGAGGCGTCCACACACAGGAACAATCCAGCACAGCTATGAGGCATCCACACACAGGAACAATCCAGCACAGCTATGAGGCGTCCACACACAGGAACAATCCAGCACAGCTATGAGGCGTCCACACACAGGAACAATCCAGCACAGCTATGAGGCGTCCACACACAGGAAAAATCCAGCACAGCTATGAGGCGTCCACACACAGGAACAATCCAGCACAGCTATGAGGCGTCCACACACAGGAACAATACAGCACAGCTATGAGGTGTCCACACACAGGAACAATCCAGCACAGCTATGAGGCGTCCACACACAGGAACAATCCAGCACAGCTATGAGGCGTCCACACACAGGAACAATCCAGCACAGCTATGAGGCGTCCACACACAGGAACAATCCAGCACAGCTATGAGGCGTCCACACACAGGAACAATTCAGCACAGCTATGAGGTGTCCACATACAGGAACAATCCAGCACAGCTATGAGGCGTCCACATACAGGAACAATCCAGCACAGCTATGAGGCGTCCACACACAGGAACAATCCAGCACAGCTATGAGGCGTCCACACACAGGAACAATCCAGCACAGCTATGAGGCGTCCACACACAGGAACAATCCAGCACAGCTATGAGGCGTCCACACACAGGAACAATCCAGCACAGCTATGAGGCGTCCACACACAGGAACAATCCAGCACAGCTATGAGGCGTCCACACACAGGAACAATCCAGCACAGCTATGAGGCGTCCACACACAGGAACAATCCAGCACAGCTATGAGGCGTCCACATACAGGAACAATCCAGCACAGCTATGAGGTGTCCACATACAGGAACAATCCAGCACAGCTATGAGGTGTCCACATACAGGAACAATCCAGCACAGCTATGAGGCGTCCACATACAGGAACAATCCAGCACAGCTATGAGGTGTCCACACACAGGAACAATCCAGCACAGCTATGAGGCGTCCACACACAGGAACAATTCAGCACAGCTATGAGGCGTCCACACACAGGAACAATCCAGCACAGCTATGAGGCGTCCACATACAGGAACAATCCAGCACAGCTATGAGGCGTCCACACACAGGAACAATCCAGCACAGCTATGAGGCGTCCACATACAGGAACAATCCAGCACAGCTATGAGGCGTCCACATACAGGAACAATCCAGCACAGCTATGAGGCGTCCACACTAGAGTGCGGATCGGGCCGCATATTTCTGTCCGAACCCGACCGAGTCCGAGATAGTAGTAACCGAGCCCGACCCGAACCCGACAGGAATTCTGCTTTTTATGTCCGAACCCGACCCGAGCCCGACGCAGTTAATGTAAGGCACTGAAGCTCTGACATTGTGTTTCCCTGTCACGCAGTTGTTGTTACCATGGTTACAGCTTCTCTGTTTAGTGGACACTGGGCACCTAAATGACCGTCAAAAGGCATTGTTTTATTGGTAGATAACAGACACACACACAATATTCGGTATCATTTTTATTTATTTCACAGTATATTTTCACCAAAAACAACTTGAAGCACCATGTGAAGTAAGCTAACCCATCCTAATTAGTAGTTCAAAAGTAAAATGTTCGCTAGTTGTTCGGCCGCCGTGACCGAGCCCGACCCGAGCCCGAACATCATTTTAAAAGTTTAGTCCGAGCCCGGCCCGACCCGTCAGGCCCCGTCGGGTCCCGTCGGGTTCGGGTCGGGTATCCACCCTCTAGTCCACACACAGGAACATTTTAAAAGTTTACCAAAAGCTTTTAACCAGTAACTGTCTTTTGTCCTAAATATTTTATAAATATATATTATATGTTTTTTGACTGTAGGTGGCGTCCACATACAGGAACAATCCAGCACAGCTATGAGGTGTCCACATACAGGAACAATTCAGCACAGCTATGAGGTGTCCACATACAGGAACAATCCAGCACAGCTATGAGGCGTCCACATACAGGAACAATTCAGCACAGCTATGAGGCGTCCACACACAGGAACAATCCAGCACAGCTATGAGGCGTCCACATACAGGAACAATTCAGCACAGCTATGAGGCGTCCACACACAGGAACAATCCAGCACAGCTATGAGGCGTCCACATACAGGAACAATACAGCACAGCTATGAGGCGTCCACATACAGGAACAATACAGCACAGCTATGAGGCGTCCACACACAGGAACAATCCAGCACAGCTATGAGGCGTCCACACACAGGAACAATACAGCACAGCTATGAGGCGTCCACATACAGGAACAATCCAGCACAGCTATGAGGCGTCCACACACAGGAACAATCCAGCACAGCTATGAGGCGTCCACACACAGGAACAATACAGCACAGCTATGAGGCGTCCACACACAGGAACAATCCAGCACAGCTATGAGGCGTCCACACACAGGAACAATACAGCACAGCTATGAGGCGTCCACATACAGGAACAATCCAGCACAGCTATGAGGCGTCCACACACAGGAACAATACAGCACAGCTATGAGGCGTCCACATACAGGAACAATACAGCACAGCTATGAGGCGTCCACACACAGGAACAATCCAGCACAGCTATGAGGCGTCCACACACAGGAACAATACAGCACAGCTATGAGGCGTCCACATACAGGAACAATACAGCACAGCTATGAGGCGTCCACATACAGGAACAATACAGCACAGCTATGAGGCGTCCACACACAGGAACAATCCAGCACAGCTATGAGGCGTCCACACACAGGAACAATACAGCACAGCTATGAGGCGTCCACATACAGGAACAATCCAGCACAGCTATGAGGCGTCCACACACAGGAACAATCCAGCACAGCTATGTGGCGTCCAAATGCAGAAACAATCCCACCAGCGTCAGCCTAAACCATTATGGTGCTCTAAGCAAGATATTTGCGCCTGTATGGGAGGGGGGGTGATAGATGATTTTTAAAAAAGACAGCCTACAAAGAAATACATGTATTTATGAAAATTATGAAGATAAAAGTGAAAGTGAAAAATAAATGAACACTTGAATGTTTATGACGTTTCGGTACAGCAGGAAAAAAAATTGAATGCAAAATATGCGAATTGACATGATGGTAAATATTCTGTTATTTCCTGTAACAATATTAGCCTGTTACATTCTGTTATATTTTCTGCTAGAACTGTTCCGTTATAAAGTCCAAGAGGAATTTTTCTTCCAGCCTTGACAAAATAAGCGTGGATTCTTTTCTGATTAGACACGTAAGTGAGGGAACAAGAACATGTGAAGAGTCCAGGACATGAGTTACCCATACAGCCGCAATAATTACACGACAAAGCGCGGAACATGTTTATTCAAAAAACTAAAGTTTTCATTCACTGTCCTTGCTCAGTGTTGAAAATAAAATCGGGGGAGATCAATTGCCTTTCATATAAAGGTTTTATTTAAATAAACAGAAAGGGCTGAACTTATGACACGTGAGAGAGAGATGCAACTCTGATAACTAAAAAAATAGAGTACTCAAGTGACTACGTCACACTGGTTTTGGAAGTAAATTCCCCATTCATTTAGAGCGTAGACATTAACTAAAACTTACTTTTAAACCATTTCTAGTGATTACGTCTTACCGTCAGTTTCCTGGATTGTTCAATATAGCGCCCGTTCGCAAACTGTCGTTTTTCTGCACCAGCTTTGAGTATATTTTACATTTCAGTATATTTTTGTAAATATATCAGCGCTGCCGCTGTTTAAAAACTCGACGTCCCATAATTCCCTCCGGACGAGCGTAGCGTTGTCTCCAAGCGTTGTCATATAACGTTAGCCAGCAGTAGCACACAGCTCCGTTTTTAAACACTTTTTTCTTACGTTAGCCAGCAAGCTTGAAGGACTAAAAGCTAGAATTGCTTTATGTTGTTAACCGTAGCATAGTTCCTGACCTTGTCAGGCGGGCTTCTCAATTTAGCAAGCTAACGGTAGCTCGTCTTCAGTGGCAGCACATCCAAAACTGTCCAGACGAGATGATGATATCTGATTGGTCGAGAACCACCCGTGCATTGCAACATTGGATACGTAGTCTGTTAAAGTGGAATACAAGATGGACTACAACCATTAATCCATTAATAATTGGAACATGCAATATATGGTCTATATCCTTATACCACACAGGCTAATCCAGGAACATTTCGGCTCATTCTATAAATCAGATTTCAAGAAATAGTCGATAGTCTCTGAAGCCCGTTCTATCTGCCATAGGAAATTTACTTTCGAAACCAGACTCCGCCCACGTCTGACGTACTCACTTGAGTACTCTATATATGATATAATTAATGGGAGGAGCGCCAATCACAATGACAGCACCACATAAAGGCGTGGCTAGAAGTACAATAGACTGTTCACAGACTATCGCAGAGGTGGAAATCCAGGGGACATAAAGTAAAAGTCCTACTATATGTTTCTTCCACCCATACACTCAGCCAGCTGATTTAACTAATTAGTTCTACCTCCTCGCTGAAGAATTATGTTAATTAGCAAATCCAGGTGATTGGAGCAAAATACTGGAGAGGACTTTTACTTTATGTACCCTGGATTTCCACCTCTGGACTATTGCAGTCAGTTAGTGTTTAACACGTTTGCAGAAATATTTTTTATCTGTCAAAATGACAGATGGCATTTGAATTTTTCCTAAAAGTTTCAAAAAATCTGTAAATGGCGGGAAATAATCGGTTAACGCAACCCCTGGTTGCAGCGAAGATGTAAGGACACATTAGACAATACCAGCAAAAGCAGAACATGAGAAATATGGCTTAATTTGTTTTATGAACAGGAGCAGGCACTGTGCTCCCGGCAGCAGACAGTCCAAAGAAATGCGTAAAAATGTAGATGGGGCGTGCCGGGCACCAAATTTGCACCCCTGTCAACGTGGCGCTCTAGGCCGGCCGCCTTGTTGCCTATACTGTAAATCCGGCCCTGAATCCCACACAGCTATGAGGCATCCACACGCAGGAACAATCCCACACAGTTATGAGATGTCCACAGGCAGGAACAATCCCACACAGCTATGAGGCGTCCACACACAGGAACAATCCAGTGCAGCTATGAGGCGTCCACACGCAGAAACAATCCCACACAGCTATGAGGCGTCCACACACAGGAACAATCCCACACAGCTAAATGAATTTGAGTACCTCAGTACCTGAGTAACCTGCAGTCTGTGATGTATATGACTCTGAGAAGTGCTTATAAGCGCTAGTTCCACTTCCTGCTTTAGAGTTCTGCATTATTTCAGCAAAACAAAACATACCCCCATGCCAGGTGATTGTTACTGCCAAGTTGACATAAGTATTTATGAATGTTTATGTACTGCTTATGAAGCTTGTGAAGGTACATTGATAAAAAGCGCTACTGTAGTTCTTTTCAGTCTACCACAGCCCACAATTTGGGAATGACTGGAATAGTATAGGTGATCTGTCTGTTGGAGGAAATTCATCCAAGCAGGCAACCA
The DNA here is from genome assembly GCA_022702515.1 of Ilyophis sp. 1 JC-2022. Taxonomy (NCBI): domain Eukaryota; kingdom Metazoa; phylum Chordata; class Actinopteri; order Anguilliformes; family Synaphobranchidae; genus Ilyophis; species Ilyophis sp. 1 JC-2022. The sequence goes on from CM040402.1 coordinate 10,679,926, forward strand.
CCACTCAGACTAGCGGTCCATTAGGCTGGGGAGAGCCTTATTTATAGTGCTGGCTCTCCCACTGTGTCCCGAGCTCAATAATCAGGTAAAAAATACACCGTACTGGAAGCGATACCCTGATTTAAGACATCTGTTGTTAAATAAATCAAACTTGGCAGATATTAAGATGGGATCCATGCTGACAAGCAAGCTGGGAGATATTACATTACCCACATTGCAAAGCATCAATAGACCTGGTTTGTTTTTTCTTATTGTAGAGCGTCCATGCAGCCCTTATTGCCATCTATAATATTATTAAAGTGAAACATCATCTAGGAGCAGCGTGAGAATGGAACAGGATGTAGAAGGAGAGCTGAAACCACAAGCTGGGGTTTGGCTTTGAGGGTTCAATTCCTGATCGCCATCCCAGAATCAAAGCCAAGCAGTCTGACCTGGTCGGAAGCGGCCTGTCCACTTTAGCGCTGGCGACTGTCCTACAGGAAACTCATAAAAAGGTGGACTCGCTCACTCTCTCTTTATATCACTCCCTCAATTCAAACGGTTCTTTACTGACATGAACTCACTATGCAAACTGCTAAATGACGCAGGTAAGAACATGTTCTGAAGTCATTCCATCACAGAATATTATTGTGGTAAATATTACTGTGGTGAGGATTGTAACCGGTTTATACGGAAAGCATATATTCTGCTTACAAAAACAAAACAAACTTAGTTTTTTTTCAAGTTTTACATTTAAAAAATATGCCCACTTATGTTTGACAATGCTATTTGTGTAAGAATGTGGGGGGGTGGGGTGGTGCTTCCTCTCTCTCTCTCCCTCGCTTCAAAGGGTGCGAGCTGTTCCTGGTTAACTGATGGACACTTACTGGTCCTCCGCAGCCAAACCCCATCATGTCTAATCAGAGAAGGTCCCGGATACAGCGACACAGGGAATGTATGTATGTACAGATGGGTGACAAATGAAAGGAAAAACCTAAAAAGTGTCTTAGTAAGGTGTTGGGCCACCACCACAAGCCGCCAGAACAGATTAATGCGCCTTGGACCCCCTTACTGTAGGGGATTTTCTTTTATTTTGTCACCTGTATGTATTTATGTGTGCGTGTATGTACATATGTATACACCTGTAGACATTGTCATGTCTAAGAAGCATTGAATTACAATAAAGAAAGCCCATGTGTGCATTTTCCCAATTTTTATCCTTCCTCTCTTCGTCGCATAAACCCATGCATGGCCATGGCACGCCGCAAATGGACTCCAAGTGATTTTGTAGAATTTTTTCATATGTGGATTTGACACGCAGTCTTTCGAGCGCCATCCGATCCGAGGCCGTGAGGCTCATCCATGCACCACACCGTGGTCCCTCAACCAAATGAGACATCCAGCAGCCCCTCCTAGGATACAGTTTCTATAAGTTTATCGGATATAAGTTTAGGTTAACTTTACTCTTTGATTTTGGGTATTGCTGATTCAATGAACTCTATATAATATTTTGTAATATTAGTTGAGATTGAGATTTGTAATTTCACAGGAAAGTAAGCCCTTTTTTGAGACTTGTTACAAATCACACCAGTTGCTCTTACAGTGATGGCAAGTGGTAGGTGACATCACACACTTCAGGGAGAGCATGTGCTTGTCTGCGCTCTCATAAATCGATAGCGGAGGTTTGTGGTGATGAACACTGATACACAACTGGGCATTTCAGATTGGGGAGAAGGGAGGAAACACGTTTAAAAAGTCGACTGGAGGATTTATCACCTCTGAATATCCTTTCTAAAGGAGGATCGAGGATCTCCCTCCTCCCTCAAAAATCCTTCACAACATTACCTTTAAGTGAACATTTGCTCCAAGCAGAATTGTTCACAGGGTCCATCCACCATCTCACAATATTTAAGTAATTCCAGAATTCACCCTCCAATGGAATTTGAATCCAATTAGTCTGGGTGGAACAGCCGATAAAACGCTGTGTTAATCGAAGCTCACTGAGTTTAGGGAAGGAGCTGGTGCATTAATGTTCACCACACAGTGCTGGCCTGACCCCTCTAAGCAAAACTTTTTCCCAGGGTGCAACTAATACAAACATGCTCTGATCTAAAATTTCAGTGACATAAAACCATGACGAGAGCTAGATTGGAAAAGCTACAATCACATCAGTGCTGTTGTGGACATGCAGCCACAGTTGAGGAAATGCAGGACAGTTTAGATTAGGGTGCTAGTGTGCACAGGGGAACTTGCGGGAGCAAGATCACAAAACAGACAAAACCAGTGTTATTTAGCAAAAAATGTTTAATCTCTCCTTGATGCGTGAGTTTATTTACAAGTAGTAAATCTGCAAAATAGGAAACAGCAGAATATTTACACAATGAGCATAACTGCCACAGTTGCTTCACGTCTGAAACTCTTAAAAATGTATCAGAATTCATATAGTATTAAAATTATTTATAGATTTTTTTCCACTTCAATGCATTTGTTTATGCAGTTATTTTAATTTATGCACTTTTTAAACTGTACTTTAAAAATGACTGCTTCTTCTGTTGCTTTTTATTTGCCACGATTGAAAAGATAAGGAAAAAAAACTGCAACGATCCAAAGTCTTCCAGACAGGGCTTGGGGGAAGTGATGTTGTAACTGAGCATGGACGGATGAGGTGCATGCTGGGTAAAGGAAGGAATATCAAGCATGATGTGACTGGGTCGCAGCCAGCCAGTCGCTGGGCTTGGTGCTAAGGACGAGAGAGATGCACCTCTTTTCTAAAGAAGGGGCAGGAGCTGACAAGGCACTCTGTGCAAGGTGAAAGTTCCTCAAACCTCATCAGCGTTTCTTTCTTTTCTTCTGTCGATTCATCCCGTCTTCCAGAGAAGGCATTGAAATAAGAAAAGGGCATCTTTCATGTTGCAGAATGGAGAGGTGGTGTACAATCACCATCTCAGTTTACACTTTACAATCCGTTCCTCTTTATACAAAGTGACAAATGGAAAGTTGACAAAATTCAAAATAAAAAACTCAGGAGGCTTCCTGCCTCAATACTTGCACTTATCACCCAAGGTAACATTCTACACTTTAGAGCAGACATGCAAATAAGTCCACAGTCCAATCCCCTTGTCCAACACCCCCACCCACCCACCCCGCCCACCCCTTAAACATCGGGGGAAAAAAAAAAACATCCTGAGATTCCTTAATTAAATTTTTGAAAATGATTCTGCGTGTAGAAGGCCTATATGCATCAAGATTTAAAATGTGTGTGTGGGGGGGGGGGGGGGGGGGGTATTTAAAATTCAGTAAACGAATTATGTGCCGCATGAATGCATTGCTCAATTATAACGGTGGTAGTTGTGCACTACGCCCGAGTCCTGACTCCTGCGTACGCTCAGAAGAGCCGGGGCTTCTTGCGTTTAATCAGTGTTTGCGCATACACAGGGGTATGTGAAGGCAGTTAAACATAAAAAAAATTGACTGGCTGCACGCTGTCGTAAAACAAAGTATTCAATTATCCGATGTACAATTACAAGGAGCCGGCTGCATTCACTGAATCCAGGCCAAGGTCGAAACGGTGACTCAAACTACGGCCTGCATTTAAACCGTAGAGATTAGTGGAGCGGCGGGTTTGTTCTCCGCGTGTAAACGCCCACCACGCAGCTCAAATGTTAACGGGCTGGCCTTCGGTCTCCTTTTTTTCCCCCCACTTTGCTGAAGCGATCAAAGGAGGGAGAGAGGCATGGAGAGAGAGGGTGCGAGGGAGGGAGAGAAAGAGTAGATAAATGTGGATGTAGAGAGGCATGGAGAGAGGGAGTGAGGGAGATAGAGCGATATAGAGCGGAGACGGAAACAAAGATGAAGAGAGGCACGGTGAGGGAGAGAGAGAAAGAGTAGAGAAATGTGGATGTAGAGAGGCATGGAGAGAGGGAGTGAGGGAGATAGAGCGATATAGAGCAGACACGGAAACAAAGATGAAGAGAGGCACGGTGAGGGAGAGAGAGAGAGACACTGGAGACCACGCAGACATTGGGGAGGTGAAAACAGTTGCTACAGTTCATCTGTAAAATTCTTGGTTGAAAAGAAAAAAAAATCCTAATTGTGTTTCTTGAAAATACTAAATGTAAATTTGATCAGACAATTCTGCTCGTCATTGCACATACATCTGTGTAATCAATTATTACTGAAGTCTCTATTAGTAAGTTCAGATTCAGGGTTTGCATTCGTCCACTTTTGGACCAAAAAGCACAAACCCAGAATTCATCTCATGCATTTCAGGTCAATACATTATAATATTGTTAGAGACATGGTGTAGATGTGATACAGATACTCACTGTCCCCTAGGTAATGAAGAAATCTTATTGTCATCCCTCAAGCAGAAAAATCACTTGGTTGAGATCCAGGCCGTTTTATCATATGGTATAGAGATGAATTGTCAACCCAATTAAAACTCATTAAAAAGGCAACCACAGACATCTGGCTTAAATTAAATAAAGATACTATCAAATGTGAAATTTACTTGTGTATATGTGCGGTCTACACTCCCCCGCCCTCTGGAGTCTGAGTCTTTAGTGATTCAGCTTATTACAATGAAAACTTTTTTTAATTTGAATTTTCAAAAAACCAGGCTTAGGGTGTCCTATTGATCGGAGATTTGAATGCCTGACATAGTAGATTCTACAGGCAATTGTCATATCTACTGACAGTCCTCTCCATACTTCACCCCTACCGTTACTCAAGGAATAATCCTGACCTTATTGTAAACAACATTGGAAAAGAGTTAGTGCATCTCTGTCACTCTCCTAGGTCTGTACGTGCTTAATGGTCCGATCAAAGGGGACTTTTTAGGGAGGTTCAACATACACGTATTGTTCAGCTCCTGGGACTAGTGTAGTTGACCATGCAATTACAGACATGGACCCCTCTTACATTAGTGCATTCACTGTCAGAACACAGACACTACTAACAGAACACTGTCACATAAATCAAAAAATTATTGTAGAACCGAGAATAACAGAGTCTGAGCCCTGCAAAATATTCAGACAAAACAGGTCATATAGATGGGCTATATGACAGGAAAGTCAAAATAAAAAATGTAATCAGTTCACTTGAAATTACTAATCTCATTAACACCTTTCTCTCAATAGAGTTTCAACCAAACCAATTAGGCATACATACGGCTGTAAAAAAAAATTAAATAAAGTATCATAAATTAGCCAATAAAGCAGGTTTTACTAAAAAAAGCTCTGCATCTAAACAGAGACTGAAAAAAGAAGAGTGGTTTGATGAGGACTGTACTTGCATCCGGAAAAATTAAAGACACCTCTCCAATCAAAAACACCGTCAACCACTTAACACAGATCTGCAGCAAAATAATGTTGAAACATTTAGAGAATACAAACAGACCATAAAATAAACTAAACTAAAACATTATAATCAAACACTACTCCATTGACCAAAACCAGTTCTGGGAAAGATGGAAAAACCTGAGTAACAAAAAACAAGAAAATTTGCCCGAACAAAATTACAACATTTGGAAAAACATTTTGAGCAAATTTCACAGAATAGTCTAAATTATGAACAAAAACAAATCCAACAGTTGTAAATCCTTGAAGCAATGATCAAAATGTATTATCAAATTGCAATGAAAGAATTAGAAGACTAATGAGGTGAGGGTTAAAAAACTCAAACCTGGCAAAGCATGTGGACCTGGCAGCATCAGGACAGAGATGTTTAAACACAGCACCCCTGAGCTGCAGCCGGCCCTGCTCAAATTGTTCAATCTTATTCTCCAAGCTGGCTGCTTTTCTGATATCTGGAATCAGGGGTTTATTTCTCCAATATACTAAAGTGGAGATGAATTTGACTCTAATAACTACTGAGGCATCTGTGTGAGCAGCAATCTCAGGAAGGATTTATGCAGCATTACCAATGGCAGAATGCTGGCCTTTCTTATCCAACAAAATGTCTTGAGCAAAGGACAAATTGGCTTTCTACCAAAACACCCTACACACCCTAATTAATCAACACGTACACTAAAAAAAACAAAGGTAAAATATTTGCATGCTTTATCGATTTTAAAAGGTATTTGATTCTATTTGGCAAGAGGGATTATACTATTAAATTCTCCAAAGTAGTGTCGGGGGTAAAATTTATGATGTAATCAAATCAATATATGTCAAAAAAAATTGGCAAATTTCCACACTCAAGGACAAGGTGTTTTTTAGGGATACAAATTGTCACCAACTCTCTTTAATATATATATGTATATATTAATTTTAAAAAAAGGAAAAATCCTTGTGCACAAACGTGTCTCCATCAAAGAGGTGCTGGTGTCGGCAAGATGAAGAAACATGAAAGAAGAGAATCAAGATGAAAATATACAATGCAAAGCTCCAATGTTCACCCCGCACACTCAAATGAGAAAAGTTTAAGGACAGACCTTAAGAGCCAAAAAACGTTTAGATGCAAAAAAAAAATAATAAAAAAAAATTAATGAATATTTGAACGAACAACGCGCGTTTCGGCGTATCTTCGTCAGGTTTGTTCATGTGTGCGGGCTGAACATTGGAGCTTTACATTATATATTTTCATCCTGATTTTCTCTTTTTTTAGTGGTGCTGTTGGGTACAACCCCTGGCCTAACCCTAAACAAAAAGGAAGCAAAATTCTTGCTCTACGCAACACCTGGATCTGCTAGAGGACTACTGTCAGAACTGGTTCCTGACAGTAAACTTTAAAAAATGTTAAATCATATTCCAAAAGAAACCCAGATCTCAGGAAACCAGACATGTGTTCACTCTAGAAAACACCGCACTGGAGCAAACCCTCTTCTATGATTACCCGGAGTCAAAACAAGTGCCTCAGGGAACTTTGGTCTGGCAGAGAATACACTGAAAGAAAAAGCCTTTTATGCAATTAGAAAAAAAAATTCTGAAAATAGACATGCTGATAATAATTTGGTATAAAATCAATCCAACCAATTGCCTTTGAAGTGAAGTATGGGGTTCTCTCAGTCATCCCAATTACACTTGATGGGACAAGCATCCTAAAGAGGCCTTGCATGCAGAATTTTGCAGAACAATGCTAAACGTCCAAAGAAAAACACTCACCAATGCATGCAGGGCAGAATTAGGCGATGCCCACATTAAAAAAGAGCACTTAAAGTTTGGATGCATCTCAAATCAAGTCTGCAAGACACACTGCAATTTAAAGCACTGAAAACCCAGAATCAGAACCCCAAAGAGAGTCCCCTCATTCAGCTGGACACGAAACTCACTAACCAACTAATACCTAACACTGATCAAACTCAGACCAGCACTGCTTTACAATCACAAATTAGAGTAAACCAAATAATTAAACAAACAAAATATGCCTATCTAGAACATTGGAATAATCAAACCAAAAGACAAAACCAACTTAATTGCTATTTGGCCCTAAATAAAGAATACAATTTGGCAGATTATCTCTTCACTGTCAGAGATACAAAGCAGAGACAGATCTAGTCCAGGCTCAGTGACCACGCCTTAGCAATTGAAAAAGGTAGACACCAAAAAACATGATTACCCAAAGAGGAAGGCAAATGTGGTCACTGCAAGACAGGAGAGGTAGAGACAGAGATGAATTTCCTTCTGTATTGCGAAAAAATATTCAGGCATAAGAAAAACACATTTTAATATCAAAATACCAAAACAAATTTCCCTCCCTGACAAATGAACAAATGCTGCTAGTCCTTTTAGGGGACAGCCTGACTCGCATCACAATATGACTCGGCCTGCTATAACCTGAGGGACAGTGAGTAAACACCTGAAATAAAGAATTATTACACATTGGAAACACAATTAAAAAAATAATAATAATATGCAATAGTTAATAAATGTCATAGTACGGTTAGTACTGATGTTAATGCTGTTGCTTCTTTTTTATTTATCGTATTGTTACTATAATTAATCGTTGATCTCATTACGCTTTGGCCATATGTATGTTTAAATATGTCATGCAAATGAGTAAGAGGGTGAGAGAGAGAGAAAGAGAGAGAGAAAAAGAGAAAGATTAAAAAAACCCTCCGGCTCTCTCAACGGTGCAGATTCAGCGAAGTGGAACTTTAATGCAAAGCCAAAATAGTAAGTGCTGTCTAAAGAAAGAAGAATCATTTTAAATTACCGAGTAGTGGAGACCTGCTCCCAGTAGTGTAGGAGAAACTAAAACAGAAAAGAGAATGAGCCAAAGGAATTAGAGGATTCTCTGTTAGGGCCAGGCACTGCAGTCAAATATCCTCTGAAGATATGTTCTCACGGTACTGCTTTAATACATATATGCCCTCTCTCTCCCATTGGATTGATGTTTAAATAAAATTTTAATATTTCAAGAGAAAAGTTTTTTATTTTTATTTTAGTCCCTGTGCCTTCTGTGGTAAATGAGGGAAGATTTTTTGTTATTTTTGTAGGAGCTTCTTGTTTTTAAGAAGCATATAACATGGGCATGTGACATGACGCTTTTCATAAAAGTACCACACAGTGGGGAAAACAATTTAAATACTTCACACCCCGCCCCCTCCCCCCCCCCCAAAAAAAAACAGACAGAATCAAGCAGCAATTCACAGTCTTGTCACACAAGACAAAAATGTTTGTGTCTCCAAATTCACAACTTCGATTTTATCTTAATTTCTGCCCTGTCGCCATGAGGCAGGGCAGAAAGAAAAGACAATACTGAACGTCTTCTAAGGTAACAACTGTCACACCAGCCACACAGTTCCAAAGGCAAAAATCAGCTTCACCTCTGGAGGAAAAACTCAAAAATAAATAAATACCAATTCACCACAGCTTGCTTAAAGTTAAGAAGAAAATTAACACAATGTACAGTTTTCACCACAGATTCAAAACTCCAAAATGTCTGGTGAAAAAAAAAAGTACTTTTTCCTCTTTTAAAATGTATTTTTAAAATGCTGGAGCCACTGGCAGTGCTGTGTCCACTGGGTCTATGGGGGTTGGTTATTTAACAGAGTCTGCCCATATCTACCCCCCCCCCGTACTGATTTAAACTCCGCCCTCCCACCACTCAGACACCAGCCAGCTCCCACCTGCCAAAACCACAGCCAGTTTCGCCACCTAAATGTATTTTTTTTTCCTTCAAGTCTACTTCATATAACAATGACTGGGGTAATGGTGGGAGTATTCCTGACTGGAGCGGTAAGGCCGAGCATCAGGGGCGACGGACTTAACGTTTCCTAGCCAGAACCTGTAAGGGACACACCAACCTAACCTTGTTTTAGACCGAGAGAGGGGCTCTGGTTTTATGCCTTCAAACCGCCATTTGCACTGAATGTTGGGAAGTGAACTTTTTTTAAATACAGTATGTACCATCCCAACCTAGAGCTGGGGGTTTGCTTTCTCCCTCCCATAAGGTAGGTGGGTGGGTGAGGGGGGGGGGGGTCACATGTTGCCATTTATGTTTTTCCACACTCAGTTTCTTCCTCCTCATTGGATTAATCTTTTCAGTCGCTAGGCAACATGTCTCAACACTTAAATCGTAGCACATCTCATTTAACAAAATGTTTCTTCACTAAAACAACATTCAAATAAAACATGGCACAGGACTGGTTCAGACTTCTTATTTTCTGTTCTTAAAATCTTTTTTTTTTTGTTGACTGAAATATCAAAGCAATTTTTTCCCATTGTGTTGACTATTTCTGTCTGCTAAAACAAAACAAAAAGAAGAATTACCATAATTTCCTTTTAATTTTTTAAAATGCAGTTGTATTTATATGTCTATATATATATATTTAAATCTCTTTTTTTGTTTCAGTTCTTGTAAATTGTGCAAATTCAGCAGTGGCAGGGTGACGGGAGGAATTGGGAAGTGGGAAGGTGTGTGGCGAAGAGGTAAAAAGTAAAAAACGCCCTTGTAAGTGGACAAGTTCCCACAGAAGTTTGGTCAGGTGACCGGTGGCCACGTCTCCAGGGCAACCTTGTTCTCGGAGACTCGGGGGTATAGTGCCAGAGGCCCATTTCACCATTCCTCACACCTTTTGCGGAGTTCCGTTTCGGGGCAGCATGTGCGACGTGACGGATCCACACAGAGGAACAACAATGGTAACAGCGATAATGGAAAAATGCTCTCTTCAGATGTGTGTGTGTGTGTGTGTGTGTGTGTGTGTGTGTGAGTGTGAGTGTGTGTGTGTGCGCGTGTGCGTGTGTGAAACCGAGGCACTCTGGGAGAGGTCCCGCAGCAGTCCCAGTGCGCTGTCTCAGTGTGTTGCGTTGTAGCAGCCCGTCCACGTGGAGTCCAGGAGAGCGAACGCGCGCCGTCCGGCCCTGTCCGTCAGCTCAGCTGGTCAGGGCCATGGTGTCGATCACTTGCTCCAGCTTGCTGTGCAGTCTCTGCCGGCGCGTCTGCTCTTCCTTCTGTAGCGCAGACAAGATCTACAGGGGGGGGGGCGGAAGAGAATCACGTGAGCGGGGGGTAAAACTTTACACGTGTGCTAGTTTCAGGGTTTTTCAGAGTAACGCTGTCGTTTCTCCGTTTTTGTCTACTGCCGTTTTGTTCCTCTGTTAATATTTAAGCAAGGTAATTTCCCCCTTGGGGATTAATAACGCACTTATTTATTTTTTCCAGAACAGAGGCAGATGTTCAGAAACAATGCTAACGCTAGCCTTGCCTCTGACCAAGAGCTGAGATAGATGTGCTGTGATTGTGCCGACAGAGAATGTGAGCAAATTAAATTCTGGCAATTGGGAGCGGGGGGGGGAGGGGGCTGAAAGAGAAGAGAGAGGAAGAGGAGCAGCAAGAGAGGAAGATGAGATCAGCGAGCGAGACTTGAGCGAGACAGCGAGCAAGCAAGGTTCATGCGTTGTGCTCTGCTGCAGGGGGAGTCTAGGTAAACTCACCCAACACTATACAAGCTAAGAAATCACAGTACAAGCTAAAAAAATCACAGTAGATGCTACTAAATCAAGGTATCAATACTATTAGTAATACTACTACTAAATAATAATAATAATACAGGTAATAATAATAACAATAAGATCAGTTATTTTATAGATCATCAGTTATCAGTTATAGAGTCATCAGTTATTTTATTAATGTATTATTTATTTTCTTATTCCTTGATTCATATGACAACCTTATTCAGGTCAAATTCCTGCGCTCACACGAACGTATTACTGTAAACACAGATGGATGTTTTCTGCAGCCCTCCAGGTCAAAGGGAGAATGGCACCTGCAACCTTCCGGAGACCTTATGGAGAGAGCCAGGCTTCTCAGACTCCTCACCTCGTCCTTGTACTTGGTGATGTAGGAGTAGATCTCATGCAGCGCGCTCATGCTGTTGAACTGGCTCAGGTGCAGCCGTGACTGCTCTGCCAGGTACGCGCTCATGTCCTGGTCGCTGATCGCCGGCATCCGCGAGATGTCCGAGTAGTACCTGCGGGAAAGGGGGGGGGGGGGAGGGAGGGAGGGGACACACCTTTCTGGTTTATCTGAGCCTTTATTTAGAGCAGCAGATCAACCCGTCACTCACAGGCCCACTCAATCTACAATCAACAGTGACGATCACAGGATTTTGATTGGACGGGGAATGCACGGGATTGAGCAAACAATCGGATGTAAGAGTTTGACGAGGCGGCCAGATGCAGGAGCCCAAGCGCAATGAGGCCGTGGGCGTATATTACACCTTCCGCCTCACTGAAGCATCTGGGAGGGCTTTAGGGCGAGCTAGTGCGCATCTCACAGCTCCCTCACTAACCAGCATATATGCTGCCGTTCCGCACCAAAACACTGAATACATAGCAGGAGAAATGCTCGTGCGCGTATGTGTGCGTGTGTGTGTGCGCGTGTGTGTGTGTGTGTGTGTGTGTGTGTGTGTGTGTGTGCACAAATGTGTGTGTATGATCTAGGGCCTCAACAATTAATCAAACAAATAGATTTAATTGGCAACATAAAATTAATCGATTAGCATTTTGACACAGTGAGCGACTGCTAGAACAACTGAAGCGATTCATCGCTATAATCACACACAATTCATTTCCCCAAGGCCTCTGTCAATGAATAAGTGCTGCTGTTCACTTTGGGGAAATGACTGCAATAGGGCGGCCGTTTCAGATAAACGGGTTCCCTTGTGTGAACATAATTACTTGGTGGTGGGTAGGCATCTAATGCAATTTCCCTCGTAACAAACGCCAATCTAAGAAATTGCTTTTGAGGCTGGAATGGTTGTCAGAGTATTGTTCAGATCCTTCATTCGGTCAATAAACTGTTCTGTGTGGCTACAGAAGAATGAATGTTTTTTATAGACTATAACAGGTAGAGAAGTCGATAGCAAAATAATTGATAGCTGCGGCCTACATTTAAGCTACGGGTGGGAAATTAGCGTAGCAGATTAAGGGAAACGTATTGAAGATGGAGACTCAGACGTGGTTAACTTGGTTAATGTGGAGAATGGAAATTCAAACACAAATTCATGTAATTAACCCTTTGAAAAGAGAAGGTTTTTTGGAATGTTATTCTTGAACTCAGTTACCAGTAGTGATTGTTACATCAGCATTAGAACATTCTAATCACATATTTATGATATTCCACCTTAAAGGGTTCAAAAGTTCAAAATTCACTCTGATGATCAGATGGTTCAAAATAATATGGAGAAGGCTAACAGTCACCATGCAGCATATTTATTTTATATTTCCATTATGGTGACAGAAATGTAGTAAATAACATTTTGTTTCTCATAGAAGGCTATATGGTTGAGTATTTTACGGTTGAGTTTAGACCCTACCTCTCCACCCAGTTCTTGTAGTTGGGGATGTCCTTGGCATACAGGAGCTTGTTGGAGGGTGAGTCCTTGCCAAGCTTGTGTTCGGAGGTGGAGCAGGAGTCCATGAAGGTCTGGGCTACCACCGACAGGCAGGCATCCGTAATGCTGTTCTTGTGGATGTCGAACACAAACTGCGGGTTCTTGATCACGTTCACCCAGAACCGCAAGGGTAGGCTAGAGAAAGAAAAAGAGAGAGAGAGAGAGAGAGAGAGAAGAGAGAGAGAGAGAAGAGAGACAGAAAGATAGATTTTATTTATCTATCATCCATATTACACATAGTTTTATGATGTAACCCCTGTAAAAGTGACTATTTGTCATGCCAATAAAGCACTTTGAAATTTAATTCAGAGAAGAAAATACACACTGTTATAAGAAAGTTGGAGAAGAGGGCAGCAGGCAGAAAAATCTAGAAATATATTTTTTTAAAACCTGGGGAAACTTTCCCCCTCCCCCACACATACACACACAAACGCACAAGCACATTGACACACACACACATGCACACACACACACACACACACACACACATGCACACGCACAAGCGCACACACACACACACACGCGCACAAGCACATTGACACACACACACACACGCATGCACAAGCACACACACACACACACACACTCACACACACACACACACACACACACACACACACACACACAGCTCTCCCTGCATCTGCACTGCATGCTCACCAGTTGCTCTTCCAGGTGTGCCTGACGTCAGAGTCGGTGATTTGGTGTTTGTCAGCCTGCTCATCCAGGAAGTCAAACATGTACTTGATGGCGAGAGGAAGAGCGCTGCCGCGGTGGGCCGTGCTGAAGATGGTCTCGAACAGGTCGTCCACAAACTTCTGCAACGTACCCTGCGCAAGGACAAACAGGGTGGAGCCTGGGTAAAAGGAAGAAGCGCAAAGCGCAAAGCTCCACCCAGCGCACCAGGTGGGCCTCTCACCTGGTTTTCAGCAAACCTCACGAACATCTACTCCTTACAGGACAATAGAAATCTCACCAGATTACACGAGAATATTCAAAGGCAATCCTGGTGGCACATCCAACAGTAATGTAATAGTTTTGTTTGCTGCTAACTCCCTACAGAGCTGGTTAAACCTGAGCTCCAGAACCTGCCTTGCCCTGATTAAAGTGACAGATAAAAAACCCCCACAAAAAAAATCAAGGGTGAGCTTAACTGAGTGCACCTGCACATTAGCTTAGAGGTCAATAATGCCTGTAAACTCAGAGGACAATTACAAAAATAATGACTAGGGCTGCTGTGGGCTATTACATTGCTGCACATTAATGTCAAAACAACCTCCATACGTTTTCCCAATCCGCCTTCACAGTGTTACACGGGTGCCTGTGTTAGAGCTCGGAGGCTGTGTTAGAGCTTGGGGGCCTGTGTCAGAGCTGGGGGCCTGTGTTAGAGCTGGAGGCCTGTGTTAGAGCTGGAGGCCTGTGTTAGAGCTTGGGCCTATATTAGACTGAAGTGACAGATCCAAGACATCACTATCCCACACTCTTCCTCTCTCCCCTCCAAACATATAACTTGTCTCACATTTAAAAAATATTACTATAAATCAACATTTAGCAAGCCCAATTAAGATGCAGAAGAATCTTGTATCATGTTCATTATAAGAGCATGAGAACCCAAACGGGGGAAGCACATGGACTTGTTTGTCCAGTTTAGAGGGAACTGGCGGAAGAGAGCTGGGACAATTCAGCCCTGCAGGGGGCAGCAGAGAGCAGCGCCAGTCCAGGGTGGACTGCCATGCAGAGGGTGCTACCGGAGGAATAAAGAACAGCACTGGAGTAGTCTCATTTTATTATATCTACATCACTATCATTACTATCAAAAAGGCCATCTGTCAGCCCTACAGTCTGTTCCTTGCAGACCTGTCATTTCATCGACAAGCATAACCTCTGCATACCGTAATCTTCTTCCATGAAGGAGGCCATTGTTGTTTGCAATTTGTGCGCAAAGATTATGGTAAATGTAGTCTACAAAAGGGGGTTGCTGCGATTGACTACGAAAGGCAAAAGTCCATGGACAATCCGGCAAACTTTCCGTCCGCGTATGTGTCTGCTTTCTGTTTGCTCACTCTGGAACCACCCTTACCTGTCATCTGTCACTGTCAAGTTCAGTATTTATTGGTGCTTAAAAGTGAGCTCGTAAGGCCATATGGATTTCATGCCAACTTCTGTTCCCAATTGCATGCGTGATCTGACATTTTAGCAAAATTATTTTGTGAGCTCATCTACGAGTGAACCCCCTTGGTGGACACAGCTAATTTGAGAAGTGTGCTTGAGTAACTTGTGGGGGCAAAGCTCACCCACCCTCCAAGAATGGACCCTCCCACACATAACCTAAAGCGCAACATTTTGGGGGTGAACATTACAGCTACCTTGGTGGCCAGCAGACGGGTCAGGTAGATCTCAGAGACCATCTTGCTGCCGCGGTCGCCCTCGCGCTGGTCCGGGTGGTCGTGGTTCTTCACCAGGTGCCAAAGCTTGGTCCCGCTCTCCAGGTCCGGAGTGATCATGGGCGTGCGAGAGCGCAGGCTGTCTGGACTGCTGGCTGTCCGCAACATGCTTTCTGCAGAGAGACAGAAAGAGGGAGAGAGAGAGAGAAAGAGAGGGATCAATCATCTAACAGGACCGATCAGAACCATATGCGTTTGTGCTCTTGCATTTCCTTCTGGTGTCGATGTCACTTTCTTTTTCCATTTGTTTTAGCGTGAGTCAGAGGCTGCCTCAGACAGATTAGGCCTTGGGTCTCAGATGGTGCCAAAATTAGGTCCTGTGTTTCCGATCGTGCCAAAATTAGGTCCTGTGTTTCCGATAGTGCCTAAATTAGGTCCTGTGTTTCCGATAGTGCCAAAATTAGGTCCTGTGTTTCCGATAGTGCCAAAATTAGGTCCTGTGTTTCCGATAGTGCCAAAATTAGGTCCTGTGTTTCCGATAGTGCCAAAATTAGGTCCTGTGTTTCCGATAGTGCCTAAATTAGGTCCTGTGTTTCCGATAGTGCCAAAATTAGGTTCTGTGATTCCGATAGTGCCAAAATTAGGTCCTGTGTTTCCCATAGTGCCAAAATTAGGTCCTGTGTTTCCGATAGTGCCAAAATTAGGTCTTCTGTTTCCCATAGTGCCAAAATTAGGTCCTGTGTTTCCGATCGTGCCAAAATTAGGTCCCGTGTTTCCGATAGTGCCAAAATTAAAATCTCTGGGTGGGGGGCGGGGTTGACCTGCTTCATCGCCTGCGAGGCCAGAGGGATTCAGCCAAGAAGGCATAGCTAGGGGCCATGGCTAGGGAGGCGCAGACAGGGAGGCACAGACAGGGGGGCACAGACAGGGAGGCACAGACAAGGAGGCACAGACAGGGGGGCACAGACAGGGGGGCACAGACAGGGAGGCACAGATAGGGAGGCACAGACAGGGGGGCACAGACAGGGGTGCACAGACAGGGGTGCACAGACAGGGGGGCACGGACAAGGAGACAAGGAGGCACAGACAGGGAGGCACAGATAGGGATGCACAGACATGGAGACACACAGGGGGGCACAGCCAGGGGGCGAAGTTAGCGAGATCACAACCAAGAAAAAGTCTCAATTTTAATGAGAAAGAAAGGAATAGATTCCTGCAGTTCACATTATTGAGGGGAAAAAGAATGACTGAACGTTTTCTGGAAGCCAGTGAGCGAGCGAACAGGCCACTCATTTAAAAAAAAAAATTTAAAAAAATAACTAATTGGCAGAGAGCAAACAGCGAGCGCTTTGGCACCGAGCGAGCCACTTGAACAGATGCCAGGAGAAGGGAGTCAATCTCCCTCGTTATCTTCCACGCACTCGTTTACTTATCCTCCCCACCTTCTCTCCCTCTTTCATTTCTCTCTCCCCCTGTAACATGACACAAATTGCACATAATGTGACGCTCGACAATGCGGGCCGCGCACAAATCGGGGCGCATCGGGCAGACGGAGCTGGGTACTGATATCGGTGCTGTCAGCTCTGCTGGGTAGGCTGAATGCTCTCTGTCCTTAATAATGGTGCCGATGTCAAACTTGATTACGGGAAAGCTCAGACTCCTATCTGAGCTGCTCTGTTTATCTACACCATGGCAGCAGTCAGGGAGAGTGTGTGTGTGTGTGTGTGTGTGTGTGTGTGTGTGTGTGTGTGTGTGTGTGTGTGCGTGTGCGCATGAGTGAGTGTGTGTGTGTGTGCATGAGTGAGTGTGTGTGTGTGCGTATATGGTATGTATGTATGGTGTTTGTGTACGAGAGTGAGTGTGTGTGTCTGTGCGTGCGCGTTTATGTTTTCAGGGGGGAAACACCCCTGAAAAATGGCTTTAACTTTGAAGCATCTAAACCACAATTACAAAAGCATCTACACAGGTGATTCCTATTAATTTGAATGCTAATTAGCAGCATGGGTCTGCTTAAAAAAGGTCTAACCAGCAGCATTTTGCTAGTTAAGCCTCCAAAGCAAGATGAGGATACTAAAAAAGTTCCAAAGAGGCCAAATAGTTGGTGCTCGAATTGCAGGTGCGTCGGTCACAATAATTTAAGGTGGCAAAAATAACAGTGTCAAAAATTATGACAACATATGCCCAACACCAAAAAACAGCATCAGCAAAAAAGAACTGTCGCTGCAAGTCTCTCTAACAGGGACAGACGGACACTTGGTAGGATAGTTGCTAATAACCACAAAACTACAGCTCTAAAAATCACCACAGAATTGAATCAATCCATATCTGAACCAGTCTCAACAAAAACAGTACGTCGTGAGCTTCACAAAGCTGGTATTTATGGCAGGGCCGCCATTCTGAAACCATTTGTATCCAAGGCTAATGCACAAAAACACATAATACAGTGTAAGGAACACAAAACCTGGACCCCTGTGCAATGGAGAAAAGTGACATGGTCTGATGAGTCATCTTTTACTCTTTTTAATACATCTGGACGGGTTTATGTTTGGAAAAAGCCTAAGGAGGCATTCAATGCAAAATGTCTGTTGCCATCTGTTAAGTATGATGGTGGTTCTTATGGGCAGCCATTTCATGGGACTCATTGGGTCCAATGATTGCTCTCCATGGATGTGTAATGGGCAGGGCGTAATTACATGATGGCCACACGGGATGCCTTTATAACTTTTGCGAGTCTTTAGGCCATTGTGGCCGGACTACCCTTTTACTTTCACTGAAATGCCTGCAAGTCAAACCTGTGACCCATCGACATATTTACCAGTGTCACGGAAACATTTTTTGTACGTCATGATTGGATTCCTTTATGTTGTTACTTATTGGTTTTGTCGTGCGCTCATATCAACCCTTTAACAGAAACAGATTAGAATTGTGACCACAGCTGCAACTCATGTAAGCAAACTTATCCTTGATTGACCTGTTGAAACCTTTCTTTCCGTGTCCAGGGATTCAGCAACGAAGTCACGGAATACTATTCTACTTACTGCAAGATGATATAGCCTATTGATGGCGATTCGCTAGCTGTATAACTGATATCCAGTTTTTGATCAATCACAGAGAACTTTGGCAAGTTTTTCAGAGAAATGAACTATGGAGAAAAAAATACTCAAGTATACACACAATAAACTTATATAGTTTTGTAACTATGAAATTAAATGAATACGTTATCTTCCTAACTTTGGACAATATAGCCTACTCTGAATCTTATATTATAGATACCAGCTTTGAGCGTCTCATGCATTGTGTTGGGCAGATTATTTTTTCAGAAATTTGTATTGAGTGTCAGTAATCACATTAAAATGTATTTGATTTTGGGGGATTTATGTTTCCTTGGTGCTCTAAATCTTGCCATGATGCAGCACCGTTATAACCAGCGGAAACCCTGTGAAGTAAGCCACTGAGGAACTCTGAGTGTAAGAACAGAATGCACTACTGAGGAACTCCGAGTGTAAGAACAGAACGCACTGCTGAGGAACTCCGAGTGTAAGAACAGAACGCACTACTGAGGAACTCCGAGTTTAACTACAGAACGCACTACTGAGGAACTCCGAGTGTAAGAACAGAACGCACTGCTGAGGAACTCCGAGTGTAAGAACAGAACGCACTACTGAGGAACTCCGAGTGTAAGAACAGAACGCACTACTGAGGAACTCCGAGTGTAAGAACAGAACGCACTACTGAGGAACTCCGAGTGTAAGAACAGAACGCACTGCTGAGGAACTCCGAGTGTAAGAACAGAACGCACTACTGAGGAACTCCGAGTGTAAGAACTGTGATGCTGAGGACAGCCCGTACAGCCTATTGTAGCGCCACACATACTCTGAGTGTAAGAACAGGAATGAGGACAGCATTACTGAGGAGGGCAGCTTGACCGCCGTTTGCCAGGGGCACCGGCCGCGAAGAGAGCCTCACCGTATCGGCTGAGTGATTTAGTGAAGGTGGAGGAGTTGGAGATGTTGTAGGCGGAGTTCTGCTTCGGTACCAGGGCGATGACAGACCCGTCCGTCACCTGTGTGTGTGGGGGGGGCAGAGAAATGCACGTCACAAATGCTGTCAATCAATCAGTCAAAACCCACCAATTATTTTTGTGGAGAAAGAAGGGGCGGGAGCTCGCCGCCAGTCCTTGCCTGATAGTGGGCCAGTGTGTTCAGTCGCTTCCAATCGTTGTCGATCTTGGTGGTGACATCTTCATCCTGAAGGATGATTCTGGCCATCCTGCCCTGACGCCACTCTGACAGACAGACACAGACAGACATTAGCAATCGGGTAATGCTCCAACTGTACCAGTGGCTCCTAAAATAGGGGGTACCAAATTCGGCGGTGGGCCTCAGAGTTGAGGTGGGTCATGAAAATCACAGAAATGACGCCATAGCCTTTAGTCAGGCCTCAACCTAAGTGCAGAGCCGACTGCTGCTCCCACTCTTATTCTGACATTAGAAAGCAGAAAAAATAATCCCACATCTGAACATTTAATCACATTTTAAAACAGGTGGACCACCACAGATGTGCACTCATGAAGCAGGTTTCTGGAACCTTTGTGAAGGGCAGTCATCATAGGAAAATAAAAATACTACGATTTATTAATTTAGCATCTTCTCATTTAAACCACTTAATACTCGAACCGCGAAGTGTAACGCCAATTGGCGTTGTGATTTTAAATTTAGAATGATTTAATCTGTGTTTATGGCATGTTTCTGTCCTGCCTTGACTTTTCGTAAATAGTTATACTGCAAATGCCTACGTTGTTATAATTGTAAAATTAAACCTAGAAAACTGAATTCATTTTTATAGATTTTTTAAATTATTTTTTATTTTTTTTAACCTCAAAGACATCCTGTAACCGCCACATTCAACGCAAAGTTTGAATCGCTGCTCCTGTCCTCCAGGAGCCGTATTGACCGCATTTGTATAATGGCCGCATTAGCATCCTGAGACAGTGATCATGTATATAAACTGTTATTTTATATACCCAAAATAAAAAATATTTTAATTGATTAAAATGTTTTATTTTCCTAGAGGAAATATGTTAGACTCTAACAGTAGTT
Source organism: Ilyophis sp. 1 JC-2022 (assembly GCA_022702515.1). Taxonomy (NCBI): domain Eukaryota; kingdom Metazoa; phylum Chordata; class Actinopteri; order Anguilliformes; family Synaphobranchidae; genus Ilyophis; species Ilyophis sp. 1 JC-2022. The sequence goes on from CM040402.1 coordinate 10,700,223, forward strand.
TTAGCCTATATACACTACTATTTACAGTTCCAAACAACAGTGGCAGTGTGATTGTCCCCCTTGTGAACGCCAAGTACCAAATTCCAGGTGGGCAAATGCACTCGCAACAAAATGAAGAAGAAATGCATGAGGCGCAACCGATTTACAACTCCGAATAACATCGGGTGTAGCGAAGTTACATCCCACGTAAGAATTCATTATTTATTTTCAAAAAGGAGCCATGTAATTTATCAAAAGAGGCACTCATCTAGGTTTTATTCTAAGGTACCTGATTGTGTTTGGATTTTTTCCCCAGAAAATAGCGTGTGAAAAAAGTCTATTGCAAACCTCCAAAAGTGTAGGCTACCAGTAAGATTTGAAGAAGCCATCTGTCTTGTTTATTGTTGATCTATAGCAGTTACCTAAGGTTTGTTGGACGCTGGGCTTCGGCCAGTATCGCTTCGTGCACGATGAGGGATGGAGGACTAATGGCCCATCAGAGAGACCAAAAGGATGCAGATGCCTTTTGGTGTTGGCTCTGGCAGCCTGGCGGTTCTAGTGTTAACAAGCACCATGGGTTTGAGACTTACATTGTACACGCATTCAGCAGAAGCTCTTACCCCGAGTGGATTTAAAAAGCTTCCTTTCATTATTATTTACATTTTTTAAATTTGAAATACAATACATTTGTAGAATAATTCTTTTTATTTTTTATACAGAAGTATCTTGCTCAAGGGTATATTTGCAATGCCATTACATGGGAATTGACCCTGCGATCTTGGAGTTCAGTTTCAATATTAAAAGCAAAAGAACAAAAATTTTAGTTATTTATTATTATTTAATCGTTTTTTTATTTGGCACCCTATGCGGGGCTGTACATATCTAATTTTCATCCTAATTTGGAATGTCCAATTATCTACAATTATCATGCGTGAACCCCGCTGCCAATTCGGGAGAGTGTAGACATCCACTGCTCTCCTCCGAAACACGTGGGGTTACCAGCTGCTTCACACCACAGACTACACCTAAGCTGTAAAAAAGACCTTTCATTAGCGGCTTTAGAATGCAGTCCGCAGGCACCCGTTCCACCATCAGGGGTCGCTAGATAGCGATGAAATGTGTATCTCTAACTGACCGAACCCTCCCATTCCCTGGGCGACACAATCGCACACACACCGCCCTATGGAGCTACCGGCCCGAGTCAGCACTGGCACGCTCCGGATTCGATCCGAGACTGTGGGGCTCATCCACGCACCACAGCATGGTACCTTGACTGAATGAGTAACCCAACAGCCAAAAACACCAATTAACAATAATAATAAACAATAATTAGCAAACAGAGGAACAAAGTGCAGAAAAGAACAAAAAATGCAGAGAGAAAGAGAAAGAGACAGAGAGAGAGAGAAAGAGAGAGAGAGAGAGAGAGAAAGAGAAAGAGAGAGAGACAGAGAGAGAGAGAGAAAAAGAGAGAGAGAGAGAGAGACAGAGAGAGAGAGAGAGAGAGAGAGAGAGAGAGAAAGACACAGACGCAAACGCAGATAGGCTGCGCAGACACGGAAACGGCATTGCCACGTGCGGTGCAGGTCTCACCCAGGTCCATGTCCCCAGCTTTAGGTCTCTGTGAGTAGGGGCTGCCCTTGTACACTGCGTCCAGCAGCTTCTCCTTCACCTGGGTGATGGTGTCGCAGTTCAGCCCCTTCACCGTCACCTCCGGGGCGCTCTCGTTCTCCGGGTTCACGCAGTGCAGGGTCTGAGGATCAAAGGTCAAAGCAAAAATTTTGTTTTCTGGGCTCAAGTCCAAGGGGCCAAGACCAGGGCCATGACCGAATATGATCCCTTCACCCCTTTGAGTCAATGTCAAATAATTCTTGAGTTGGCGACTTTTTCTCACAAATCGGGGGCACTTTAAATCCCTGGATGAAACCCTTATTTCCGGGGTTTTGTTGAAGGGATTCAGGAGCACACATCCAATAATTTCAGGAAATAAACCGGAAGTATAAACTACAACTTGTAGTACAAGAGCGGGACATATTACAAACTACTTACCTCACTAGTCTGCTCAGGCAGATATACGTAGCCTCCAGCCACAATTGCAACCCCAATCGTTCCAACCACAATTTCCATCCCAGACTTTTTTTTTAAGGTACTCTTAAGCCACATAACGTCAGAAATAGTTATATGCCATGAAGAATAAAAGTACCATGTTCACATTGTGCTATATTACAAAAAAGCCCATAATCACTGTACAAACAAACAATAAAGATACTTGACAGGCAGGGCCAGACCGTCCACTAGGCCAGGGGTTTCTATTTTATTTTAAACCGGCACAATAATCTTATGAATTGAATTGAAATGTATTTCTTTTTATAAATTTTATTTTATTATTATTTTTTTTTTTTTTTGCATTTTCCATTTTCCTCTCCCTTCCAATTGGCCCTCCTGGCACCTCCTGGTGGCCCCCACTTTGAAAACCCCTGCACTAGGCAACTATAGGCTGCCGCCTAGGGCGGCACTATGACCAGGGCGGCAGAGCACCACCCTCTGCCCGTCGCCCCACCATCCAAGTCATAACGCTATTATCCAGCCCCCGCTATTATCCAGCCCCCGCTATTATCCCTAAATCCGGAGCGTTCTTATTTCGAAATAATAGTTTATTGTTTAATATCTCTGCCGTCCAATCACTGATTTTATTTCCAAAAATTGCTAGTTACAGAAGACAAAATTAGCTACAATTTCTTATGATCGGTTCATGGGTTTAGTGGGTGTGAATTTACTTCTAGATCGCTAGATAAAACTGCTCGACATTCTCCATTTGCCTCACCGCAGAAAGAAGTGTCTCTTCTGATGACATCACAGCAGCTGAGAGAAAGCCAGTCAACTCCCGAAAGTAAGAGGGATTTATGATCACATTTAACTGTACTGTTACTTCAAAAACATTTTTTTGGATAAAATCCCGTTTTTGTAACGCCGATTTTCTCAGATTGTAACGTGGAATTTGTTAACGTCAGAGTAAAGCCCTAACTTAGCTTTCTCAAGGCCCCTGTAGAGAAGGGTGATCCTGCAATACCGAAGCCAGGATCAGTTTCAGAACCCCAGTCTTAAGAGCGCATTTCTAGGACCCTGGAGTCCTGTGCATGCCCAAGAGAAACAACAAGATACAAAACCCGATGACTATTTGAGTAGCTACACTGCCTGGCCAAAAAAAAAGTCGCCGTTGCACCCGTCATGCACAGTGCCCACTGTACATGTTTTATGATCTGGGGTTGCTTCAATTGGTCAGGTCTAGGCTCAGCAACATTATGCAGCAATAAAATTAAGTCAGCTGAGTACCTGAATCTGCTGAATGACCAGGTCATCCCATCAATGGGCATATTCCAGGATGACAATGCCAAGATTCATCTGGCTCAAATTGTAAAAGAGTGGTTTAGGGAGCATGAAGAATAATTTTCACACATGAATTGGCAACCAGAGTCCTGACCTTAACCCCATTGAAAGTCTTTGGGATGTGCTGGAGAAAACTTTACAGAGTGGTTCGACTCTCCCGTCGTCAATACAAGATCTTGGCCAAAAATGAATGCAACTATGGACGGAAATAAATGTTGTGACGTTGCATAAGGTTGTCGACAATCCCACGACGAATGCGCACCGTAATCAAAGCTAAAGGCAGTCCAACTAAATATTAGTGTGCAACCTTTTTTGGCCAGGCAGTGTACAAAACTGAATGTGAATCAAGTTTTATTTGTTTAACGTTCAAAACAATTCTGGTGTAATGAATAGATCTTGCTAGCTAAGGTATCTAACGTTTAGATAAATAGAAGGTAACGTTAGCTTATGTTAGTCTTTGCTAATGTTAATGTTCGATTCCAAGCTAATCGAAACACATTTAAAAGGCACTACAAACAATCCTCTGTTATAATGTTGGCTTACCTATAGCTTGCTGCAAAACGAACTAACGTTAACGTTAGCCTCATTTGTTTATTTGTTTAATTAAACCATAGCGCGATTTTAGCAAGCCCAACTAGCTGTCTATTAATAGTTGACTGTGATAATTAATTCTAGCCAGCACACGGTGATTAAGTTTAAATAATCTTTATAATTAAACTGTGCTGACTGCCTGTTTACCCCCACAATACGTGTTATCAGCCAGTCTCTTCATTTTGACATTGTTTTGTAATGGTTTGGGTATTCATAATTTGCACTTTTTAAAATAATATGATCATAAAATAATAATACTACAATTCTATGTTCTTGTTTTAGGGTATACCATTCACAGATGTGGGTTATCACTGCATCCACTGCCAGTCAACACTGCTACGTAGACAGGACTTCATAAACACCTGTATTTGTGCAAGGAGAAGCAACGTGCCGTAACCCCCACCAACCCAGCTCCAACAACCCCCCCAGAAGACTGAATGTTCATTTCTCTACCATAAACCACCTCCGTCATCGTTTCAGAGCATTTGGCAGGACGTCCAACCTGTCACAAACCACAGACCACGTATAACTATTCTGGCCCAGGACTGTCACATCAGTGGGACAACATTCACAGGCTACAACCAATAACCTGATCAACTCTATGTTGAGAGAATTGCTGCTGGTCATACTGACTGATCCAAGAACCCCCCCCCTTTGTTCTTTGGGGGTAACTGCAGCCTATAGATCCATATCATATCCCCATGGAAATCCATAGTTTAGGGCCTAATAAATGTATTGCATTGGGCTGATTTCTTTATATGAACTGTAATTCTGTCAAAAAATTTAAACAGTTAAGCCTACATGTTGCGTTTACATTTTGGTTCATTTTGTACATTTTTTACAGTTCAACCTTAGTTTTAACTGTAGTCACAAGTCAAATGAGTTCTGTGTCAAGTTAAAGCTCTTGATGAGCTCTATCTTGTGCCAAAAGGACAGCTGAAATCGTGAACAGTATTGAATAAAGCAACAAAACAAAGATCTAACGCAAAAGTTATGGTCTTTTTGGAGCGAGAGGTCTGTCATTTTGATCTGTAACTTTGTTTAGGCTCTCCTCTAAAGTTTATCAAATGCCACTTACGTCCCTCTGGTTCCAAGCCCTCTGTTTTGTCTGCTGACTACATGACCGAAATGTTTTGGATTCAGGAATAACATTGACATTGAATTTTTTATAAAGTTAATTCATTATTAATTTAAGATTCCCAAATAAATCTTAAAAGAAGCATTTTCTATGGTGTCAGTATTTATACAGCTTTATTGTTGACAAAGACACGCTAGAATTGCGATGGTTAAAACCTGCCATGTTTGCACTGTCGCTGTCACCAAATTCGGTCGGTGGCGCTGTCGCGAAAAACTAGGGTCCTAGAAATGCGGTCCTGAGACTGCACTTCTGGTATGGTCCAGTATAGAGTGCTACAGTTTGTAGTCCTAAAACCTGGAAGTGAGTTAGCATTTTTTAACCATAGCCAATGAGTCCCCTCGCCAGATTTCCAATGGGGTTTTCGGATTCGTGCCGAATATAAGGTCTGTGGTTAATATGAGCCTAAGATAGTTTTCATGTTTTGTTCTACGACATAAATTACACAGAAACGGTATTGCAGAAACATACTATTGCCCCTGTAAGTAACGTTAGGAAGCTACACGGTGCGAACGTACAGCCTACTTCCCCCCACCTCGTTTTGAGCTGAAATTGTGAAAAAGTCTGTCACGCTATTAACATAACGTTAAGTGAACAGATAGATGCGAGTACATTCAGTATTTAGCGTAGACTAGATCGCTAAATAATAACAAACTATAAACCGTAACGTTAGTCTAACAGTTAACATTAGTTCTCAGCGCGAACAGTGAGCCATTTAATTTTCTGAGGCGTTTTCTTTTCTAACTTGTAATGTTAGCTCTGCTCTCCGTCTTGGTATCTGTATACATTTTATACTCAACAATTCGTTTTATCAATAGCAAGGCTACTAACCAGCTAGTGTTTTCACATAACATATGTATAAATTTGAAGGTAACTTATTGGCCATTTGTTGTTGATCAGTCCTGTCGAAAATGAATGGAGAAGGAATCTAAACGGCAAACATTTACTAACGTCAGCTTCAAGTTTTATTTTCTGACTCACGTTTTTGACATGAGAAAGATTAGCCTATTTAGACAAATATCAAGACAAAAAGACTTAATTCAGTTGAGCCAATGTCACTGATGTCTTTATTCAGAACAATCTATTGGACATTATGCCATTTTATTATTTCTCTTTTTATATTGTAGCCTATTTTAGGGCGGCATTTTTAAATCTAGGAAGAGAAGCCCCTTAGATACCACCATTGCAATATTCTAAGAAAACACAACCTCTTGAGCTGGTAAAACATGATCAAATTTGCTAAACCTCTGTCTTGTTTCTAAAATACTACATCAATTGGCCCCTCCTCCACTCAGCGTTCACATTCTAGTCGAATCACCAGAGCCACTGTAAGAGGAGACTGTCTTGTACCATTCAGAGTACCTTCAGTAAATGGACATTTTCAGTTACAGCGTCCCAGGAATGGAACAATAAGAAACTGCACCACTTTCCGTTCTTTCTGTACACAGTTGAGATCATGGCTCATTAATGATCAAAGTTGCAGTCACTAAAGTATTGTTAGGCCCACACAAAATAAGCCTTTTGGCCTTTGCTTGTTTGTTTTGTTTGTTTATTAAAATTTTATTATTCTTTTTTTTGTGTTTTTTTTTTTGATAGTACATGTCCTCTCTCCATCTTTTATCTATTGTATGCAAATACTACTAGGGCTGTCACATTTACATTCGAAGTTCGCCAGAAAAAGAAAATGGTATCACAGACACAGCAATTCTGGGTCTGGATCCAGGCTAACCAACGTCCAATGCTGTCGCCAATATTATTTAGTCAACGCTAAAACGTCATATCATTCATATCGTCTCAATTTCAGTAACTTTTGACGCTGCTCGTTTCTCTCCTGAGAGGAGAGAGGAGCTCTTCACGCTGCACACAGATGTTTTAAATGACACACTTCATCCCACTTCTGCTCATTTGTAGCACAGGCCAAATCATATAAGTTAATCTTAAAAAAGTTAAATGCATACTGCAGCTAGGCTATGGGAAACAATGCATACTGTAGCTAGGCTATGGGAAACACTGTAACACTTGAAACTAACGTTAAAGTGACGGACAAGGAAAATTCAGATGCATATATAATGCATATATGCATATAACTATGTTATTTATGGCTATTAAGGTATGTATTGGGCGAGGAATTAATTCCATTGCAATCTCGTCAAATTTCAGTCTATATCTCTTTATTCCTGTATGCTGAAAAAAAGGGTGGAGTCGAAAATGGGTCCATGGTGACGTAGACGTGAAACCTCAACCAATACATACTTTGATCTCATTACATAACTCCTCCCATAGTTTGAGACGCATAAAACTCCTGTCCCACTAAGAAATCCTCTGAGACTGAGCCAAATACTCGCTTTGTTTGCCCTTGAGAATAGCTTAAGTTAGATCAAACGGTTGCAGTACTCTGCTTAGCGTTTAAGTTAACTTACTTTGATTGTGAGCTTGCATGTGATATTTATCTCCTGATAGCAGCCGCACTGTTTTTTTATTTGAATTGATTGCATTAATTCCTCGCCGGGTTCAAACCCATGGTTCAAACCACAGAACTGTATAAGAACAGTTCTGTGGTTCAAACATGTAAGGCTGGATAATGTCGATGGCACTCGGGTTGAGGGTGTGGATTTAGACCACACCCCTACAACCCTGTATCCTTTCAAAACTCAGTTTATTAGCTGACTTTGAGATGTATATTAATATACCTATTGACCTTTTCTTGAAAAGATATTTGGTGTGTGTGTAGTGGATACATCCCCCTGTGATATGTTGTGGAATCCCTTGTCCATCACTTTAAATAGGAAAGAATAAAATTGGACTACAAAACAGCAGGCAGTTCGTAAGGATCCACATAATTTATTGAATGTATCTTATCAATAGCCTATAGTGTTGATTTTGCAATACACCCCCGTTAAGAACTTATATGGCCCTCTGGTGGACATACCCGAGCATTACATCATAATTAAGCTAATTTTGTTGACGGTGTATTTAAATAATATTACTTATAATATATATTCAAAATTATTTGAATGAATATGTATTTTACAATTAAAATTTTTAATTTTTGGATCAATGTCACAGCCCTAAGGAATACAGATGGAAACTAGCCTTTCTGGCTAACTCTGGCACATTTTCAGTAATGATATGAATGTTCATTGTCCCTGTCAAATAAACAAATAAACTAAAAACTAACCAGGGTCTTGTAGCTGATCCGTTGGCACATGAGCTTATAAAATGGGGTGTGAGTGTAAAGTAAGACCAGCTGGTTTTATACACTAAAGAGACACAAGGAGAGTGGGGGGCTGACCAGGGTCTTGTAGTCGATCTGCTGGCGGATGAGCTTGTCCTCGCTCAGGGAGTAGCGGGCCTCTCCGGTGATGGCGTCGATCGGACCCTTCTCCATCTGCTGCTTCATTGCACAGTACAGCATGAAGAGGGGCTCCCCGGCACACTCCTGTTAAACAGAGAGAGCGAGAAGAGTCAGTCACACACATGCATACACACACACACACACACACACACACGGTATAGTGCTTTGGGAAATAGATTCCCCCCAGTAAGTTTCAGCTTTGAATCCCAGGTATTGGCACTGTTGTTGCACCCTTTAAGGTTGGAATATAAATCCGTCATAATCAGTTTTAAAACATGTACGACCAGCCCTGGCACTGGACAGCCGAAGGGTAGTTCTTGTTTTCACCCTAAAATAAGCATATAATACAAAGCATTATATAACTCTCACATGATATCTATATAACAATACCTGAAAAAGTGAGCTGTATCTCATGAAACATACCACACTATCAGCCACAGCATCAAATCCCATCAAAATCAATTAAGCACTCCTGAAAGGGTTGGGCAATGTGGAGTAGTTTAAAGAGCTTGTGGGCGGAGGTCATATGTTTGAGTCCGACATGGAACACAGGTTGTATCAACTAGCAAGGTACTTCAATTCAATTTCCACAGTCAAAAAAAAACAAAAAAAAAAAACTTCACAAATGAGTTTATACCTAAAATGTGCCTAAAAGCAAGATTAGAAAATAATATGATTACATCAAGTTAGCCTGGATAATGGTGTCGGCTGAATAAATCAATAACCCGACACATCAGAGAGGCCTGATATCTCCCTTACCCAAGTCTGGATAAGATCTGAAGAAATATTAGAAATGTGTCAGTTTCACTTCAGGGCTCAAGGACTGTTTACACATTAACACAATCCTATTAGTCATTCCCAGTTAAACTCAACATCATTTCAGTCAACCCTCACAAGCGCAAAGGCCCCTGCTGGGCATGTGTCTAATTCCTCCTCTGTTCAAGGGACTTAACAAGGCCTTCTGCACAGAGAATACGAAAACAGTAGTACTCACTAAGAAGACCACACACAGGTAAGGATAGCTAAACGTGTATGGCTACGTATCCTAACTGAATAACAGAACTGCTTCATGTGCCATCACTACGGATAAGAATGCCAACTGAACTTGGCTACGGATAAGTATGCTAGCTCAACGTGGCTAAGGCTAAGTATGCTAACAGAATGAGGTTAGAGTTAAGTATGCTAGCTGAACATGGCTAAGGCTAAGTATGCTAACAGAATTTGGTTAGGGTTAAGTATGCTAGCAGAACATGGCTCACATGAAGCTAGATAAAGCCAACTAAGGCTGTGTTTGAATCAGAGCCCTATCTACTGCGTCCTGTCTCCTGTGTACTGGCAGCTGTGTGCTGTTTAGTACATGATGAGCAGTACGCAAAAAAATATTCTCCAACTGTACTGAGGAAGTGTTGTAAGACATCCCACCCTTCACAGCCATGTCACGTGTTGTTTTTGTTGTTATTGAAGGAAAACATCAGGGAAGCTGCGCCTCCTTTTTTAAAACGATGCTTCGCGTCATATTTATACGACCAAAATATTTGCGCACTTCTTGAAAATTATGGTCTCGAAAATACTCAGCGGAATCCCAGAAGTAAGTACATTATCCGGGGATTTTAAGTATACTACATTTAGAGAAAATTTTGCCAACTTCCTACTTTCTTGTCCAATTTAGGAAGAGCGGCTTGGGTAGCCATGGTGCTTTGGGAGGGGTTAATGGGAGACTAACTGAAGGTTAAATCAGTCGGTGCCTGAGAGGCATTTAAGAGCTGCATGAATCGCCATTGCACTGGCGGAGGAGGGAGGGGCCAGAGCGTGGAACATGACACAGACAGATAAGGACACAGACACAAACACATGACAACTCTACACACACAAACACATGACAACTCTCTCACACAAACACACAAAAAACTACACAGGCACCTGCAAACACACACACACACACACACACACACACACACACACACCCTTTTACACAGACACACCCATCTCTCTCTTTCTCTCTTTCTTTCTTTCTTTCTCTCTCTCTCTCACAAACACACTTTCACACACACACACATACCACTTTTACACACACAGACACACACAAAATGTCTCTCACAAACTCTCTCTCCCTACTTGCCACAATATGTTGTTAGTGTCTCGTTAGCATCTGCAGTAATTACAGGGACAGCTGCTAATGAGCGGAAACACACACACATCACTTCCACAGACCTTCTGATGGTATGCTCGTCTTTGAGATTATCTTTCATTTGAGATTCTGGCTTCATTAGGGCACATTTACACACGCCTGTGGGGCCGTGAAGGGGAGCGGGGGATGAGAATTAACACCACTGCCCCTATAGCCCTACAGCCTGGAGCACACCTTACCCACCAACCACCATACACACACACATACACGCACGCAAACAATACGCACACACACACACGCGTGCGCATGCATACAAACGCGCACATACAGACACACACACACATACACACACATCCAAACACCCCAGGACAGCAAGCAAGAGGGTTGTTAACCAACATCAACACCCCCCCCCCATGCCTATCAAACACTGGCCACCTCATCATCCCCCTACATCTGATTGGTTAATCATTCCCAATACAAATTTAAACCCCATATCATCACAGTAAAAATAAAATTCTAACATACCCTACCTGGTAAGTAAATTTTTTTATTAAATTGATATGTTTATTACACTTATCACCACTGCCTACTTCATCTTTGGTTGTCAGCACTTCGGTGTTAAAGTGTTGCAATCTCCAAAATATAACAGGAGTAATGAGTCTCTGTTATCCAACTCTGCTCAAACTTCACACAGCTTACCTTCAGGAACTTGTACAAAAGGAAGGTGAACCAGTTAGTCAGCATTTTTTCGGCGACAGACTCCGTTCTAGAAGAGAGGGGTGAAAAGACAGGAGAGTCAGCATTCTGTTCACCTGTCCCATTGTGAACAAAACCTGTGTCCCAGATAAATCCACAGCAGGTGAATTCTGAGCCAAAAACGTGACTCTCTACGGAATAAAACAGATGAGCCAAGAATATAACTCTCTATGTACTGAGTAAGACAGGTGAACCAAAAACATAACTGTACGTACTCAGTAAGACAGCTGAACCAAAATCATAGCTCTCTACGCACCGAGTAAAACAGCTGAACCAAAAACATAACTATGTACTGAGTAAAACAGCTGAACCAAAAACATAACTCTGTACGTACTGAGTAAGACAGCTGAACCAAAAAAGAGCTCTCTACATACTGAGTAAGACAGCTGAACCAAAAACATAACTATGTACTGAGTAAAACAGCTGAACCAAACACATAACTCTCTACGTAGTGAGTAAGACAGCTGAACCAAAAAAGAGCTCTCTACATACTGAGTAAGACAGTTGAACCAAAAAAAAAAAACTCTACGTACAGAGTAAAATAGCTGAACCAAAAATATAACTGTACGTACTGAGTAAGACAGCAGAACCAAAATCATAACTCTCTACATACTGAGTAAAACAGCTGAACCAAAAACATAACTCTCTACGTACTGAGTAAGACAGCTGAACCAAAAACATAACTCTCTACGTACTGAGTAAGACAGCTGAACCAAAAACATAACTCTCTACGTACTGAGTAAAACAGCTGAACCAAAAACATAACTCTCTACATACTGAGTAAAACAGCTGAACCAAAATCATAACTCTCTACATACTGAGTAAAACAGCTGAACCAAAAACATAACTATCATAGGGGTGGGACGATTCAATCCCATAACGATTCGATTCAGGTTCGATGCATCATAACATCTTACATTTAACCACGATTCGATTTGATACAATTCGGTTCGATTAATTTTGATACTTTTAAAAAATGTAATAGGTATGCTAATGTGATTTGATACCGATACAGTCAGCAGTAATTAAATATTCAATTAGAACCGTACGCCAAGTTCACAGAATTATGTTTATTGTTAAGGCATGCCATACATTTTGCAGCTGTCTGCAGAAAATAATGCAGCAATAAACATGACTAACAGTGTATTTTCTAAAGTTGCCCTATTGAGGTTATTGTTTTTCAAACAGTGTCAGACATGGTACCCTAATACCTTTCCTTTATTCACTAAAATGTTTTCTGTATGGTGTATCTAGGTTCCACGACATTCATTAAGTGACTAAATCCCTCTTCTTCTACCGCACTGTATGGTCTAAGGTCTTTGCAGATGAACGTGGCTATAGCAGATGTCACCTCTTTTGCCCGTTTAGAACTGTTTTTTAATTTTATTTTAGTGTTTGTCTGTGTGATATGTAAGGGAAGGGGGGGGGGGAGGTTTGGAATTGGACAGTTAACGTAGTAATAATTAATTGAACGTAAGACATTGGAAATAGTCTTACTATTTTTGTTTTTTGTCTCTAACGTCTACTTGTATAGAAAATGGTTTAAATTAAAATATCAGAAAGCACTTTACAATTAACTGTCTGGACACGGTATGTGTATAAAAACTAATAAAAGAACTGTTTGGCCATTTCTCCAGGAAAATCTTGACTTCCGAGTTTAGCTTGCTAACCCTCTTGATGTCCTTCACGTCAATGGTGTGTCGTCTGCTCAAATGGTTTATCATGTTTGTGGTGTTGCCTGTGTATCTGATTTCAACTTGGCATATCTTGCATATTGCAGCGGTTTTGTCAAGTACACCCTCCTTCTTTCTAAACCCGAAATACTTCCATACCACTGATTTTCTGTTCGGAACATCGCAAATTCTGTCAATTTCTGTCTCTTTTGTCGCACTCGAGCAGCTAGCCATTTCGCTCAGATCTGTCCGTCTCATTGTCGCTTGATTCCCGCCTGTCGCTGCTTTCAACTCATGCTTACGTGGGGGTTGGAGCAGAAACATGGATTAAAGCTAGTCAAAACCGTTTTAAACTAGTCATGTCGCCGAAATATATTTTTTAAATAATTAAATTAATATTATTTTTGAATAAATAAATACATGTGCATATTAATTTACAATGCGATATTAATCGATGCTTATGAATTCTAATCTTACAGATCGATGCAGTTGTATTTACACATTCAGATCGATGCATCGGTGCATTGTCCCACCCCTACTCTATACATACTGAGTAAAACAGCTGAATCAAAAACATAACTCTCTACATACTGAGTATGACAGCTGAACCAAAAACATAACTCTATACGTACTGAGTATGACAGCTGAACCAAAAACATAACTCTCTACGTACTGAGTTAAACAGCTGAACCAAAAACATAATTCTCTACGTACAGAGTTAAACAGCTGAACCAATCCGGCCTTTTCTTGCAAGTACGATAATTCCACAGAGTAATAGGTTTTTAAAATCTTCCTGCATTGTGGAAAATGATATTAATGCAATAAAAAGTAATTAATCACAGTGTAAGAGAGTCCTCAAGGTCCTTACTGCTTGCTTTATGAAACAAACAAATAATAAACTATTTTTTTTTTACAAAACATTCAACTAATCTTCATTAAACAATACAATTAGCATAATTTGGTAGCTTTTGTCATTAATCATAAACCTTGTGCATGCACACGCCCGTGCACACACACACGCGCACAAAGGCACGAACACGCACACACACACACACACACACACAAACGTTCCCCAGAAAGTAAGTAATTAAAAGGCCGTGTAATTAACGGTCTTTATTATTCCTAATGTGCTAACAGCTCAGAGCGAGAGAGATAGAAAGGGATGCACACAGCAGTGGAAGTTGGGGGAGTGGCGGTTTGTTGTCCCTTCTGGATCTTTCTTTACCCTACAGGAACAGAGGCTTTCCTCCCGTTTGATTGTGTGTTCGCAGGGGGCTTGTTTACAGAAATGGGAGGGGGAGATGAGAGAAGAGCGACTCGTGATGAGAAGCGCGTAGGGAGAGACTGACTTAACAGGGAGGAGTTACGCAAACGGCCCATCTCCCATGCGCTGTATATCACTGAGGTTTCTGCCCCCTGCAAAGACTCCCTCTCAGCTTATTTGCTTCTGTTTCTCTCCCTCCCTCTATTACTTTCTCCGTTCTTCCCTGAATCCTCACTCCTCTGGAGTCTCACACACACACACACACACACACACACACACACACACACACCTTTCTCTTGTTTTATTCACGCTGTGCAGCACACCACAACTCTATCTGTCATTCTGTCAGTGTTAGCACATTCTCTTCCTTTCATTCTCTTATTCTCTTTCCCCTCCTTCTTTCTTTCCTTACCTCTCCCCCGTCCCCTCACACTCTCTCTCCTCTCAATCTCCAATCAGGTGAACTGGATGTTAAAATCAGGACTGAAAGGCAGACAGCGCTGTGCCATGACAGTGGGAGACGAGGGAGACGCTGTGCTGTATATGCACACGCGGGGCACTCACTGATGTGACACCTCCACCTGCCCGCTCCATCCATCGGCACTGATCCCAGACCAGGACTCAGTCAGACTGCTGCTGAAGCGGAAGCATTACTTCATTTCGTTTGCAGTCTCTCTGACTTTCTCTCTCTATCCCTCTCAATCCTGCTGTCCTCTCTCCATGTTTCTGCCACTGTTTTCCGCTGTGTGTGTGCGTACGTGTGTGTGTGTATGCACGCACGCACACGCAATGCGTACACAAGCGCCTGGCTTTCATGTGTGTAATATAAATGTTGAATGTTGGACATGAATTTGGACTCCAGCTCAGCTCGCACAGTCAAGCACGCACATGCACGCACGCACTCACTCACTGACAAGGGCTGGGCGACACATGAAAACTCTGGTGACGCTTTTTCCCTGGAAGCATTTCACGCAGCCTCCTGAAGTTTGAATGTTTCCTACCGCATCAGGTTTAATTAAGGATTGAAAAAACGGCAATACCCCAGATGGTGGTGATGGCCGTTATTGCATTCCATAACTAGATTAACAATTCCGAAAGAAATTGTAGGTGTGGTTGCTTCACAGTGTTACCGATAGCTGGAAATGGCAAAGAAAGATGGTAATATGGTATTGTCTGAGGTGGAAAATAAAATGTGTAAATGGTATGAACTGGTAATGAAGGGATCAAAATAAGGCGAAAGTGTTAAAATATGGTGATGTATTTTGTGGTAAGTAACGTTAGTCTAAAGAACTTGGATACAAACAAGTAGCCGAATGAATTGTGATGAGTTGTCCAGCGCTCGCATAGAGCAGAACGCTGTGATTAAAAAATCTGCACAGTGCTCACACCGTGAGCTAGCCTCCTGCACGTGCCCATTGACTCCCATTCATTTTTTGGCGATAAAATGTCAAATATCTCAAAAAGTATATGTATATGATATAAAGGTAAAAAGTAATAGCAACCTGGAGGGTGAATGAATAATATGAGGTATGAATGGTGTCGTTGGTGTGAACGGTGTTGGAGGAGATCGGCTGAATAATAATAACGGTAAGTCTGAGCGATAACAATAGGTGTGGTTTTTCAACCAAACCTAATTATCATTGTGGTATATCGCCTAGCCCTAACACACACACACACATACACACGTGCATATGCACACACACACACACACACACACACACACACACAGTCACCTGCGCAGCAGTAGTTTTGGGTGGTTCTTGCTCTCCAGGTTCTTCTCGATGAGGTCAGACAGTAACTGTTTGAGCACGCCGGTGGCGTACTCCATCTCCCCCTGCAGGGCGGTCATAATCAGCGATGCCACGTTCCCCCGGTCCCTCATGGAGAAGGACCGCTGTGCCTCCAGCGTGCGGATGAAAGTCAGCAGGAAGTGCTTCTTGTTTAGGAGCTGGCCGAATAGCGTCAATGCCTTCTCCACATTGGCTGGGACCTGGGACAGGGGGGAGGGTCCACAGATTCATGACAGAGATCAGATAGCTCACTCTTCACAATTTAAACCAGGACTCTCCAAACACTGGTCCCGAGATTGCAAGTTTCCTGCTAAGAAATACGCATCCCTACAGGACAATATGAACAACTCACAGATATCGAGAGACAACACAGGGTTAGTTTGCATTACAACAGAAAACTAACACCGGGATAAAGTTCAGCAGTTTCCCAAAATGTTGGATAACTGTGGGAATCAAGCTTTTGGCAAAACTTGCTTCCAAGCTACATGGTCTGCTTGTTTTTGTTTTTGGTCAGACCCAAGAAACCAGATGAGGTGAGCACTAACTGAGTAATTGGCCGCTTTAATGGACCAATTTAACCCTGAGCAACATTGAAAACCTGTAGAACCTGTGGAGAATCTGTGGAGAATCTGGAGAACCTGTGGAGAATCTGTGGAGAGTGAAAGAGAGAGAAAAAGGGTGGGGGGGTTGACTGAACACCAGCAGATTGAGAGAAGAAATAGAAAGAGAGACTGCAGGGAGTAGACCCCCCACCACCCCACCCACAGAGAGCCATAAAACTCCAGCTGCTTTACCAATCCCACAATTCCTCAGAACTGAATTCCTGCTCACACAGCTGATGGGTGGGGGGGGCAAACAAACGTGACTGTACTTCTATCCCTCCCTCCTCCATCGCCCTCTCATTCATTCAATATTCCCAGGAGCAGAAACTAAATATACCAAAACCAAGTAGGCATTCAACCAATATATTCCATAACCTGATAAAGCAGTGGTTTTTCTACAACCTGGATTAATAAACTGCTTCAATTTTCCTTTCCTAAATCCAAATAAAATTCCTGCATCTCTAGAGAACAGCTGATCTGCAGAGCACCTCACGCAGCACGAACGCAGGATACCTCATACAGCATTAACACAGAAACCCTCACACAGCACAAACACTGGATACCTCACACAGCACGAACACTGGATACCTCACACAGCACGAACACTGGATACCTCACACAGCACTAACACTGGATACCTCACACAGCACTAACACAGGATAGCTCACACAGCACTAACACAGGAACCCTCATACAGCACTAAAACAGGAACCCTCACACATCACGACCGCAGGATACCTCACACATAACTAACACAGGATAACTCACACAGAACTATTATTATACAGGATACCCCACAGAACTAACACAGGATACCTCACACAGCACTAACACAGGAACCTTCACACATCGCACACACAGGTACCCTCACACAGCATTAACACAGGAACCCTCACACAGCACAAACACTGGATACCTCACACAGCACTAACACAGGATACCACACAGCACTAACACAGGAACCCTCATACAGCACTAACACAGACAGGAACCCTCACACATCACAAACACAGGATACCTAACACAGAACTAACACAGGAACCCTCACACAGCACGACCGCAGAATACCTCACACATAACTAACACAGGATACCTCACACAGAACTATTATTATACAGGATACTTCACGGCACTAACACATGATACCTCACACAGCACTAACACATGAACCCTCACACAGCACTAACACAGGATACCTCACACAGGAACCCTCACACAGCACTAACACAGAAACCATCAGATAGCACTAACACATGATACCTCACACGTCACTAACACAGGAACCCTCACATAGCACTAACACAGTCAATCAACGACCAATTAAGGCTTTGAGAACAAGGTGTATAGATTCTTTAGCTAATCACTGGTGCTGAAACACACCAAAAACCAGCAAATACAGCAGCCCTTCAGGACTGGATTCTGACACCTGTGGTTAGTGACAGCATAGGCGACGATGTGGGGCAGTGCACATGTGTAGTGAAAGAAGGCAAGTGTAGTTTTTTGGCTGTACCTCCATCTCCTTGAGAACAGGGTGGTCCTCAATGCCGGGGAACAGCACCCTCATAGCGTAGGTTCTGTAGTCCAGGAAAGGGATCCCTGCCCCGTCCAGCTCCTGGGTCAGCTCATGGATGTCTGTCTGCAGCTCTGCAAATGCTGCCAATCAGAGATCGAGACCATCAGAGTCTGGCAACTCAACACTGAGACGGCACCTGAACACCAGTAAGCTGGTACCTCAACACAAGC
The DNA here is from genome assembly GCA_022702515.1 of Ilyophis sp. 1 JC-2022. Lineage (NCBI taxonomy): Eukaryota > Metazoa > Chordata > Actinopteri > Anguilliformes > Synaphobranchidae > Ilyophis > Ilyophis sp. 1 JC-2022. The sequence goes on from CM040402.1 coordinate 10,718,623, forward strand.
CAGTAACAATGAGCAGTTACCTGAACAAAAAAAACTTTGAATCAGAGAACACTGCTTAACACCAGTGAGCTTGCACCTCAACACCAAAAAACTAGCACTTTAACACCATCAAGCCAGCACCTAAACTCCAGCAAGCGAGCTCCTCGGTAGAGTGACAAGCTGGCACCACCTAACCAGCAGCGAGAGACGAGAGAGAAACAGATTAAAGCAGGATCTGCTCTGTGAGACAGGGCACTGGTGTTGCAGGTGTTAGGTTGATGTCTGTGTTGTACAGCTCACCTTGTCACAGGGTTCAGTCCTAGCAACGTCCCTGAACCTGCTTGAACACCACAGACTAGCAAGTGTGTGCGTTACGGTCTCAGTCAGGCCGTTCCGCGTGACAAAGATCACTGATTCTCGTCTGGTGATTTATTGGTAAATTAATGGTAATTTATTCAATTCTATTTTGGAGAGAAAGTCCCTCCACACACTGTCGGTAGAAAAGGAAAAAAAGTCAATTAAACACGCGAGTGGTTAATTAATAAGGGAGTCATACGTTTTGCGTGTCACAGCGCCCGGCAGCCGCGATGGGGGGAGGGGGCGGTTTCCTCCTCCAAGCGCGGTTTCATATCGCCATGATCATCAGCACTGCCAAGCGTACATTCATTCATTCACTCTGCACAGCCTCAAAGCTCGCAATCAACCCTTCATTCATTCACTTATTCATTTGTTATTAAAGGGAGATTTTACCAAACTGTGGTTTACCATTACCTCTGGCAACCATCCAATGTGATTGATCACAAAGGGTATTTATTTGTTAACTGGTGCTGGAAGAGAAGGGTAGAAAAAAAGTAAACTGTATTTATCACCCATAAATGAGCTGAAACAAGTCACAGCAGGTATATTGGCAAACACAACACCTGGGGCCAGAACCCACAACCTCCTGGTGAAAATATGCAGATCTCTCCATGCTCTGACACCAGCATTTTACACGGAAGCCGAGCTCAGTGCCTGTATGAGGTCGCCCCCGCCAGTAACATTTCTGCTGTTCAAACCAAAGCAGTGAAAAAAATCACGATGAACAAGGCCATCTGCCAAGGAAATGAGTGCATCAATAAAGCCAAAAAACACACAGAGTACCGACAGCTTTAGATTCCCCGTTTACACACAATCTTTTACTGTGACTGGCAGCCACAGGGCACTCTCTCCCTACCTCACTACCTCTCTTTCTCTCCCTCTCCCTCGCTGTCATCCATCATTCTACGAGACTTTTCGGCACTCTGTCCCTCCCTCTCTTCATTTCTCGCTTTGGCGACAGACCCCGCTACAGTGCGAGACAGACGAGGTCGCTACCCTTGGACAGCCATTCACAGATAATGGGCAATTACTCTGCGCCCCCAACCACCGCTGCCAGGCATCAAGCCGTGCCAGGACAGCGTGTCGCAACAACTTGCAGGCGCGGGCAGGCCGGCTGTGAGGATGCCCGCCACGATGAGCAACTGGTGGCAAGAACTAGTCGCGCGGGCTGGTGGGTAGCGAGAACCAGGCACGCGGACTGGCGGGTAGCAGGAACCAGGCACGCGGACTGGTGGGTAGCGGAAAATATATGGCGTTCATTTAGTTCCATAAATATTGCGAGTGTGGAATTGTGAAATGAGCGCACAGAACAGTATCCGTGCATGTGGAGCTATGAAGCGAGTGCAGAGAACCAGCCGCGCGAGCACGGAGCTGTGAGCGTGCGAGCTTGGTTTGCTCTCGCTCAAAATTGATTTGCTCTCGCTTGCTCGCCAAGTTCATTTTTGAAACTTTGGGAGTAGGGGTGGGATACAGAGTGGCTGATATCTCCACTCCTTTGATTGGTCACTTTAAATATATCCTGCGAGCGAGTGAGAGGAAACAAATTTTGAGCCCAAGCAAACCGATTTCGAGTAAGAGCAAACCAAGTTTAGACACCTGGAACCAGGCATGTGGGCTGGCGGGTAGCGAAAAATAGCCGTGCGGGCTGGCGAGTAGCGGGAACCAGGCATGTGGGCTGGCGGTTGGGGGAAATAGCCATGCGGGCTGGCGAGTAGCGGTAACCAGGCACGTGGGCTGGCGGTTGGGGGAAATAGCCATGCGGGCTGGCGAGTAGCGGTAACCAGGCACGTGGGCTGGCGGTTGGGGGAAATAGCCATGCGGGCTGGCGAGTAGCGGTAACCAGGCATGTGGGCTGGCGGTTGGGGGAAATAGCCATGCGGGCTGGCGAGTAGCGGTAACCAGGCATGTGGGCTGGCGGTTGGGGGAAATAGCCATGCGGGCTGGCGAGTAGCGGTAACCAGGCATGTGGGCTGGCGAGGGAGTGGGTGAGAGACCGGATAAGAGAGAGTGATGGAAAGAGGGAATAAGACAGCGTACCTTCCTTGCACTCCAAGGCGACCCGGGACTCCAGGTTGTCCATCTGCAGCTGCAGGCGTTTGAGTGTGCGGTCGGCGTCACGTGACTTGCGTTTGTAGGCGATGAGCACGGCGATGATGACCAGCAGCAGCAAGCCGCCGCCACCGCCGATCCCGATGATAGTGGGAAGCGTCAGCAGGCTGTCTGAGTAGATCTGCAGTGTGCCTGGAGAGTACTCGAACCCGCCCACTCGCACCTGCACGCACACGCACACACACACACTAGTGGATCAATAGTGGACCAGTGTGATCAGTAGTGCAGTGAACTATGAAAGTGGGGCGGGTGTGCGTACCGTCACTTTGTGCTGCCCTGTCAGGTTTGGCCACTCACAGAGGAGCTGCGTCTCTGACAACGTTAGCACGCACGGGGTCTCTCCTATCAGCACCGTGTAGTTCAGCCTGGAATTCCCTGGCACCGAGGGAATCAGATTCCGACCCTTCAATGGGAAAGGAATTTTCCATTTGTTAGGATGTAGCAGGGAGACAGAGCAAAACCAAGACAAAGCCCAATTTACTATTTATAAGCAGCCTGTCAGAGCATCTTACTTTGCTCATTAGAGAAATATTGGGACAGAATAACTAGTTAAAGGCTTGCTTATTGTTTTTTGATCTTGGTGTAAACTGACAACCTTCTGTTTTTTCAAACAGCTCCTGGATTCCTTCTCATGAACCATAAGCAGTGGCGCAGCAGTCTTTTTGATACCCAATGAAACAGACCGTTTCCTGCTAAAGTTCCCACTGGACCCTACATCAAAACAATCATGGTGTTAAACTAATGAATATCTGGGAAATTCAGGGTTTATTTGGGGAAATAAAAACCTGTTTCCACTCCCTGTTCCGTGCACACTAGGATGTGCACGGCATGTAAAATAATTTTTTTTTGTTTTCCTTTGAACTCGTAAAAATGGGTCCAAAAAAAGTTTGGATATGCTTGCAGAAAACTGTGGTCTCAGACAGAGAGGAGAGTATCCCCGCCATCAACAGCAAAGAATACGTTGTCGTGCTGGCGTTGGTCATGTGCAGCACGAACATGCAGACATTTTGAAGCCCCTCCCCCCTGCTTCACCGCTCTACAGGGAGGCGTCAATAGATTGCCCTGACCGACGCATCCAATTAAGCAGGCAAATAACCGCTAAGTACAGGAACCCTCTCCTGAAATCCCTCACGTTTCACCAAAGTGCCGGTGCATCGAGATGGAAAAATTAACGGCACAGAAAAACGCAGCGAGCGTCCCGCCTTCCCTGATTACATTGTAAAATTGCCCCCCCCCCCATATCTCATTTTCATGCTAATGTTGGAGGCTAATGTTCGGGGCAGGCGGCAATCTGAAAGCTTACATTACAACATATTTTCCTCGCAATAACAAATGAATAACAGGAGTCAAGCTTTTAATGTTTATCATTTCAATGGATTCTGAGAAATGTTCACCAAGGCACCAGGCTTCTTTAATTACAGTTTTAAAATGAAAGTCACCTAGAATCACCCGCAAATAAATCTGAGATAAAAAATAAAAAGTTTTTTGAATATTTTCTTACATTTTATACAGCTACCCCACAATTGACCCCACACAACACCTTTGTATACAAAGTTGATACAGGCCTTTTGAAAACATTGCACATGTGATGATGCTCTCCACCCTAGTGGGTCTCAAGTCTCCTACCTTGAGGATGAGGGGGGAGCTGGGTTTCAGTTCCAGGACCCCTGTGGGGCTCAGGGGCTCGAAAACTGGGTCGGGGTAGTAGCTGAAGCTCTCGTTGACCACCAGAACAGACTTCACGCTGTCCATGAAGAAGCCAATCTCGTCCGGCCCGCTGCCTGCCTCCGAAAAGCCCTTCTCCGACTTGGCCACAGAGGGCGCCAAACACACCATCACACTGTTGTTGTAGACAGTGCAGTTCTGGAGGGAGGGAGAATGGAGTCCCATTGAGTCACCGTACCGAAACAAAACTCCTCATCCACCTCTCCCGCAAATGAGTTTCTCAGGGATTGTTTACAACAGAAGCCAGATGTAGGCTGATAATAATCTTATTTACTGTTGTCTGATTTTTCCTCATATACGTTTTACAGTCCTCCAGTCAAGGGTACTTGAGAGGTGTTAAAGGATGTGAGCGAACCGTCTGTGGCCCAACAAAGCTGGGCCTTGCTGCGTCACACTTACGAGGCGCAATATTAGCCATTTCACCACAACACTCTATTACGGAAGCTGTAGACCCGATGGCAGCTGTACTCGTCTTTGTGACTAGTGGGGGAGATATGACATTGAGAAGAACAAACACACAAATCCATGCTCCCCCAACCCCCCCCCCCCCCAAGCTCCGATGATTTTTATGACTTTATTTTACGCCTCCAGGGAAAGGTTATTTGGCGCCCGTGGTGCTAGGTAAGAGGGGGGTTGCCAGCCCCACTATATCGCAGGTTGACATTTAAAAGGTTTAGCTGCCAGGAGGGGGTTTCCATGTCTCTTTTAGGAGTCACACACAAACAGGCCCTGGGGCAGAACGACCAATGGACCAGAACCCTGGAAATCTGGAAATCTCAGGGGTGGAAGTTCAGACTTACGTGAAACGATTCCGCCGCCCCGTACTTGGCTCGGATCTTCGGCTCCTTGATGGTTGCCAGATTGGTCCCGCTAATTGTCAGCGGGGTCCCGCCACTGTGTGGGGAAGGGGGAATAAGAGGAGTCAGGACAGATAATGCCGCTCTCGAAACTCTCTTTTCACCTAAACCATTTTCACAAGAGAGACCTGCTACACAGAGCCGGATCTAGGCATAGGCAAACTAGGCAGCTACCTAGGGTCTAATTGCCGCAGGGGGGCCCAGACAGACGGGTAGAAAACATCAACTTTAGGTCTGGAAAAAATATATATAATTATGATATAAAAATATGAAATATCTTTCGATATAATTTAATATATAAAAACCTAATCGGAAACTTTTATTTCAATCAATGGAAGTTTTTTTTTATTATTTTTAAATCATGCACAACGTAGCCTAGCCAGAGGTTTTCTCCTATAGGAGGAGAGTCTCTAGTCTAGCGCACATTGAAAAAGTCGTTCTGTTTCGGTGCAGGTAATTCTCACTATGTTACCAGTACTACCTCTTAATTTTTCTTTTTTTGCTGCGCCTGAAAGCATTACTGGAAAGATAGGCCTAATGGAAGAAAAAAAAAAAACGACAGTAATTTTTCAAAAGTTCGGCACTTGTCCAGTGTTGTGCAGTTTTTCGACTGTGCTTTTGCTTAATATCTCCAGTTAAACTTAAAATTATTATACTGTGGATTGTGATACGAGCATAGCTATCTGAACCACGAATCATAGATTGTTCCATTGATTGTGGTGGACCATAAAATAATTGTCAAGTGTCACGCTGTTGAACACTTTCCTTTTCATTGTAAAGAGAGGTAAAAAACAGGCAGAGGGTGGGGAAAAAATTTGGAATCTAATTCTCGTAGATGCGCCTTGCTGCGATCCATCTCTTAATATGCTGTCAGTAGTTACAAAGTTTTATTAGCCTACTCATAGTGACAGGAGAAAGTATGAGGGGGCGATGATGCGTAGCTTGACGAGCGCATTCACGTGAAGCGGGGTTGAAATCTGCTGGTGAGTCAAAAAACTGCATAAACGACTGCACGATCGGCACCCGAGACAGGTGAAAATTGACAACAAAACGCGCAACTTCTTCGCATCAAACAAACCCCATCAAAATATTGGTGATTTTTCCACATCACTGAGAAAATATGGAGATACTGGGGGGGGCCCTGAAAAAATAGTCTGCCTCGAGCAATCTATCCATTTAATCCGGCCCTGCCGCTACACAGATAATTCGATTTCGAACCCGTGTCTGCTTGGCCTTCAGAAACCCATGTAGTTATGTGGCATTCGCTACAAGGCCCATTCACAATGAGGATGTCTCGAAACCACATTTCCCAGACTGCACAGTAGTTCGTCCTATTAACTGTTTTGTACCCATCTCTGATGTTCACCTCCCTTCAAAAAGCCTTTTTAAATCCTTTTTAACACTTTGGGGAATAACCAATGGGATTTTCAAAATCGATTTCCTTCTGTAACCACGGAAGGCTATCGGGATTATCTCATCTCCCGCAAACATGCCTTTCTCCAGGAAGGGACTTGGGGTGGGGTGGGGGGGGGGCAAGGTTCCAATGTGACATACTGAACCCGCTCCTTTAAGACATTTCTCTTACAAGCTCAACAGCCAGAAACCCCCGAAGGGAAGACATAATCTGATTGGTTGGTGCCTTCCAGTAAGTTACCCCAAGGGTTGTCAACCTGAGACAATAAGGACCCGCCCCCCACCCTTCATCACCCAACACCCGGCCACGTCCCATTACTCCTCATCTCCCCATAAACATAGAGCGCGCAACAGGTTAGTAACATAGCCTTTCCCATTAAATGTAGAACACAGCAAGACAAGGACTAAGCATATAGAGAGCAACAGGTTAGTAACATAGCCTTTCCCATGAAATGTATAACACAGGTCCGGAGGCCGTTATTTACCACCACATCTAACCTTTACAGCAGAAACAAAGGGTTGGTCCATGTTCTTCTACTGCCACCAGCTACAATTCTACAGCGGGCGCAGGCTAACTGTTAACTGAACACTTAACCCCTCTTCCTGCGGCCACCAGAACAGGCTGCTGTGGCCAAGGCAGTGAAGACCCAGGTTTGAATCCAGGGGGTTTATGGTTCAGCTCTTTGACAGAACCGTTGAGAATGGTACTCTCTACTTGGAATGCTTCAGGATACAGAAGGGATGGAAAGTATTTGGGCAGTGACACAATTTTTGCTGTTTTGGCTCTGTACTCCAGAACATTGGATTTTAAATGGAACAGTGACGATAAGGTTAAAGTGCAGACTTTTCGCTTTAATTTGAGGGTTTTTACATACATATTGGGCAAACTGTGTAGCAATTGTAGCCCTTTTTATACCCCCCCCCCCCCCCACCCACACATTTTAGGCAACAAAAAGGAAATTGACAAATTAACAAACTTTAACATGAACAAATTAACATAAACTCATCATATCTAATAGTTGGTTGGATATCTTTTGCATGCCATGACTTCCAACAACAACAAAAGACTCTTGATGTCTTATTTTACGGTGCAAGCAATCCTATAACCTCTCTGCATTTGAATGGATCTCGATGAGAATGGGGGGGGGGCTAGATTAAGCAGTAAATGACACTGGAACAGTATGGATCACATGGTTGGCTAAATAATCAAGGGTCTGAGGTATAAAGTGAGCCTCAAACCATCACTCTGTTGCCAGATATGCAGTAGATATGGATGGATCACTTTAAGAGTTGTTTCTCCTGTCTCATTTTCCTATTGAACTCTATGGAAAGATTAGTCAGGATAAACAACCCTGAAAGTGATCTTAAAGATATCAAAGAGTCTTTTGATGTTGTTGAGTCACAGACATCAGAAAGTCATGACATGCAGGATATGCAACCAGATATTAAATATGACTTTATTTAAGTTTATGTTAATTTGTCCAATTACTTTTCGTCCCCTAAAATGGGGGGGGGGAACTGTGTATAAAAACGGCTACAATTGTGACACGGTTTACCCGATATGGATGTAAAAACCCTCAAATTAAAGCTGAAAGTCCACACTTTAACCATATAGTCACTGGTCCATTTCAAATGCAATGTTCCGGAGTACAGAGCCAAAACAACAAAAATGGTGTCACCGCCCGAATACTTTCTGTCACCACTGTATATCCAGCTGCCGAACTGCAGGATTTGTAAAGATGAAAGTGCAAGAGTGCCTGCCAATCAAAATTAATAAATTATGTAATGCAGATGGAGTGAAACTTGGGACTGATCCCATTAAACGGTGCGTTCACCATGGTCGCCAGGCGATGCATGCTGGCAACTCAACCTCGGTTCCACACCCACTTCAAAGGAGCTATGCAAATAGGAAAACTTTCTAAACATGCAGATCCCAGATCTCATCCAGATTTCATGACCCGGGCCGAACCCCACTCTGGACGCACAGCTTAGGAACTACAAGACATGCAAACGTAGAAAGTGACTGGGTCGCTTCCTCGTGCATCCTACCTGGCGATGCTCCAGTCAGGCTCGATCCTCAGGACGGTGGGGTCCTCGGTGTAGTTGAACTTGACCTCCGGGTTACGCAGCTCGGCCAAGTTGATGTCCACCATGACGGGCAAGCTGCCAGGGCCTAACCCTGTGGGCGTGGCGCACACTATCTCCCTGCTGTTCCTCCTGCAGGGCAGATCAGAGCTTCACTTCCTGAAAGTGACCACACCCTGAAAACAAACACTCCCCCGCAGAGAGCAGGGAGAGAGGAGGAGCCTGTACACATGTACAATAAGGGACACACATACTGCCCAATGCACTATACCAACACTAGAGTTGTTCTGAAACCAAACTTTTGATATCAATATCGATACCAAATCAATACTATGGTAAAAACCAAAAATATCTCATAAAATTAAATGTAAAAAAACTAATTTTTAAAAAAATGGAAAAAAAACACAGGGCCAGGCTACATTAAATAAGATTGGGTAGCATTGCTTTGTAATAGAGTTTAATTAGTGTGAGCTACAATAGGCAATATTTTTATCAATACTTTTAAAGGCAGGCCTAGTTTCTGCAAGTTGAAATTAATGACTTACAGTGCATTGTAGGCTATGCCATTTTTTTTTTTACGTTGAAAAAGTTTTTTGGTGAGATTAAATTTAGCAAAATGCTGGTATCGTACATATATCCTCCGCTCCTGCTGTGACGGTCTTTGCCAGAGGACACACATCCTCTGTGGTCCTGTGACAGTCTTTGCCAGAGGAGGCACATCCTCTGTATTCATGTGACAGCCTTTGCCAAAGGACGCACATCCTCTGTGGTCCTGCGATAGTCTTTGACAGAGGACGCACATCCTCTGTGGTCCTGCGATAGTCTTTGACAGAGGACGCACATCCTCTGTGGTCCTGCGATAGTCTTTGACAGAGGATGCACATCCTCTGTGGTCCTGCGATAGTCTTTGACAGAGGACGCACATCCTCTGTGGTCCTGCGATAGTCTTTGACAGAGGACGCACATCCTCTGTGGTCCTGTGACAGTCTTTGCCAAAGACGCACATCCCCTGTGTTCCATGGGCCCTCTCCCACATTTGCATTTGACAAACATTTAAATACAATGCCACATGACCTTCCTCCCACGCTGCATGCAGTATGCATGCGACTTCAATGCGCCAACCTGCATCTGCACTCCTATTAATGCAATTTTCATGTTCAAATACATTTAATGTTGCATGCTCTTACAAGAATCAATCAACTCAGGACACAAAGTAGCTGCTGAGTGTGTGTGTGTGTCTGTGTATGTGTGTGTGTGTGTGTATATAGCAGTATACAAAGTGAACAATAAAGACTTTCTTGCAAATGCCTGCCGGCTCGCAAGGAGCAATTTTGCATCTTCGAGACTAACCAGAGATGCACGGCTAATGTCTCCACCGATTTGCTTCTCCCGGCGTTTCCAAGACAACCACTTTCACAACACGCGTCTCTGCAAGCCTCTGAAGACCGTACATATTTTGACAAGCTTCTTGCCGTGAACACAAAGGACGACTGTTTGAGCGTGCACACGTGCCAGAAAGTGTGTGACCGATTGGTGTGTGTGGGGGGGGGGGGGGGGATTGCTTGCTCAAGAGATAAGCTTCTGAATTAACCTTTCATGGGAAATAAGAATAACAATAATAAACACAAATAAGTAGGCTGCGATTAAGCGGCAGAAGATGGATCGAGTGACAGAAAACAGCCTCACTGCAATCATAGGTATAAATATATTCATATCATGTCCCATATTCATAATATGTCATTATAATTCTAATGGCTCTTAATACATGGCAATACACAGTGACGTTCAAATATTTATGAACATGTTTTATATATGTGCTCAGGAAAATACTTATGCATATATGATCTCTGTATCTCCTTCTCAGATATCTATCTTTGAATAATGCAGGTTTTTTTCTAAACAAGGAAAGGGCACATTGTCCTCAAACTCTTGTTCGTGCTCCTCTTGACAGAAATCAGGACAGTGGGGGCTGCAGGGTGGCTCATCCTGTTAAGGCACTGTTCTAGTGTGCGGATGGGGCTCATGGTCTGGTATCTGTTAAGGCACTATTCTAGTGTGTGGATGGGGCCCATGGTCTGGTATCTGTTAAGGCACTATTCTAGTGTGTGGATGGGGCCCATGATCTGGTATCTGTTAAGGCACTGTTCTAGTGTGTGTGTGGGGCCCACGGTCTAGTATTTGTTAAGGCACTGTACTAGTGTGTGGATGGGGCCAAAGGTCTAGTATCTGTTAAGGCACTGTTCCAGTGTGTGGATGGGGCCAAAGGTCTGGTATCTGTTAAGGCTCTGTTCCAGTGTGTGGATGGGGCCCATGGTCTGGTATCTGTTAAGGCTCTGTTCCAGTGTGTGGATGGGGCCCATGGTCTGGCATCTGTTAAGGCTCTGTTCCAGTGTGTGGATGGGGCCCATGGTCTGGCATCTGTTAAGGCTCTGTTCTAGTGTGTGGATGGGGCCCATGGTCTGGTATCTGTTAAGGCACTGTTCTAGTATGTGGATAGGCCTGGTCTTGTATCGGTTAAGGCACTGTTCTAGTATGTGGATAGGCCTGGTCTTGTATCTGTTAAGGCACTGTTCTAGTGTGTGGATAGGCCTGGTCTGGTATCGGTTAAGGCACTGTTCTAGTATGTGGATAGGCCTGGTCTTGTATCTGTTAAGGCACTGTTCTAGTGTGTGGATAGGCCTGGTCTGGTATCGGTTAAGGCACTGTTCTAGTATGTGGATAGGCCTGGTCTTGTATCTGTTAAGGCACTGTTCTAGTGTGTGGATAGGCCTGGTCTGGTATCGGATATAAAAATCCCCCCCCCCCCCCCACCCCCGACTTGGACCTATTTTTACGAACTATTTCCACCATGCTGATTGGTAATAATAATTTTGTCACATCTTTCTTTTTTGTCACAAAGATGTATTGTTTCCAGTGGTGTGTGGCTCACCTTTGTAAGCTAATGTGGAAAATCCAAATCCAAAAACCAGTTGCAATGCCTGATTAGTCATCAGACTATTACAAAGATGTTGAGTCTCTTTATTTTTAACATATTTTAATGATGCAGAATTAAAAACGCTATCATTTAACTGGTACTTTTATCTAATTTCCTTAGTGGCCTTAACATTTTACTAAGAATACAGAGTTTTTGGATTTCTTTTCCATATTTTTAGCCTTTTAAAAACCTTAAATCGTGCTGACCTTTTAAGCTCTTATTTCAATTCTAAATTCACTCTTACTATTATTATTCAGTTTTATTAATTAATTTTTAATTATCTGCTTCAATCTTAAAGAAAAGCCTCTCTACCAGGTGTCCCAGCAAGCGCCCTCCCACCCCTAAATAAACCTCCCCACAACCAATAACTGTACAAAAACAGGGGACAGACTCCATTAGCATCAGGCTCACCTCTCAAACAGGCAGGGGCGGAGCCCAATGTTGATAGACACATCGCTTCCAGCGTTGAGGTGGTTCCCCTCAATGGTGATGCGGGTACCCCCGGAAAGAGGACCCTGTGTGGGCTGCACCCGGCTGAAAGACGGGGTCTGGTGGGGTGGGGTAGGAGCACGTCAATCACAGATATAAAAGCTAAAATTTACATATATTATCACTGTCAATTATGATTACAATTCATTGCATTTGCAGCACATTGTATTTTACTATTTATTGTAACCATCTAGAGTGTTTGTACATGCATAATTATACATTTTTTTCATAGCAGTGGAATATAATATACATTTCCAGAAACAACAAAAATTTATATTGATTTAAATTTTCATGTCATGTTGCAGTACATTGATAATATTTTTCAGATTTCTCCCTCCTACATTTGACATGTACGTGAAATACTGCACTGCTTGGGCATGTATGACTTTGTAATTCCACACACGGCAAATACTGGATTTCCTGTGCGCACTGCGACCGCGAAAGCGACGCCATTCGCCACATGAGTAGTCCCTCATGGAACAGTACAGTTTTTGAATTGAATTAAATTGGACTGAATGAAGATAAATTCGATATGTGGAGCTTAAACGACAGCACAAGCATTTTACAGCAGTCAGGGATCAGAGGGGAGGGGGAGCAGACCGTTTCCTGTACGACTAAACAGGGTCTGTAAATGGCCCTGAAGCTGAATGAATAAAACACCTTGGCACAATGAGCGAACGACACACCAAACACTGATTAAAATAGCAGCGTGAGTCTCTGCGCACGGAGAGCCTGAGCTGCCGCAACAAACTGGTGAATAAATCACCCGTGTGATTGATCACCCCAAGAGTCCGCTCAGCAGAACGTGGTATGGTGTGTAAGGCACAGTGCGTACAGTACGGTGCGTACAGTACAGTGCATGCGGTAAAGTGCGTACGGCACAGCGGCTGGTTTACCGCTGTAATGTCGACTGGACTCCAGGAACATGACCGTGCGGTCTGTGGCCTTAGGCCCAGTTCACATCAAATCGAGAGACTGCAGACAGACTGCAGACTGAGACAAGCGAGTTTTTAACAACAACAAAAAAGACGTAAATAAGTTGGAATGTTGCAGAGTAAAGGCCACCATAATGATGGTTAACAAATAGAAGCACTGCTTCCACAAGAAGTTAAGGGGTACTTCAGAAGATCCATTTTTCAAAAGATCTCTGGACTCAATATTTGACAACTGGAGACCACAGCAGCCATCGTATGTTCTAACTCTCAGCTGTTCAAACAGGAAAAAAATGTCTTCCAAAACCATCACGTCCGCTGATGAGCTTTTGATCTGAACCAACCTTAAATGCGCCCGCTCCCGATCTACCTACACCCTACCTCCACCTCACCTCCACCCTACCTCTACCCTTACACCCTAGCTCCCTCGCCTGGGTACTTACCACAAAGGAGAAGGCCTTGGGGGAAAGGGCCCGGTACTCTGTGGCACAGTTCCCCACACACACCTCCACCGGCGTATCCTGGATACGGTAACCGGTGGCGTCGACCAGCTGGCACACGATGCTGAGAGAGGGAGTAGAGGGAGGGAGAGAGGGAGTAGAGGGAGGGAGAGAGGGAGTGGAGGTAGAGGGAGGGAGAGAGGGAGTGGAGGTAGAGAGAGAGAGACAGGGGGAGAAGAGGGGAGAGAGAGATAGGGAGGGAGAGGAGGGGAAAGAGAGGATGAGAGAGATAGGGAGGGAGAGGAGGGGAAAGAGAGGATGGGAGAGAGAGGGAGAGCAGAGGAAGGGAGAGAGAGAGACAGAGAGAGAATGAGAGAGCAGGGGGCGAGAAAGAGTGAGAGGTAAGGAGAGAGAGGGAGAACAGAAGAAAAAGGGATAGGAATGGAGGAGACACCAAAACAGCAACACATTGTTAATTAGTAATTTTATTATTTACAAACCCCAATTCAAAAAAGTTGGCACAGTATGTAAAATGCAAATAAAAGCAGAAAACAGTGATTTGTAAAGTGTAAAAAAGTGGCTTCCTGTTCTGGATTGTTGTTTATGCTCAGCAACGTGTACCTGTTGCAAGCCGTTCCAATAAAGTACTTGGAAAAATTGAGAGGGGAGAGAGAAAGAGAGAGGGGTGAAGAGTGTGAGGACACAGACATGGGGGTTGGGTGCACAGAGCTGAGGTGCGTGCGTGCATGAGTGCGTGTTTATGTGAAAAAGTGCATGTAGAAGCAAGTGACTGTGTGTTTGTGTGTTTGTTTGTGTGTGTGTGTGTGTGTGTGTGTGTGTGTGTGCATGTGTGTAGGTGTGTCTATGTGTGTGTGTGTCTGCTTTAGTCCCCCAGCAGAAGGTTGTACAGACGGACACGCTTGCTGGCGGGCACCAACGTCACTCCCTACACTCACCCCCTACACTCACCCCCTCCCCCCTCTCTCCTCTCTCCTCTGGGCTTCCCGATGGACCACTATCGGCCCAGACAGACTGCAGAGGTTAATTAAAATATTGTAAGATCCCGACGACGTGCATAATTTCATGTCCGTGCGGAAATTAAAACTGGGAGCAAATATCACAATAACCATAAAAAAAGAAGGAAAAAAAGTTAATTTCAAATTTTAAATGAAAATTAATAATCTGGATGTCTGAGAAGCGACGTTGGAGCAGAGCCATTTGTAAATAACTTTGGTTCAGAGAAGCAGGAAGTCTGAGGGGTGGACCAGACTAAGGCACTACGCAGTGTATGATAGCTCACCTCCACAACCCCCCAAAAACACTCACTGTTTCTACATTCGACATGAACTGAAATAGCAGTGTGTCGAATAGTTCCCTCTATGTAGCAGGGCCGTGTCTGGGGGGGGGGGGGCTCAAATGCTCCCACCCAAATGCTCCGCCTGCCTCCCCAAAGCCAAGTCCAGAAAAAATAAAATCCGACAATATGAAGTCAGCACCGCTATTAGAACTACAGACGATTCCGCCAATCATAAAAATGCCACATTGAAATAATATATTTCACTAATATCTGATTGGTTGGTTTGGCCATATAATAAAACATGGAGACGCAGCGAGAGCGAGAGAAAGAGAGAGGTTTATGAGGGAAATGAGTTTTAAAAGGCTCAAATTGTTCTGGGGGAGGACCCCCAGACCCCCAACTATCCCCCCCCCCCCCCTTGTGCCCCACCAACATCTCTTCATGCCCCCCCAATCAAAGCAGTCTAGAAACAGCCCTGATATGTAGTCTCTATAACACACTACTTGTGCCCTTTCTACTACTTTGTCTCTATAATACTCGAATATGCCCTTTACCTCGATGTAGTCTCAGTGTTTCCCCTACCATAGAGATTATTAGCCGCCCACTAATAATGAGTAGCCCCCACTACCCAAATTAAAGCAATGACGTGCCTTTAAATGCAAAGTTGTAAAAGCAACCGCAGAGCGGACTTCAAATGCAAATACTGTGATCTCTAGAAGAGTGAAAATAACGGATAGGCGGGTATAGCATATGGAGCAGACAAATATGCTGAGAGGATAGGCTACAAAGGCAAAATGTTACATTTATATATTTTAAGTAACAACAAGAAATGTCCAGAAAGCTTTAATAAGAACAGTAACACCAATGGACACGGTATTTTCTTGCCTAGTTTTGCCACGGTTTTCACTGTCAAGTGTTTATATCGTACATGATTTTGCATCATTACAGACTGCTGATGGAGTGTGTTAGTTCATGGTCGTAAAGTCGCTAATACACCCTTTCAGTCTTGATAGTCTCAATAACACTCGAATATGCCGTTTCCCTCTATATATCAGTCAAATAGTTCCTTTTCCACTATTCATCCTCTAGAATATCTAATTGTTGATAATGAAGTGAGGCAAAGCCTGAGAGAAAGGGGGCGGAGACTGGACAGGACAGAGAGAAAGGGGGCGTGGACAGGACAGAGAAAAAGGGGGCGTGGACAGGACAGAGAAAAAGGGGGCGTAGACTGGACAGGACAGAGAGAAAAGGTGCAGAGACTGGACAGGACAAAAAAAAAAAAGCGGAGACCGGACAGGACAGAGAGAAAAGGGGGCGTAGACTGGACAGAGAGAAATGGGGCGTAGACTGGACAGGACAGAGAGAAAGGGGGTGTAGACTGGACAGAGAGAAATGGGGCGTAGACTGGACAGGACAGAGAGAAAAGGGGCGTAGACTGGACAGAGAGAAATGGGGCGTAGACTGGACAGGACAGAGAGAAATGGGGTGTAGACTGGACAGAGAGAAATGGGGCGTAGACTGGACAGGACAGAGAGAAAGGGGGTGTAGACTGGACAGAGAGAAATGGGGCGTAGACTGGACAGGACAGAGAGAAAAGGGGCGTAGACTGGACAGAGAGAAATGGGGCGTAGACTGGACAGGACAGAGAGAAAGGGGGTGTAGACTGGACAGAGAGAAATGGGGCGTAGACTGGACAGGACAGAGAGAAAGGGGGCGTAGACTGGACAGAGAGAAATGGGGCGTAGACTGGACAGGACAGAGAGAAAGGGGGCGTAGACTGGACAGAGAGAAATGGGGTGTAGACTGGACAGGACAGAGAGAAAGGGGGCGTAGACTGGACAGGACAGAGATAAAGAGGGCATAGACTGGACAGGACAGAACTAAAGGTGGAAGGAAGGGTCAAGAGGGGGAGGATACTCACCGCTCTGCGCCGACGTATTTGTCCTCAATGGGGTGGCACGGCACTTTGCCCAAGTGCACCCCATTCTGGATGTCCTGAAAATGCAGGCCCAGGTTCTCCCCAGTGATGGTGAGCCATGTACCCCCCTGTATGGGACCAGTCTCTGGGGACAGCTGCAGAGAGAGAGAGAGAAAAAGAGGGAAAAGAATTTTGAAATTCTCATCAGAAAAAAAAAAAAATCTTCCTCTTCCTGTGCCACACACAGAACCCCTCACCCCCCCCCCCCCCCAGTAGCCCAAATGTGACTAAAAGAGAGAGAGGAGAGAGAGCGTGAGACAGTGATAATGACTTTTTAAATATCTTTTAAATGCTGATCTTGTATGCATCTGTCCACACATATAACAGTTCTCCTTATAGCTGCACTTCAGCTTCACTGTAGTACAGTACCCTCTCCAATAAAAAGGACATGACCAGGCCTTAAAGTTAGAGCAGGACATACAAGCTAGCAGTGGAAGCAGATGTGGGAGGTAAAGGCCAGCAGTGGAAGCAGATGTGGGAGGTAAAGGCGAGCAGTGGAAGCAGATGTGGGAGGTAAAGGCTAGCAGTGGAAGCAGATGTGGGAGGTAAAGGCTTGCAGTAGAAGCAGATGTGGGAGGTAAAGGCTAGCAGTGGAATCAGATGTGGGAGGTAAAGGCGAGCAGTGGAATCAGATGTGGGAGGTAAAGGCTAGCAGTGGAAGCAGATGTGGGAGGTAAAGGCCAGTAGTGGAATCAGATGTGGGAGGTAAAGGCTAGCAGGGGAAGCGGATGTGGGAGGTAAAGGCCAGCAGTGGAAGCAGATGTGGGAGGTAAAGGCTAGCAGTGGAATCAGATGTGGGAGGTAAAAGCTTGCAGTGGAAGCAGATGTGGGAGGTAAAGGCTTGCAGTAGAAGCAGATGTGGGAGGTAAAGGCTAGCAGTGGAATCAGATGTGGGAGGTAAAGGCTAGCAGTGGAATCAGATGTGGGAGGTAAAGGCCAGTAGTGGAATCAGATGTGGGAGGTAAAGGCTAGCAGTGGAAGCAGATGTGGGAGGTAAAGGCTTGCAGTAGAAGCAGATGTGGGAGGTAAAGGCTAGCAGTGGAATCAGATGTGGGAGGTAAAGGCTAGCAGTGGAATCAGATGTGGGAGGTAAAGGCTAGCAGTGGAAGCAGATGTGGGAGGTAAAGGCCAGTAGTGGAATCAGATGTGGGAGGTAAAGGCTAGCAGTGGAAGCGGATGTGGGAGGTAAAGGCCAGCAGGGGAAGCGGATGTGGGAGGTAAAGGCTAGCAGTGGAAGTGGATGTGGGAAGTAAAGGCCAGCAGTGGAATCAGATGTGGGAGGTAAAGGCAAGCAGTGGAATCAGATGTGGGAGGTAAAGGCTAGCAGTGGAATCAGATGTGGGAGGTAAAGGCAAGCAGTGGAAGCAGATGTGGGAGGTAAAGGCTAGAAGTGGAAACGGATGCTAGCATTTTTACCACCCCGTCTCCCCCAGTTTCAGTCCCTGCCAAGCTCACACAGAGGGTCCCAAACAACCGACAGCTTTAATTTTAATAAAGAGTAATGTCCCTTCGCCGTAAAGTGGTGGAGCGGAGCAAAGCGGAGAGCCGGGCGAAAGCCCCCCCCCCGCTCCTTAATTGAAACTTATTACCCTGCTGTGGAGAGTGCGGGCCACAGGGATAATGTGATTTATTTAGCCAAATTATTCCTCATAAAAGGGACAGGTGTGGCGTGACAAAACCAATATGGAGACTGATGTGCAGTGGCGATCGGTGGTGGTAACAACAATCATGATGTAATTATGGGTAATTTCACGGATGCTTCCCTTTCCAACCGCCGCTGACGTCGCAGAGGTCCGAAGGGAAGTAAAAATAACAAACAGCGTGGCCACTCCCACGTCAATTTACCGCCACAGACCCGGCTGATGCTACCGTCATTACCGTGTTTTTAGCGACGACCTCGCCATAGCCGGGCGACAGTCGTGGTCACACGATGATGCACCTGAAGGCTGCTGGGCCTGAAGACCTGGTGTGAACGTCACAGGCAGGAGGCGTGACACCCACAAACTGTCGCACCAAGAAAGTGCCACGTCTGTTACAGTCCAAAACACTGCCCATGTGCCCTGTCAAACCATGAGATGAGACAGGTACACCAAAAACACGCACTCTGCATCGATTCAAAAACTCTGATCCGATTGAAATTTCAAGGGAAATCCAGCAAAAAATTGTTCGTCTTCACAAACCGATACAGTCATAAATTACCTGTAGAAGTATAAATGAACCAGACCGTCTCATGCGTGTCTAAGCCTCACCCCTCGCACTGCTGCCCAAGTCCTATCACCTTCTTCGCATCTGCACACACGTAACTTAAAAATAATTTATCCTGCCTGTATGAAAATGGTGGATGCGTTATTTGATGCGCCAGCCAGTCTTAAATCTTAAACTTAAATCTGGAAACGGGTGTTTGAAACATTATACAGGTTAACAGGTGATGTGATAATGCCTGGGCATAAAAGGATAACAAAAGATTCTTGACTTATTTTCAGGTACTCTTACAAGCAATACAAAAATTTTCAGGTACTCTTACAAGCTATAACCTTTCTGCATTTGAATGAATCTCTATGGGAATTGGGGGGTGGGACTAAACTAAGCTGTAAATTACACAGAAATATTATGGAACCCATGGTTGGGTAAATGGCTGTAAGCCATCATGGGTCAGGTATCAAACGAGCCTCAAACCATCACTCCGCTGCCAGATATGCAGTAGATATGGATAGATCACTTGAAGGGTTGTTTCTCCTAACTTATTTTTCTATAGAGTTCAATAGGAAAATAGCTTATATTTACAAAAATCAATAAAGTTGATAAGGTAAATATATTTTCTTTGTACTGTTCTCAATTAAATATATGTAAAAAGAATTTACAAATCACTGCTTTCTGTTTTTATGTGCATTTTACATACTATCCCATGTTTTTGGGATTGGGATTTGTAGATATTGGTTTTGAATGTTTCAAATTACACTATATGCAATCTGGATGATCCAAGAGGAGGATGATCAGAAACTAAAACAAAAATAATTAATGGTCATTTTTATTGTATTTCAATTAGTTTTGCTTCATTTTAGTTTTTATTTCAGTTAACACATTTTTTTATTTCATTTTAGTCTTAGTTAAATATAATAACCTTGCAGTGGAGCACCCCTCCTGTGTGCTCTAAAGAGCCCCTCCTGTGCGCTTTATGGAACTGCTCCGAGCCTGTGCACTCCACTGCTTTAGGACGCCCGTGCTTGTGATAAGCTTCCGTACAGCCATACCAGAGCGCATGCGTAGGGCGCATTCCTAAAGAACACGCTCATGTGAAATCTGCACAGCTCCCCCCCCAACTTTCCGAAGTTACAAAGTCAATAAAGATATGTAAAATTAACAACTGGAACTACGTAGCGAACTAATAAGATTTTACCCTGACTGCGTTGCATGCACAATAAGCTGGCCAGTCTGATAGCGTTGTAGACGCTGATGTCACGGTTTTGTTTTTCAGCAACATTGCAGTTAGTCAGATAGACAACACGCAAGTAATGTTAGCTTGTACACTTGCATTTTAAAATAAAAGTCACAGATGGAAATGCATGTATGCTTGTGTTATTTCAGTCATTACTTTAAAACATTTGCATCGCTGTAATAGTTAAGTGACGGATGTGTAACTCCGTCACAGTATGCTTGATATTAGAACTTTGTGTTAATGAGTACTACTGCAGCCAGTTTACCAAGACATCACTTAATCTAAACTATTTTGTACTGTCAGGTGTGTGTCATAACGATTTTAATTTTGAGATAGCTTCTGATGCTCCTGTAGTAGTGATATGACACTTTTATGACGAATGAAACAATACTTTACTTCAACTATAGAAAAAAACTGTCGTAACGGTGTTATGAATCTATCATAATGAGAAACTCTGGCCATAGCTACTTGTGTACCTGTCATAAGAGTCAATGAATGCAGTATTACTTTTTCAGACAGCTCTTCATGGATCTTTTAACTTAAAATAAATTCACCAGGTATGTTGGACTGTCGGGTGTGCATCATAATCAATGAAATACTCGCATAGTACAGATATGACACTGCTATAACACATAAAACACTGACTGCTTTACTTTAACTATAGAACAAAACTGTCATGAAGGTGCTCTATACCACAATCTGAAATTGACCATAGCATCTGTCAGAAGAGTTAATAAATGCAGTATGACAGGACCCTTTTCAAACAGCATTCCATGGAACATTTAACTTGAAATAGAGTCAACAGGTAGCCATGTTGGATGAACAAGTGTGTCATAACAAATTATGTTTTGACATAGCGTCTAATTATCCTGTTGTAGTGATATGACACAGTTATGACAAATGAAACAATCAACACTTTACTTCAACTATAGAAAAAAACTGTTATAACAATTATGATGAGAAACTCTGACCATAGCTACTTGTGTACCTGTGATAAGAGTCTTAAATGCAGAATGACAGGAACGTTTTCAGACAGCTCTTCATGGAACATGTAACTTCAAATAGATTCACCAGGTATGTTGGTTCAGGTGTGCATCATAATGAATTAAATGCTCCCATAGTACACAGTTATGACACTGCTATGACACATAAAACAATGACCAGTTTAGAAAAAACTGTCATGAAGGTGTTCATTACCGGTCATAATCAAAAATTGACCATAGCTTCTGTCATAAGGGTCAATGAATGCAGTACGACTTTTTCAGACAGCATTCCATGGAACATTTAAAATGCACTCACCGGGTAGCTGTGTCAGGTGTGTGTTTATGTTTGACATACAGTAGCTTCTAATGCTCCTGTAGTACAGTGTTATTACACTGCTATGACAAATGAAACAATTAACACTTTAATTTAACTATAGAAAAAACAGTAGTAACAGTGTTATGAATCTGACAATCAAAAACTGACCATAGCTTGTTGTGTACCTGTCATGAGAGTACAGGACTGGACAGAGTGGCCGCAACGACAGACTGAACTGTACAAGGGAGGAATACTTGTAATGTAAGTAGGTACAATGGCCATTCAATTTGGAGAAAATTTAAAAAATATTTAAAATGTTGACCTATCTGCTGTCATAGCAGTTTATGTGAGTATATGATAGCAGGCATAAGTGATATAAAAGTATGTAGTCAAGCTGTTACAACAGTTTATGACACTGTTATGACAAGAGCCCTGTCATGTCAGCTGTCATAATGCTTTGGCCTGAACTAAAACTTTTGGTTAAATCTGGTGAATGAGAAAGACTGTCATAACAATTGTTATAACGGGACACAATTAGCACAGTAAGCAAAATTTGGCAAGCAGCATAAAGAGTCATGCCAACGTATGTCATAACATGTTATGGCTCCTACAGCTTCATAGATCATGACACTGTTATACAGTTTGCAATAAACTGTCAAGACTGTTTACGTATGGCTTATGACAGTGCTTATCGTAATGCTTATGACAGTGTCATGAATTCCCTGTCATGATGGCTGTCATAACACTTTAGCTTCAGCAACCACAGGTAGCTAAATTTGGCAAGTGACATAAGCCGTCATGTCAACATGTGACATAAAAACTGTCATAACGTTTACCGACAAAAGTGATAACAGTGTTATGTAATTGGACATAAACTGACATCAGCTGTTATGTCATGTTATGACAGCTGCAATGTTATGTGTATGACAGTGTCATGTCAGCCCGATGTCGCAGGGTTACCCAATTCTCTTACATACACAAAACTGAACTGAACGTTCAATGCAAGTGAAGTATGTGTAATCAGTCCCTCGACCCTGGATTTTGCTCGAGGGAAGGGCTCCACAAAAATGTAAACTTCGAACAGTGAAATTGCCCAGAATGCTTGACTGTAACCTAAAACTTCCTGTTTCAGTAGTTTCATTTAACCCCTAAAGTATTTCCCAGGAAAAACCTTAAACATGGAGAAAGCAGCATACAACTACACTGCCTGGCCAAAAAAAAACTTGCCATTGCACCCGTCATGCAGTGCCCACTGTACCTCTGGAGGCAGTGTTATGATCTGGGGTTGCTTCAATTGGTCAGGTCTAGGCTCTGCAACGTTATGCAGCAATAAAATGAAGTCAGCCGAGTATCCGAATGTACTGAATGACCAGGTTATCCCATCAATGGGCATATTCCAGGATGACAATGCAAAGATTCAACTGGCTCAAATTGTGAAAGAGTGGTTCAGGAAGCATGAGGAATCATTTTCACACATGAATTGGCCACCAGAGTCCTGACCTTAACCCGAAAGTCTTTGGGATGTGCTGGAGAAGACTTCACGGGGTTCGACTATTCCGTCGTCAATACAGGACCTCGGCAAAAAATTAATGCAACTATGGACGGAAATACGTGCAAAGCCATCGCCAACGTTTTAATTGTAGTTTAATAATATATTTGATTGGGAGGCATTTTCTAACATACATTTTAGTTTATTCTTCCTATTCCTGCTTATAAGGTAATAATTCCGCTACCTTCCTTGCTCGTGCCTGACAGTATGAGTTTCTACTCATGTTGTTTTGGTGCTGCATCATGTCCCATCAGGGGAAGTGTGTAAGTGTAAGTGAAAGAAGGACCTCTTCCAGAGTTTCGCCAACGCACCCACGCACGCACGCACGCACGCACGCACGCACAAACAGATACTCATACCCACTGCTCTGTGTCCACAGTGAATATATGAATGCAGATATGTCTCCAATTCAATTATTTTTTCTTACTACTAGTTTATTCATAAAATCTTCATGGAAAGCTTTCTAGAGACATGGTGAAAAGTAGGTCACGTACATGCACACTCAAAAACAAACACTCATATTTACAAACATACACACAGACTCAAACTCACCCACATGTCGCACATGCACGCCGATTCACACTCGCATACAAACACTCATACATACGCACATACACACAGACTAAGACACACACAAACACTCATATCTATGCGCATACACTCAGCCACACGCAAACATTCATGTGTATACACATACACACATACTCAAATTCACACAACACAAATGCACTCACATTTACCAGGGCACGAAATTAAAGTTTTCACCCACTGGCTAGAGTGGCTTGTGGATTCTAAGAATCACCAGCCATCTTGAACATTTTATCAGCCACATCATCTCTGAGAATATAACACAACCTGGTTGGATACCGGCCAAAGTGGCTGGCTACGAGAGTAAATATCTTACCAGCCCCAATCAAAATTATACTAGCATTTGGTTGGTGGGTGGCTGGTGTTAATTTCACACCCTGCATTCACACACAAACACTTATATATGTGCATATACACACATACTAACTCACACACATAGACTCACGTGTGCACATATACATGCACTCACACACAAACACTCATATGTATGCACATAAACACAGAGCTGGGCTATTACACTGTCGCTACAGACCAGATCTGGGCTATTACACTTTTGCTACAGACTAGAGGTGGGCTATTACAATGTCACTACAGACCATGGGTGGGCTATTACACCGTTACTACAGACCAGAGCTGGGCTATTACACTGTTACTACAGACCAGAGCTGGGCTATTACACTGTTACTACAGACCAGAGCTGGGCTATTACACCGCTACTACAGAGCAGGGGTGGGCTATTACACCGCTACTACAGACCAGTGCTGGGCTATTACACCGTTACTACAGAGCAGGGGTGGGCTATTACACCGTTACTACAGACCGGAGCTGGGCTATTACACTGTTACTACAGACCAGAGCTGGGCTATTACACTGTTACTACAGACCAGAGGGTGGATATTACAATGTTACTACAGACCAGAGGTGGGATATTACAAAGTTACTACAGACCAGAGGTGGGCTATTACACCGTTACTACAGACCAGGACGGGGGTATTACACTGTTACTACAGACCAGAGGTTGGATATTACAATGTTACTACAGACCAGAGGTGGGCTATTACAAAGTTACTACAGACCAGAGGTTGGATATTACAATGTTAATACAGACAAAATAGCAGAGCTTTATGGAGGAGTGAGTTTGGATTACTTTGAGCCTACAATTTTCATGCCCATTTTTGTACATTGATAATTATTTGATAATAGCATGCTCTGCATGCATTGTTTGGAGTTTTTCCAACATAATTTTAATTAAGTGTACATGCAGGGATTTTGTAGGGTGCTCTTCCCATATGGTGTAATTAGTTTCGCTCTCTCCCTCTTCATGTCATTATGTTCCTTTTATTTTAGGGTGCATTAGGCTTGGTGAATTGGGCATACATTCTTCAGATCATTTCCCCTGGGTGATTTTGGGGTGCATTGAGTGTCTGTTCTCACCTTGATGATTTTGGGGTGCGTGCAGCGGCTGTTGCCCGCTGCGGCATGCATCCAGGTGCTCTCTGGGGGGGCGCACTCCTGCCGGAGCGAGCACTTTTTCTCCTGGACACACCAGCCGCATTCAAACCGAGGGTCAGCCTTCAGACACATGCCACAGCTCTCCCGCAGCGCGTAGCACTTATACAAGTGGGCTAGAAGAGAGGGACGAGAGGGAAGACAACATCAGAAAGAGAGAGAGAGAGAGAGAGAGAGGGATGAAGAGAGAAGGTGGGGAAAGAGAGGGAGACAAAGAGCAAGAGAGCCAGAAACTTGTATTGGATTGTATTGTGCGTCTGTGCTCTATATTCTTACGCAACACAAATGTACGTCTCTAAATGTATGTCTGCAGTAAAGAAGGCCGAACTTGAAAAAGCAGAAGTCTTTTTATACATTACTTAATGTTTGCATGTCAAATACATGGCTTACGTATGTTTGCATGACCTATTTTACAGAACGTAAATTTGGAAGTTGCATTATTGCTGGGCATGCATTATTGCTTACACATTTCCTTCTAGGAAATGATACCACACCAAGAGAGCCAGAGACCACATGGGCAGGTAACGGTGAGCAGCTTGCCCTGGCGCAAACAGCGGTCATCTTGGGAATGGTCCTGGGGGTACACACATCTGAGAGGCTAACTGTGGGTTGTTACCGTACAGGTAAGGTGCGGGAGAAGGACGGGGCAGGGTACAAGGCGAGATCCTCTGTCTCGAGAGCATCGCGCCCCGGTGATAAACGGCCACTGTCAATGTTGAGCATGAGCCGATGACCGCCAGAGTAACACCACAGGGCCGGTATCAGGCGCAAAATAATATATGTTTTTTTGGGGCGGAGGCCCCCCTGTGGCGGTATGCATGTGGACAGCACAACAGCGTGGGGCTGTGGACGGCCGTGCTACTACAAAGGAGCCCGTTCACTGCGGTCTGCCACTAATCTGATCCGTCACGGGTAAGCTTAAAAGTAACCCTGCGCTAATTAAACTGAACTGAATTAATGATTTAATTACATTAACATTTCCCTGCTACACCCAGGCGCGACCTCCTCAGGCTAACGGCAGAGACGGATCATACAGAAAGATTTCAGAAATGGAAAGAGAGGGAGACAAAAAGGTGGAGGGAGGGAATTAGAGAAAGAGAGAGAGAGAAAGAGCGAGAGAGAGGAGAAAAAAATACCAGGAGGAATGAGTAAGAAATTATAAAAACAAGAGAAAGAGTAAAAGTGACATGGAGAGGGAAAGTATGACAGGAAGTGTAAAAAAGGAGGGCCGCACGCATGCAAGGAAGAGTAAGACTACAGAAAGCAGGAGAGTGAGCACTCTGGAAGACTAATAACAACAGGCAGAACAGTTTCAGGGGTTTGGCTCCTGTATAAGTTACCAAATACTGAACACTCCTACTGTATACCACCAATTCCTAGGCAACGGAACTTGTGTTCTTCCTCCAGACATACCTCATAGTTGTCATGAACTCTCCCATGTATGCAGTGAGCAAAGCGACATACCGGCCAGCCCTGGTTTTGGGGACCATTTTGGGGTTGTTCTCTCATCTCTAGGAGACGCAACGCAAGCTTTCTAGCACAACCTTCCAGCAGCAGTGATTAATCAACAGCCTTAATGAGCGTGCACTATTTTAGGAGCGATTATTCACCGCGACCTTCTGTGATGTGACTTTTCAGTGACTGTCCTCTCCCCCCAGGTAGCTGGGGGGAGAAGTAGTGTGGGGAAGAGGGGGGCACACAGACAGATAGAAAGGCCAGGAGCTGCAGGTATGAGAGCTCAGACATTGTGCCCTTTAGGGAGGTCAGAACAAGCAAGGGGCAGGTGAACGACACAGCAAACTGCAGAGGTCTGGTGGTCTGGTTAGTTTTCAGTCTCCACCTTCTTTGCTAAATGGGATTAAATGCGTATTCAAACCCAAAATGGAGTAGAACAGCAGTGGGAATTTAAAAAAAGTCAATAAAGTTGATATGGTAAAACATTAAAAATCTTTTCTTTGTACTGTTTTCAATTAAATATATGCGAGAGAGAATTTACAAATCATTGCTTTCTGCTTTTATGTGCATTTTACATACTTACCCAACTTTTAAAATGTATTTAGTCTCATCGTGCCAGTAATGGCATTGTTACTGAACTGCCTTTGCAATCATTGACTTACATTTTATTCACATTGTTTAATGCCTTTTCTGAGCATGCGTTGTACGGACACGGTGTAAGTGTGTCCATTATGGTTAGCTAACTGGACTTGTAGCCAGAGGGTTGCTGGTTCAAATTCCAAACCAAACCATGTTACAGGGTGTTAAATCTGAAAGTTTCAGTAGAAAAAACAGTCTGTGAGGTTGGACTGAGGGACAGACAGCGGACATTGATGGGGTGGGGGAGGGGTGGTGAGGCAGGGCTACCTTGGATATTGTATGGCCTACAATGGATACTATAAGTGTTACTCCCTGTGGACATTACCTTGGTTATTTCAGTGGGTTACCATGGATATTTCAGTGAGTTACCATGGTTATTTCAGTGGGTTACCATGGATATTTCAGTGGGTTACCATGGATATTTCAGTGAGTTACCTTGGATATTGTAGGGGTTATCAATGACAAAGTGTCCGTTCCACACCACGGACAGGTCCACTGGCAGGTCACTGATGTAATTTCCCTCATAGTCATACTGCAAGACAAATAAACATCCTTCAATCAGAAGAGCAGAAGCAGATTAAACCTGACTGATGCAGCAAACATCACACAAAGTACACTTAGAATGTATTGAGCTCTTCCCACAATGCACTGAGCTCCTCCCAGAATGCACCGTGGAGCATATATAGGAACTGCAGAGTGTAGGATGGGCCAGGTAGTGAAGCACCCAGAAGTATGCTTGCGCAAAAGAGCTTTGTGCCCATTGAAATCAATGAAAAAAACCCAGCTGATTTGACAACCAAAGAAAATGTAATTGGTAAATTTTTTATGATCATAGCATACATTTTGTGTAGCAGTTTGTGAAGCAATGACGGTTTTGGCCCAGAAGTGTTTATTCGTGTTTATTATTTATTCAAATAAAATTTTCCAAATAATTTAACATGCTTTTCATATGAAATGTGACAACCGTTAATCGAGTTTAAAAATATCATCGGGGAAGTTAAATTTTGCCTTCAAAGGTTTGATATTTCACATTAATTTTAATGGGAGCTCCAATCTTGGTCCGCACCAGTCAGGCCACACTCACTTAAATACAATCACACGTCAACA
The DNA here is from genome assembly GCA_022702515.1 of Ilyophis sp. 1 JC-2022. NCBI lineage: Eukaryota > Metazoa > Chordata > Actinopteri > Anguilliformes > Synaphobranchidae > Ilyophis > Ilyophis sp. 1 JC-2022. Next base: position 10,746,840 of record CM040402.1, read on the forward strand.
CATGAGCATGGCTCATTCTTTGGATCAACACCGCCCAGACATTGTGCAGTTTCACTGACCTATACGACATGCAGACTGGCTACCGTAGTAACCTAACCTCAGTGAATAGGACATCCCATCCGGATCATGACCAGAGAAATCTGTGACTAGAGCTTTAGCTGTGTGTGTTATTACAGTGCTCTCCCAGCCTCCCTTTGGCACTGTGCTTGCATTCTGCACTTAGCAGGACAACATTACACATCAGGCACATCACGCATGTACGAATGACCCTCCTGAACAGGGCAACATTACACATCACGCATGTACGAATGACCCTCCTGAACAGGGCAACATTACACATCACGCATGTACGAATGACCCTCCTTAACAGGGCAACATTACACATCACGCATGTACGAATGACCCTCCTGAACAGGGCAACATTACACATCACGCATGTACGAATGACCCTCCTGAACAGGGCAACATTACACATCACGCATGTACGAATGACCCTCCTGAACAGGGCAACATTACACATCACGCATGTACGAATGACCCTCCTGAACAGGGCAACATTACACATCACGCATGTACGAATGACCCTCCTGAACAGGGCAACATTACGCATCACGCATGTACGAATGACCCTCCTGAACAGGGCAACATTACACATCACGCATGTACGAATGACCCTCCTGAACAGGGCAACATCACGCATGTACGAATGACCCTCCTGAACAGGGCAACATTACACATCACGCATGTACGAATGACCCTCCTGAACAGGGCAACATTACACATCACGCATGTACGAATGACCCTCCTGAACAGGGCAACATTACACATCACGCATGTACGAATGACCCTCCTTAACAGGGCAACATTACACATCACGCATGTACGAATGACCCTCCTGAACAGGGCAACATTACACATCACGCATGTACGAATGACCCTCCTGAACAGGGCAACATTACACATCACGCATGTACGAATGACCCTCCTTAACAGGGCAACATTACACATCACGCATGTACGAATGACCCTCCTTAACAGGGCAACATTACACATCACGCATGTACGAATGACCCTCCTTAACAGGGCAACATTACACATCACGCATGTACGAATGACCCTCCTTAACAGGGCAACATTACACATCACGCATGTATGAATGACCCTCCTTAACAGGGCAACATTACACATCACGCATGTATGAATGACCCTCCTTAACAGGGCAATAATACACATCACGCATGTACGAATTACCCTCCTGAACAGGGCAACATTACACATCACGCATGTACGAATGACCCTCCTGAACAGGGCAACATTACACATCACGCATGTACGAATGACCCTCCTGAACAGGGCAACATTACACATCACGCATGTACGAATGACCCTCCTTAACTGGGCAATAATACACATCACGCATGTACGAATGACCCTCCTTAACTGGGCAATAATACACATCACGCATGTACGAATGACCCTCCTTAACAGGGCAATAATACACATCATCCACATACTGATGACCCTCCGTAGCAGGACTACGCTACACATCATCATTAACCCTTTTTCCATTAGAATTTTAATTAGCTAGAAATTGATGCGCATCAGAAACTTACTGCGAGAAGGCTGGTGGAAAACAAATGAAATCGATGTAGAATTAAATGGAACGCGCTAAATTAATACGCTCGCTGGAGGTTAACTGATTAGACTGTTAGTGATAGAAAAACCTTGAAGCGATATAAGAATGTCGCGCATGCTCAGAACCCACGCCACAGGGCTCGAGTGCAGCGTCCTCCATTCCCACTCGTCTCCTACCTGGAAGTACGCAAAGCTGCCTGAACATATTAAGTACAAGTATTTGCATGTACAATGTACCTGACATTGAGGTTTGCGTCGAGACATTAATCAATTTGTAACCATTTGTAATTAATATGTAGCCTGATCAGCAACATTAGATTAGGACACAAAGATCGGTTTCCGGGGCATGGAAGAGAGGAGGTGGTAGTGGAGGAAAGGAGGGTACATTTTTCAAGTACGTATAACGTACAGACGTGAATTGCCTGCCTTCACATTCCTCTCCTCACAAAGAACAAGCATGCGTTTTGGAACATAACACTGCTTCATTTAATTTTTACAGTTTTGCATTATATGTTTTGGACTATAATACCGAACTTTTCCTCCAGCAGAATTATAGCTACCATAGGCAAATTACGATACTGCAAGCTCCTTTACAATTGCTCCATTTCAGTGGCTCAGCTCAGCTCTATGCATCAGAATAGATTCTGCTCATAATAAGTTTTCAATTCACAATAGATAGTTTTATTGCATTTTAAATACGTTCCGGATGTGGGTGTTTTGTTCCACTACTTTCATTAACCAGTCCCTCTGGCTTGCTGAACAAAATTAATGCTAATTGTGTTTCAACACATGTCCACTAGGTGGCATTCAGACACCTTTCAGTGGTAGTGTATGCTATATAACTTCTCTTATTTTGTTCTTATTTAAAATGTGAAATCCATAAAAATAACATCAAAAATTTGCATAATCATAAAGTGCTTTTTTGCCTAAGTGTATCAAATATTTCAAATGCCTAAAAACACAACAGAAACACACAGATATTATCCCTATGCTGAATATAGTAAGCACTGATTGATCAAATAAGTAGAATACTGGCCAAAACAACACAGCTAATAGGCCAACAAATCACTTCGGATTTGGCTCCTTGATTTTCTTTATTTATTATTTCTTTATTTATTCAAGGTTCTTTGCTGAAATTCTGGGGAACTTGTGAAATAGGAAACATGCCTATAATGTCCATTCCTAGTATACTTTAAGTATCGGAAGTGTGCTTTTGTACCTTTTTAAGAATAATTAAAGTACATACAAAGTGTGTAGATAATATACTGAATAATGTACTGCAAGTATATTTTAACATACTTTTTATGTATTCTGAAATAATACACTAAAATTGTGTTAACCTGAAACCACAAATTGTATAGTTAGTGTATTACAAGTTCTACTTAAGATATACATTGAAATACTTAAATACATTTAAATTATACTTTAAATGTATTTTTGATTACTTTTTGGCTACCAACATAGTATTTGTAAAGTATACTTCAAGTATGCATTTATACCTGTACTTATCAATATATATATAAATTTTGAACTATTAGTGTATTCAAAATGTAATTTAAATAGGCTAATGGCAGGCTCAAACTCGGTCTCCAAGGGTGGAGAGGCGGTTGTACTACTTACCACCTTCCACAGATCACACCTTCAAGCGCGCTTGCCAATGACACTACTTTTTAAAAGTAATTTTCACCCAGTGTATTGTATGTGTTATTGTACTGTATTTCTGAAAAGTATACTGAAACTTCTATTAAGTTAAGCTGTACTGTATTATACTTATTAAAAGTGTACTGCTTTTCAGTATTTCTAAATATTCTTAAGTATATTTATTAAAAGTATATTACTGCATGTACTTATTTTTTGAAAATGAAAGTTCAAATGAAGTTCTACTTTTTAACAAGTATATTTTCACCAATTGTATTTTATGTGCAAATGTATTGATGAAAAGTATACTGAAATGTGTATTTTAGTATACTTAATATTGTGTGTATTTTTATTATGTGTAATTTCGTATACTTATTAAAAGTGGGCGGGAGAGTTCACCTCATATAATTCGCTTGGAGATTTAAATCGATACATTGTTGATGGAAAACGATCTAGCGAGTGAAGTAAACACGATTCAACTCAGGCCATTATGACGTCACATCAGTGTGACAGTGCGATGCTTCTATTTATGGAAAATCGTTTTTGGGCTTCTTATATCGCTCAAAGTAACGTCGATCAAGTGTTGATTCACACAAAAATGTATTGAAAAAAGGATTTGTACTAATGACCCTCCTTAGCAGGACTACGCTACACATCATCCATGTACTGATGACCATCCTTAGCAGAACTACGCTACACATCATCCATGTACTGATGACCATCCTTAGCAGAACTACGCTACACATCATCCACATACTAATGACCCTCCTTAGCAGGACTACGCTACACATCATCCATGTACTGATGACCATCCTTAGCAGGACTACGCTACACATCATCCATGTACTGATGACCATCCTTAGCAGGACTACGCTACACATCATCCATGTACTAATGACCCTCCTTAGCAGGCCTATGCTACACACCATCCATGTACTAATGACCATCCTTAGCAGGACTATGCTACACATCATCCATGTACTGATGACCATTCTTAGCAGGACTACGCTACACATCATCCATGTACTGATGACCATCCTTAGCAGGACTACGCTACACATCATCCATGTACTGATGACCATCCTTAGCAGGACTATGCTACGCACCCCAGCCAACACCCTGGTCCAGACAGTGGTACTGGAAAGACCCCACCTCAATCACTAGCACAGTTTCAGTGCTCCACAGGTTCTCCAGCAAGATGAATGAACAATGTCAGTCAGGGCAATTAACAGCACAACAGTTAATTTCAGGAAAACCACTAAACAAGCACCTTCCAGCTAGACTTGGGAGTCTGAATACAAGACTACAGATCCCTACCCTCTCCACCTCAAATGCTGTGCACTATGCACACGCGCACACACACATGCGCACACACACGCGCGCACACACGCGTGCGCACACACACGCAGGCACGCATGAGGGAGGGAGAGATATGGTGCTTCAAGTAGGATACATCCGACCAATATCAGCTGAAAGTACACAGAGAGGGGGGTGCCCAGCAATTTACAGTGGAAGCCATTAATTTACATATGAAATAAACTGCAGGACTTGGAGTGAAGAGCCATGCGGAGGAGTAAAGTGAAATTGGCATATTCAATTTGTACTCTGACACGTTTCATTCGGGACCCTGCGTTCGCATCCTCAGGCCCCATCCCACGCGGTTCCCCTGTCAATCAGCCCGTGGGGCCTTGCTTGCAGTCGATTGGCACTTAACCCGGCCGCTGCCACCACGAGCGCCCTGGAGTGTTCGCCTGCTCCGGAGGAGGCCGGAAAACTGTGGAAAGCCGGCAAGCACTGGCTGTCTGCGTAACTCGATTTCGCAATTTCTCAGCTTGCTTTGGAAAATTAATAATAACGCTCATTATCCTGTCCGGGTCTGTGTAGGACGCGCTTTTCGGGTAATTAATCGCCCATCCTGTGCACTGCAGAAACCTCACCAAAAGGAGTGAAAATAGGCTCCCTGATCCAATTAAAAACATCACCTCGTTTTTATGGAGCGCCATTACATTTCTCCTCCTGTCATCCTCACGCTACCCGCATCCGTCTTTCCAAATTACGGACTGCAAGGTGACAGGCCCTGAGACTGCAGGCAGTAGCCGAGGTACAGGAAGTTGGGCGAGTCTTCTGAGAGGAAATGAAAGAGAAGAAGCCGGCTGATTAATGGGACAGAAGGCTAACTGCGCTAAACGCTCTGCCCTTGCTGCACGTCTATTTATGTTTTCGATTTTATAATCGGACAAACCGCCGGTCTCCGCTAGTGACATGAGGGCGGGAAGCAACAGGGCGGAGAGCGGTTGCTGGTGATGACGGACCACGGCCACGCCCAAAGAGGAGGCCAGTGGCGGCGCCTCGGTCAGAATCCGATCGCAAATTTTTGGAGCTTCCCATTGCCGCTACTGTGGAGACGAGAGGCCGGGACGGGATGACAACCCCATGGGGCTTTTGGCCTCTTTCTCATCCTCTTCCTCTGGATTCTGACCAGTGCTTCACCAGAGGACTGTAAGGTGAGTGAGGATCACACGGCTGTGTGAGTCTGCTCTGTGCTCTCCCCTCACACTGCTAAGTGCTGGAGAGTCAATGCAACAAGGCATCTAGAGACCTTCTACACAGAAAGAGAAAGAGCAAGAGGGAGAGGGAGAGGGAGAGGGAGGGCGAGGGTTCGAGATAGTAAAAACCAAGCAAGTGAACACAAGAAAGAAAGCAAGAATAGAGGGGGCGAGACCGAGTGAATTAAAAACGGCAAAAGAATAAGTTAGAAAGAAAAAGTTTGAAAGAAAAAGACCAAGAGTGGAAAGAGAAACAGAGAGAAAGTGAATGAGAGAGGGAGAAAGAGAAACAGAGAGGGAGAAAGAGAAACAGAGGGAGAAAGTGAGAACGAGCGAGGGAATGAGAGAGGGAGAAAGAGAAACAGAGAGGGAGAGAGTGAGAACGGGCGAGAAAATGAGAGGGGGAGAAAGAGAAAGGGCTTGGGCCTGTTGTGCCGCACGCGCCCCCAGCACGCCGTGGCACAGCTAGCGGAACACGCGCACACCCCGTAAAGCAGGTCTTCCCAATGACATACTATACGAGCCGCCGCGCTGCCTCAAATTAATGAAGCCCCCGATAAAAACAGCACACACCAGAATTCTGCCCCCCTCTGACAGCCCTATAGATCAAGGATGAACAGGGACGGCAGTAAAAACACCAGCCAAGCAAAAGAGAAGGGACTGGGTCGGCTCACGGCCAAAAGAAAAAAGAAAAAGTGTCGATGTTAACAAAACAGGCCAGCTGCTGTTCTGTGAGGGGGGGTGGAGGAGAACAGAGGGGGAGGGGGGGGGGGGGGAGAGGCGAGTATGTCCCGTATCCCGCTTTGGGTCACACACCCATCGTTAGTCATTTTGAAGGAACACCTGAGAGGCGCGGCTAAAGATAGAGTCCCACCCGCTGGGGGGAGGAGTTGGGCCTCACTGTGTTCGTCGCCATAGTACCCACGGGCCCCGCGCCCCTCGTCAACATTCACACTTTTCTGTGTTCTCCCCCACCACCTCCTCCCCCGCGCCAAACATCCTCTTTTGGAGAGACTGGCACTTCAGAGAATAATTACCGCCGGCTTCCGTAAAGTCTTTCAGTAAAAACATGAGAGGCATTAACATTTATATTGCCTAGCGGAAAGAGCGCCATCCGGCCCAGCAGGTGAAAGGAAACCGCGTCGGCCGCAGTCCAGTGCTGTCTGGTGACGCTTCAGTGATCCGGACGTCTTACCAGAGAGAGCCTCATTGGTCCCTGCCATGTACTGCACAATGTGTCTGCTATACACTGCGCCCACAATTAAATAATTTCACTGTCCAGACAAAGACAGCACAGCACTGAGTGTGTGTTTGCGCGTGTGCGTTTGCATCTGTGTATTTGTGCATGTGTGTGTGTATGCGTGTGCGCATATGTGTGTGCTCATGTGTACTTGTGCCTATAAGCAGTCCTGATTTTACCACTTGCTGATACAGAAAGTTCAGCGAGCTCACCACACTTACACAAAGCAGTACCTCACATTATGAGGTCTGAGATAAATTTTGTATTGCTTTAAGTGAGGAACAATTACCATACTACACTTTAATACAACTGGAGACTGGATATGAACACACACACAATAATGTGCACACACACACAAACGCATATGTACATTTACAGACCACACATGTATACTATGTGTGTGTACATACACAGACATATATATATATATATATACACATATATATAGTACACACATATTGAAAAACATACACATGCATGCACACATAAAAACATGTTTATATTAACATGAACAAATAGAGATGTATTGACATTCGCACACACACATACACAGACACGCAAGCACGAACACACAAATGCATGCGCGGAGCTGAACGGTCCGAGACTATCCAGTAACCAGAGACAGGATTAATGTGGAGGGGTCAGGTGGGACCAAATTAACGTCCAGTCACAATGTGATGCATTTGGCATTACAGGGATTCAGATGGATTTTAACAAGACTCAATCACTCAGAGCAAGCAGAGGGATTATGGGTAGCTTTTCCATGATTAAAAGAACTAAAAAGGTTTGCTCAGACTACACATGGCTTCCTGAATGGGATTATGGTGTGAAAGAGGGGTCACATGACCACTGTGCAGAGAGAGCTCTCTCTCCTTTAACGGATTCTTTATCTGTTGACTTGCCATTGTCTCGCGTTGCGCATGAAACAGCCAATTACAGTGAGGATCACTGGGGAAATATACTGAGACCTGATGAGAGGCAAGGTATGTGTGTATGTGTGCACGTGCGTGTGTGTAAGTGCATGTGACCTGACTGCCACCCCCCCCCCCAAGCACCAAAGACTGCTCAGGAGTGATGCCGCTGGTAAAAGCGGTGGAGACTCGATGTGTTACCGTGTGGTCGGCCGTTTTAATTAAAATGTGAAGCATGCAAAGCAATCCGTCCTCTTGTTTGTTCTTTAATGAGACGCATCTGTGGGCAAGACGTATGTAACGCGTCTAATTAAATGCCTTTTACGTGCGGGTCTGTCAGCACTGACAGCAGTCATCCGTATGCTGAGCCCTTAATGGTCGACCTTAATGGCCGACTACTCCGTCGCTTACGGAAAACCATGGCCCCGCCACGCCGGGGGTGTTCCACAACTTAACATTTGATCAATTGATGGGCCTGGAGAGCTAGCCGCTTGATGCCACAATGTGGCTCTGAAAAATGTTTATTTTAAAAAAAAAAAACCCATGCAGAACAAATGTATTCTATTTTCCAAAGAGTGTAGTATACTGGCAAATCTCAATGGGCCTCATTCACAAAACACAATCAGATTTTTCCTGCGTTTACGATCGTTTCCATGAATATTTTGGCAATAATCTTTTTTATTTTTTTATTTGTTCTTTGGTACGATCAAAATATATGTGTGTTTGGAAACATGTGTAAGCCATACACATAAGATATTTCTATTTAGAATGCTTTATTATTTATGCAAAGTAACTAAGTAGTTAGACATGTAACTATTTGCGCATAGCATGTTCTGTCAGGAAACTCTTGCTGGTCGGCTAGCAAGCACGCATCTCATACTCAACCAATCACATGCACACACCTCTAATGGAACGCCCATTTTTAGACCAAGACCTCCCTTTGCTGCTCATTAATTTTGCTGCCCTTGTTTGCTCTTGTGTTTCTGCGATAAGATTCACGATCCCCCTCCAACACCCCAGCTTCCAGCTGTTGTTTGGATCTGCTTCGGCACGGGAGGTTTCTGGTCATCTCCTGTTTGTGGGGAGATGCCCGTGCTCCAGTAGTACCTAAAGCAGATCTATTCAGCGCCAAACCAAAATAATTATGCAGCACATTCAGTCATTAAAACATGTTATTTGAATATGTGAGTTGTCCTGACAGAACTCATGTTAACAACAGAATATGTATCAATACAATTATTATATTAATATTATAATTAATTAATATTAAATGGGCAACTACATTAACTATTCTATCTGAATAACCTCCACATTTTCACTAGTTTTTAGTTTTCAATTTTGATTTCAATTTCAGTTATGTTTTAGTTTGTTATAAGAGTGCGTATACTTGTTTTAGTTTACCTTTAGTTTTGTTTGAAAACACTCCTTTTTATTTTTTATTTCAGTTTACGATATGATATGATAGAATGTTTCTTCACACCAAGCCTTCATCTCAGTTTTAGTTAAGTCCACGATAATAACATTGGGCACATGCAATTAATTTTGTTTATTGATAAAAGTGATTGATGATGATTAAGATCCACAAGCGTGCAGCCAATGTCATATTTGCTGCTTTTGGATTAATTGGCTAACCATGCGTTGGGGAGAGAGTGCGTCGTTAGGCACCGATATGTTTGCGGAGAGCAATGAATGGCTGTTTGCACATGACCCTGAAGTCTGGCATTCCAGTTTATAAACAATTGGAATTCATCCTCAGATACACCTGCAATAACTCAAAGGTCTGCGTTTTGTCATGAATCCCACATTCGTTTTTAGTAGGAACTTTAATTCATAATTTACAATTTTTTCTGTGAATGAGGCCAATTTGTTCAACCTTTCATCTGTAAAATGAACTAAGTGAAAATTACTTTTTGTATTTTTCCCATGTTTACTGAGAACAAAAGCCAATTGCATATGCATGCTCACAAACACATCCAATTTTAGGGCCAGATTCAGAGATGGCCAACGTAAGCCATGAGCTGAAGTGCCTCTCCTGCGCAGCTTTTATGCGGGCTGACCTATTCCATATTATACATTTTGCTTTGCGGGTGCTTATCTCAAAATGTGGATGACACAAGGCACGATATTCTAATTCTGACCTGTTTCTTACACCTGCCCCCTGGGTTGCCAGGTTTATACAAAAAATTTATTTTTGCGGGGATACGCATTTTCAACGTGTTCAGTGACAGGGCCTTTAATAACCACATTTACCTTGCTTGCCTTTGTATAATCCTGCCTTTGTGCATCGTATTTGCTCTTGGGTGGTGGGGAACAAAAGAAGCGTATTGATAAATCACATTATAGCCTTGGTGATTTAATCATTACTTCTAGATGACTGGGATATACCCATCACACACTCAAAAAACATTCAATGTACCGTGGTTGCACACAATACTATTAAGTAAACAAATAAGTTGCTGGATATATTTTACACATTAGTGCAGATGCCAAATTTGGGCAATTATCACCTATTTTGGGGATATTCTATTTAAGTCTTTATAACTCCAGGTTTGAGCATCACAGAAACTTGGAAAATGGCTTAAAGTAAGCAAGACAATTGTACCATTTACAATACTAACTAAATACTACTTAAATTAGTTTATTTCCATAATATAGGTAAACATAAAGGGCCACAAATGCAAAGAAATCTTGGCAAAAATAAAAAACAAGGTTGTTTTTCTTTAGTCTGTAATGAAATACTGAGAGCTATAAATGTAAAACAGGTAAAAATATAAATTTCCTGGATCATGCCAAACAGATAACTTAAAACAAAAAAGCTAACAAAAAAGAATGCTAACAAAATAGAAAAATACAATTATCCACAGTCTATTCAATTTCACAGATTCAATCAATTATTTCAAGTAAGATAAAAACACAAATTGAAAATGTATGTACGTGTAATGTGTAATGCATTAGATAAATGCAAAAATAACCACAATAAACCATTTCATATCTTGTGTTGTGTGAACCAGGATAAAAAAGGGATACGAGTTCACAAATGAGCCTTTACTTCACATTGGAAAAATGTAACCGTTTGTGTGGTGGAATGAATGAGAGGACATCGCTACCAGAAACGTGATTTTCCCCAAACCAAGTTATCAGAGCACGCCTAAATGCTCAGATCAAAATAATGTTAAGTTAGAAAAGTGAGGCGCTGGTTGAGTTAACTCAACAACACATACTTTGACGTTGAGTGTGCGCAGCTTCTGTAAAACGTATTTCTGTTAAGGGGCCTACTTGTAATGCAAGCCGCAACAACATTCTGTAGGCTCTTTCTTTAAGCAAAATTAATTTCCACTTTCTTTAAGTAGACTAACTGCACATTTATGAAAACCTGTCTCGTATACCTAATCGAAAATACTAAAATACAACCAGCCTAGCCCTCAACAGTGACACAATAAAATAGATAGGCATCCTCGTGCCTGAGTGGCAATGTAACGTAGTCGACTGCTTGTTGATGCGTGTGATGTTCACATTGGAAAGTTGAGTTGCGGGACTGTGGGTGGGCGTGCTCGTTTTCCAGTGTGGAGCTAACTCGGTCTATATCAAAACAATCATTTCTACTTGAAGCGCTGTCAATGTGTCAATCATTGACAAACAGCCAATGACAGAAAGAGAACTTTTGGTGGCACATAGGGTGGCCAATAATATACTGCTCAAAAAATTAAGGGAACACTTAATCATCACAGTATAACACCAAGTCAATTAAACCAAAACGGTCATGCTGGAGGATGTTGCAGGCAGCGTAAAACATTCGCCACGGCGTCTCCAGACTCTTTCACGTCGGTCACATGCTCAGTGTGAACCTGCTCTCATCTGTGAAGAGAACGGGGCGCCAATGGCGAACCTGCCAATTCTGGTGTTCTCTGGCAAATGCCAATCAAGCTGCACGGTGCTGGGCTGTGAGCACAGGTCCCATTACAGGCCCTCATGGAGTCTGTTTCTGACAGTTTGGTCAGAAACATGCACACAAGTAGCCTGCTGGAGGTCATTTTGTAGGGCTCTGGCAGTGCTCCTCCTGTTCCTCCTCACAAAGGACCAGATACCGGTCCTGCCGCTGGGTTGTTGCCCTTCTACGGCCCTGTCCAGGTCTCATCGTGTAATGACCCGTCTCTCGGTATCTCCTCCACGCTCTTGAGACTGTGCTGGGAGACACAGCAAACCTTCTTGCAGCGGCACGTATGGATGTACCATCCTGGAGGAGCTGGACTACTTATGCAACCTGAATGGGCTGCAGGTACCGCCTCATGCTACCAGTAGTGACAAGGGCACTAGCAAAATGCAAAACTAGAGAAAAATCAGCCAACAAGGATAAGGAGAGAGAAATGGTGGTGGCCACCAACTGCAAAACTATAGGTAGTTAGTCAAGGTGGAGTCTGAAAAAGTGCGTTTTCAGGCCACGACGGAAAACAGACAGTGTTTCAGCTGAGCGCAACGGAGTGGGGAGTTCATTCCACCACTTGGGAGCTAGAGTGGAGAAGCTCCGCAGTCGGGATAAGCCAAACAAATAGGAGGGGGGTGAGATGTTAAGTGTTAAAGCATTGGCGGCGGCTGTTTATGCACACGTCCTGTGCTGTTCTGCATACAGCCTGCACCGTTTCTGCACACAGCCTGCGCCATTACTGCACACAGCCTGCGCCGTTTCTGCACACAGCCTGCGCCGTTTCTGCACACAGCCTGCGCCGTTTCTGCACACAGCCTGCGCCGTTTCTGCACACAGCCTGCGCCATTACTGCACACAGCCTGCGCCGTTTCTGCACACAGCCTGCGCCGTTTCTGCACACAGCCTGCGCCATTTCTGCACACAGCCTGCACCGTTTCTGCACACAGCCTGCGCCATTACTGCACACAGCCTGCGCCGTTTCTGCACAGCCTGCGCCATTACTGCACACAGCCTGCGCCGTTTCTGCACACAGCCTGTGCCGTTTCTGCACACAGCCTGCGCCGTTTCTGCACACAGCCTGCGCCGTTTATATGGACTGCACGGTTTCTGCACACAGGTTCTCTGGTAAGAGGGGTCTCGCAGTAGTACAGGTCGACAGCATTAGAACCGCACAGCGGGTAATGAGCACAGATCAGCATCTTAACCTAAACCCTCCCTCAACCCAGCATGCCCCCACACGTCTCCCCCCCAACTCCATTTCCTTCAGAGCCAACAGCTGCTGCATCCACACTTTCTCCCCTAATTTGAAGACCTCTCCTTTTCCCTTCCTCTCCATCTCTGCCTACCAGGGTCGTTCTCTTCCCCAGGGTCCTGAGAAGGGGCTGTCTCGCTCGTGCCTGACTGTAATTCATCATCATTTTATCTGCAGCTGCCTTGATAGGTTTCCGTCCGTTTCTGGGCCCCTCAGTGGTGGAATGAGCCCCCCGCTAAAGTCAGGACAGCAGCATCACTGCCCATCTTCCACCGCACACTGAAAACATAGCTGTAACTAACATTGCCCAAATAACTCTGAGCAGTAATTATGGGTTTACTAGCCCCACCTATGCTACATCCAACACTGTCCCCTCGAACCATTTCCACTTGAAGTCAGTCTCCCTCTAGCACCAACTGTGGCACTGTTACGTTGTAGGTTTATGTCACGTGCTCACGTTCCTCTCCTTCACGTCCTGTCCAATCACAGCTGGCTGCAGCCCGTTCTTTCGCAGGCCTGCTTGTATCCAGACACAGCGATTACGTTTTCCTCAGATATTCCCAGCCAGTCGTTCTCCATCTTTTTCCTCCCTAACAGACCACAGTTTTGACAACGATTTTGAAAATCTTGGCAGACCGACTAAACGTTTAAACAAAACAAATTTTGTTTGAAATGTGTAATTAGCACAAAATGACTTCCAGTCATCAATTTGTGAAGGCTATGCCTCTTTGTCTGAGCAGAGTGCTTCCATATCAACACAACAAAATACCAGCTATATAAATATTGCTGGTGCAATTTTCAGAAAATTGTTACTTTGCTCACAAACTGCCAGAAGGGTTGCTGCCACAGACCACAGAATGAGAACCACTGTGCTAGACTGAACAAATATTATATTTGTATATTGTTATTATTCTTGGCTTTTGGCATATCCATATTGATTTGCTAAGCTCACATTTTTAAAATCATCCACAGCTGGCAGGATATTCAATGGAGCTTTACCCCACTCTGGATTCAAACCCACAGCCTTTCACGCTTCCCGCTGCTGATTTTCTTTTTTGAAAAACAGGGGAGAAGAACTGAAGAAAGAAACAGGTGGCGTAAAAAAAAATCAGTGAAAGAGCGAGGCACGGCGGGGGAAATTGCATACGCTGGAGACGGAAACGCAAGGATGAAACCACAACACCTAACGCAACAGGTGTGTAAAAAGAGGGAAAAATCAGCAGAAAAATAAAAGAAAGAAAGAGGAATCCAGCTCTCAATGTGAGAGCCGTGCGTCAGTGTGGCACAGGCCTACAGCAGGAAATCCAGTCACCTGCAGCAGGGCGGGATGGTCCCAGAACGTTCTAGAACATGCAACAGCGACTGTACTCGAGGCATTGTATGCGTGGGATTAGTCCTACGGAAGTTGCTGGTGGGAAGGCAGCAGGGTTGTCAGCCAATGGGGACAAGGTGTGAGGAGGTGGCAAGGTAGGGAGAGGCCACATGTGGGAGGAGCCAAAGAGGAGTGGAAACATAATGGGGGTGTGGTAAGTGGGATGGGGGAAGGGCCACATTTGTGGGAGGAGTCGCAAAAGAGGAGCCATGTTGGGGATGGGCTCAGTGGAAAGGGCTGCATGTGGGAGGAGTCACAGAGCAGAGTAGACAATGGGGACAGGGTCAGTGAAAGGAAACACAAAGAAGCAGATACATAATGGGGGTGGGGTCATTGGGAGGGGGAAGGGCCACATGTGGGAGGAGCCACAGAGGAGAGGAGACATAATAGTGGAGTGGTCATTGGGAGGGGCCACATTTTGGAAGAGCCACATAGGAGGTGACAATGGGGATGGCCCAGTCAAGTCTCTCTGTATAAGAGCGCATGCTAAATGCAAAATTAGTTACAGTAGAGAGGGGTGTAGAGGGGGGGCGGGGCCGTGGGCAGGGAGGGGGGACTCACTGAGGTGCGCTGGCATTGGATGCTGGTGCTGTTGAAGCGCAGGGCGGTCACGCTCATCACCGTGCCCTGGATGCGGAAGACGCACTCGTAGTTGCGCTGGCCGGACTGCGGCTGAGGAAGGTTCCGGGCCAGGAGGGTGATGGGCTTCATCACCCCCACCGGGATGTAGATTTGCGTGGAGGGGAGGATCTGGGGGCACTCCTGGCAGAGAGAGAAAAAAAAAAGAGAGAGCAAGAAAGAGAGAGGGAGCGAGAGATAAATTTAGAGGTCGAGACACAAATACATTTCCTTCTACACTGTGATATACAACATTTCCTAATTTTGCCACACTTTGCCACACTGCCAGAAAAGTTATACTGGGCAAAGGACACACAGCCCCACTAGCTGCTTTGTATGTGGCAACCCAGAATGCATTTATATTAGTTAAGAGGTTGTAGAGTTGATTTTTTTTGTTTTGTTATTGTTCATTTGTAACATTTGCTTTGGCAACATGTCATGCATATCATGCCAATAAAGCACCTTGTAATTGAAATTGAGAGAGAGGGAAGGAGAGATTATATCTGTCACCTGCAAAGGCTTTACTATCACACCTGACTGAGGACAGTTTGCATAGTCCCAATAGAGAGGATTAGCCCATACATTTATCCCATCAACTCGAGGTTCCGTACACACTATACACTCTACAGTCAACTGTGTGTGCATGCGTGCGAGTGATTGCGTTGCATCCCTGGCAGTGCCGTGTTCGCCGTCATTATCGCCAAGGTGAGAGGAGTTTGTGCCGACGACGGAGAGCAGATTTTCAGTGGGAATAGGAAACTGGTCCAGATGGGCTGCGTCGTCGGCTCGGTAACCGCGGAGGAGGCAGGAAGCAGAATAAATATACAATGCACCGAACCACTGGCCACCCTCACCACACCTGGTGCCACACAGGGCACTGCCAGTCACAGGAAATATTGTGGTGGAGTCTGACAGGTTTATATTATAAATAAACCTTAATTTCACATTAATGTGCCACTTCCACAGCAAACACCTATTTATGTTCTCCTTCTTAAAGGGTAACAAAGCACGCTGGCTTAGCTAGACCTGGCCCCTTTTGAAATTCTAAAAATGCCAAAATCTGGGTGTGATAAGGTAATAATATAGGGGCTGAGCTCCAGGCTTCAAACCACGCCCCAGTCATTTTTTTCACTAACCTAGTAAAAATAAAAAGTAGCCTATAGCTCACTCTACTCTGGACAGCACTCACAGCGGCTGCTTTGTTCCACTCTCTCTTTCTCTCTCGCTGCCTCTCTCACTCACACACACACACACAAACACGCTTGCTCCAGCTGCTGTCAAGCCCCAAGTAGTGGCCGGAATGTTTGTGGAGTGGTAGGCGGGTGGCATGCATAGCCTTGTTTGGGCTTATAAAATATAATGATGCGGCCAGCAAACAACAAATCACAGGCTGTACAAATAGTTACTCATGCCATGTAGGATACTCATTTTACACAGGCTGTACAAATAGTTACTCATGCCATGTAGGATACTCATTTTACACAGGCTGTACAAATAGTTACTCATGCCATGTAGGATACTCATTTTACACAGGCTGTACAAATAGTTACTCATGCCATGTAGGATACTCATTTTACACAGGCTGTACAAATAGTTACTCATGCCATGTAGGATACTCATTTTACACAGGCTGTACAAATAGTTACTCATGCCATGTAGGCTACTCATTTTACACAGGCTGTACAAATAGTTACTCATGCCATGTAGGATACTCATTTTACACAGGCTGTACAAATAGTTACTCATGCCATGTAGGCTACTCATTTTACACAGGCTGTACAAATAGTTATCCATGCCATGTAGGCTACTCATTTTACACAGGCTGTACAAATAGTTACTCATGCCATGTAGGCTACTCATTTTACACAGGCTGTACAAATAGTTATCCATGCCATGTAGGCTACTCATTTTACACAGGCTGTACAAATAGTTACTCATGCCATGTAGGCTACTCATTTTACACAGGCTGTACAAATAGTTATCCATGCCATGTAGGCTACTCATTTTACACAGGCTGTAGGCAATCATACTATGTGCAAGATGAACAATATTGGTTTCCATTTCAACGGGTGCACATGTGGTCACTGCACTGAACTCTATCCAAGAGAAAATGTCTGTTGTTGTAGGGACGCTGCAAAGGTAAACGTGTAGCATGCATATAATACATCTCCTGGCTCAACTATGCTCTATACTATACATTTATTTTTAATAAACTAGCTAGCTACTTGCTAAACTAGACTGAAAGACTATCAAAAAAACAAGAGACTATCAAGCGAACTATTAAAAAATACCAAAAATAGGCTACTATAACTTACTAGAATATTCAAAAAAAGCTAAACTGTAAGCTAGCTATATTTATGGCTTGCTCTCTCTCTCTCTCCTATTTCCTCTCCGCGCAGAATAGAATAACTTCTATTTTCCCACAAGGGAACTTCAGTTGTACCCCCAGCAACAACAAAAAAGACAGACAGTGGGGCAGACCCACAACACACAAACAAACATATCAAACAAAGACATCCAACAGAATCATTACATCAATCAAGTGAATTAAGTGGATTAAAGTGCAATACAGCCATGATTAAAAAAACAGTCCCACTGTCCCGAGATGTCCAGTGTCACCAAGCAGTCCAACACACAATGTCCGCCTCCACGACTCTCCTCCATACACGCAGTGCCGCGGTCTCTGCCCACCGCCGAAGCGGAGCACCGAACTGCATCAATCCTCCCAGTCGTCTCCTCATTCCTCCCCCACATTATGTTCTCCTTCCCTGGCTGCCTTTTGAAGATTGCCTGCACTCCTGGATCAGTTGCGAAATCCTCAGCTGCTGAGATTCGCTTTTATAGCTGCGGCGTAGCCTAGCCTTGCTCTAAAACTTCAGGGTGTAGCTGTACAGGTTTCAATTTCGTCACCGGTAGTCATACGTCAGCTGGATAAAGTTCCTGGCCAATGACAGACTGAACGTGCAGTACCTAACGTTTTACCACTAGATACACTTTTGGGTTTACGCTGTTTTGCGCTGACTGTGTGTGAGTGCGTGAGAGCGTGCTCAGTATGTGTGTGTGAGTGTGTGAGAGCGTGAGCTCTGTATGTTTGTGTGTGTGTGTGTGTGTGTGTGTGTGTGTGAGAGCATGTTCATTATGAATGTGTGAGCATGCTCAGTATGTGTGTGAGAGCATGCTCAGTATGCCCAGTATGAGTGTGTGAGTGTGTGAGAGCGTGCTCAGTATGTGTGTGAGTGTGTGAGCATGCTCAGTATGTGTGTGAGCCTGTGAGAGCGCGCTCAGTATAAATGTGTGAGCATGCTCAGTATAAATGTGTGAGCATGCTCAGTATGAGTGTGTGAGTGTGTTCAGTATGTGTGTGAGAGCATGCTCAGTATGCCCAGTATGAGTGTGTGAGTGCGTGCTCAGTATGTGTGTGTGAGTGTGTGAGCATGCTCAGTATGTGTGTGTGAGCGTGCACAGTATAAATGTGTGAGCATGCTCAGTATGAGTGTGTGAGTGTGTTCAGTATGTGTGTGAGTGTATTCAGTATGAGTGTGTGAGCGTGTCAGAGCGTGTTCAGTATGTGTGTGCGTGTTCAGTATGAGTGTGTGAGCGTGCCCAGTATGAATGTGAGAGCGCTTGAGAGCGTGTTCAGTATGTGTGTGTGACCGTGCTCAGTATGAATGTGTGTGTGTTCAGGATGAGTGTGTGAGTGTGTTCAGGATGAGTGTGTGAGCATGCTCAGACACAGAAAGGGTAAATGGCCTGCTGTTTGAGGAGAGCAAAGCTGTTGCCTAGATTTCACAGTGATGGGATACTTTTTTTTTGTTAAGTTTGTTTACCATTAAACTTGTGATGCAGAGCAAAATGTAACACTGGTCTCTAGCTTGTGAGCTAAAGTTAAGGACAATCAGAGAAAACTCAAGGTAACCTCAGAACAACATCCATCTGAACATCCTCCACACTTCCTGTTCTCCACAACAGAAGGACACATAACACAATGGTATCCGGGGACTTTATTCGAGGCATGTACAGTCAAGCCGGAAAGTCTGCACACCCTTTTCACCTTCTCCACGTTTTATTACGTTACAGTATTATACTATCTTACTTACATATCTGTACACACCCTTAGCCTAATACTTGGTTGCTGCACCTTTGGCAGCGATTACAGCTTCAAGGCGTCTTGGGAAAGAAGCTACAAGCTTTGCACAGTTGTTTCTGGACATTTTTGCCCATTCCTCTTGGCATATCCTTGCAAGCTCCATCAGGTGGGATGGGGAGCATCGGTACACAGCCATTTCCAGCTCTTTCCACAGATGTTCAATTGGATTCAGGTCTGGGCTCTAGTTGGGCCACTCAAGGACATGCACAGACTTTCTCCGAAGCCACTCCTTTGTTCTCTTGGCTACATGCTTCAGGTCATTGTCATGTTGGAAGGTAAACCTTCGCCCCAGTCTGAGGTCCAGAGCGTTCTGGAGTAGGTTTTCTTCAAGGATCTCGGTGTACTTAGCTGCATTCATCTTTCCCTCTATCAGGACTAGTCGCCCCGTTCCCGCTGCTGAAAAACATCCCCACATCATGATGCTGCCACCGCCATGCTTCACTGTAGGGATGGTTTTAGCCAGGTGATGAGCGGTGCCTGGTTCCCTCCAGACGTGACGCTTGGTATTCAGGCCAAAAAGTTCAATTTTGGTTTTCATCAGACCAAAAGGTTTGGTTTGATTCTCATGGTTTGAGAGTCCTCTAGGTGCCTTTTGGCAAACTCCAAGCGGGCTGTGATGTGCCTTTTACTAAAAAGGGGCTTCCGTCTGGGCACTCTACCATAAAGGCCTGATTGGTGGAGTGCTGCCTGGATGGTTGATCTTCTGAAAGGTTCTCCCATCTCCACAAGGATACGCTGGAGCTCTGTCAGAGTGACCCTCGGGTTCCTGCTCACCTCCCTGGCCAAGGCCCGTCTTCCCCGATTGCTCAGTTTGGCCAGGCCGTCAGCTCTAGGAAGATTCTTAGTGGTTCCAAACTTCTTCCATTTATGAATGATGGTGGCCACTGTGCTCTTTGGGACCTGTAAAGCTGCAGAGATTTTTCCGTACCCTTCTCCAGATCTATACCTTGACACAATCCTGTTTCTGAGGTCTGCAGATAATTCCTTTGACCCCATGGCTTGGAATTTGCTCTGACATGCACTGTCAACTGTGGGACCTTATATAGACAGGTGTTGGCAATCCCCAATCATGTCCAATCAATTTAATTTATCACAGGTGGACTCCAATTAAGTTGTTGAAACATCTCAAGCAGTATCAGTAGAAACAAAATGCACCTCAGCTCACTTTTGGGTGTAATATCAAAGGGTGTGCACCCTTGTGTACATATAATATTTTACATTTAGATTTTTAATAAATTAGCACAAATGTCTAAAAACCTGTTTTCATTTTGTCCTTATGGGCTATTTTGTGTAGAATTTTGAGACAAAAAATGAACTCAATCTATTGTAGAATATGTCTGTAATGTAATAAAACGTGGAGAAGGTGAATGGGGTGTGCAGACTTTCTGGCTTGACTGTATGTTGCGCACACATGAACATTTGTGTGTGTGTGTGTGTGTGTGTGTGTGTGTGTGTGTCTGGGGGTGTGCTCGCCGAGGATAAATATTCCTGCCTGAAGAGAGCACCAGCCTCTATGACATCACGCTGTTCCCAGGGCAACCGTTTAATCACTGAACATTATGTGGACTGCAGACCACCTTCGTCCTTTAAAACTTTGAAAAATTGTATATTATAACATCACATATTTTGGCCACTGTGTGGAATGGTATCACAGCACGTGGGTTCAAGAACAATTTCCAATCATTGCAAATTAGATAAGCAAAAGCACAATATGTTTTTGAGGTTGAATTTGAATTTGAAGTTACAGCTCTTGAATATTTATGCCTCTGTAAACAGAGGCTGATACGTTTATTATTTATTAGTTTTTTAAAGAGGAGAAATATCAGTGAAACTTAGCTTGTTTACCCATTATTAGCTCAGTCAGGCCCGCGGTCTGTTTGCCGAACGCTTAATTTGGTTTGTTTTTTGTTAAACTGCCATTAAATTAAGCACTGTTAATGAGCTGGGATTGCAATTTGAGCGTGAGGCAAGATTAATTTTTTGATATAATGTGGAAAGGGGGGGGGTTGGGGGCGTCCAATATAAATCCCACCATGATCAATATGCAGGAAATTAAGACGCGGCCTGAACCTCGCTATTTGTGCTTTTGCGGCACAGTAGTGCGAGGAGAAAATAAAAAAAGACTCCAAACAACATGGTTAATTAACCGCCTAAAGCTTTCTGACAGGAAAGAGAAGTTGAAAAAGTGTATTAATAGAAGAACACTAATGACATAAGAGATGAGCTAAAGCAATCCCCTCGCAGAAATATCACAAGTACAACTCCGCTGTGAGGTGCGAAAGGAGGAGCAGGAGTCGGAGCAGGCTTTGCTTGGGCTGGTTTGGGCAGGAGAGCGAGTCGAGCACAACTGTCCCACCCGCTTCACCAGAACCTGCCTCCATCTGTCTCAATCCCCCCCCCCCCCCCCCTTTACCCACGGCCGGGGAGCCTCCCGCAGGCGTCCAGCCAGGGACGATAGCGAGCCAAGGCCACGAGGATGCGGCCTGAATCAAAGCCACCATTACAGTGGGTGCCTCTGCTCCGTTTGGGGCTCGCGTTTCTCCCCCAATGCAGACCCACCCCCCCCGCCCCTCCTCCTCCTTCTCCTCCTTTTCCTCCTCCCGTGGAAAACAGCCTCTCAGTATTCTGGAAGGTTCTGCCCGCCCAGGGGCCCATGTTATTGGCCCATTAACGTCAGGGAGCGAATGTGTGACGTTCTGAAAGGAGGATGACATGAGTAAGAGGGGAGGTAAGAAGAGGGATAAAAAAGAATTCCATGAATTTTATTTCACTTTTGGCAGGTGTCAGCAAGCTGGAGTGTGAGTGTGTCACATGGCGGGAAAGGAGCAGAACAGATTTCACCAGGGGGTTCCTCTCAAGTCTCTCTCCATTTTATTCTTTGAGTAAAGACGAAAGTCATGAGCTCACTGGTTCTGCTGACTTTGTCCTGGGTTAGTCAGGGTTTGTTAGCAGTCCTGCTGATTCTGTAGATTAGCTCCCCGAAACCCAAACAATGTTGATACGTAAAATGACAAAAAAATGTAATAAAATAAATTTGAAAAGAAAAAAATGTTAGTGTTTGCGCAGAGACCGAATCGCACCGATAAAATATAAACACAAACATTTTGGTCGGAGGAACAGAGTAGCCACACCCCCCTTTCTGAGTGTTTGCCCGTCTCCGCCCCCTGCCTCCACCTGCGCCTAAACCAGAAAGAGTTGAGAGAGGCGGGGTGATGGACAGCTGCCGGATCGCCGACGCGGCGGGAGCAGGAACCATCAGGGCAGGAAGGCAGCAGGCCGAGATCAACGACCTGAAACCCGTTCCCGACCCTTTCTGCAATTCCTGTATCCGGCGTGGACTCCTGCTCTCGTGCTTAGCGCTGCGCTAGCTCGCGGCTCCAACGGGAAGGGCCGCGCCGATCGCTTTTCTCTCGACGCTATATCAGGCTGACAGCTACGCGCGAAGACTCGCCGATAAGCATCTGCAGAAAGGAGGTCTACAAACACCTCCGAACACAAGTCAGGCCCCATTACCGGTACAAGTGAGATGGAGCGCGAGATAGAGCGCGAGATAGAGCGTGACACAGAGCGCGAGATAGAGCGCTAGGAACCTCTTTACAAATAGCAACTCTCTCTGGCCTCAAAGCTGCTCGCGGCATTTTCACAATTTCACAAATCGCCATGAATGTGTAACCGCCAAGCCGTCTGGATACATTTTGCTGCGGAAGAAGAGAAAATGTAAAGGGGGGGATATGGGGGTTTGAGTGCTGGTTGAGGGAATACTCAAATGATTAATGAGTGCGATTTTAAAAAAGACAGAAAAAAGGCAGAAATTAATCTGTTTGATGAAACCGGCTCTGGATTCAAAGCTTATGTTTACTCTCAATATCACAGGGAGGAGGTAGGTGGGAGACCATTAAACAGACAGATCCTGCATTCTCTGGTGAGCCTCTCTCCTCCTTCTCTCTCTCCATCTTCACAATCTATCTCCCTCTCCATCCTGCTCTCTCCATCTCCATCTGTCCCTCCTCTCTCTCTCTCTCCTCTCTCCCTCAGGCTAGTAGTTAGAGATGATGGTAAGCATATACAGGCATGTGGTCACCAATGCTCACAGAGCACCCCACCCCATGGAGGTGCGAGCCATTCGGAGACCAGAGGAGGCGCTGCAGGAGGCGCGAGCCATGGGGCAGGGCCAGCTCCAGCTTCCATTCCTTTGCTCCAATCAGAGGTCGACCAGGCTGTGCCACACTGTGGGGGATCAGATCACTCTCACACTGACTGTCCTCTGAGTGGCCATTGGCAGATATCAGGCATTTACAGCATATCGCAGCGCATTAAGTCCAGAAGGGCAGCGAGGGTAGCCAGGCAGAGGGGTGCAGGGGGGGTTATGATACTCACATCAGACAGGAAAGAAACTCCTGTTCCAACACGTGTGCATCACACGCACTTGCATTCCACCACCTATAACTATTAATGGAGGTCACCACTGATGACTGCTGTACACTGTGTGTGTGTGTGTGTGTGTGTGTGTGTGCATGTGGTTCACATGCTGCAGTACTCATAAATGCTGCATGTTATTTACACTGCACCATATCCAAAATACCGCAGACACAACAGGGAACAGATGAAACGAACACACTATCCAACAGGACGTGCCACTTCCAGAACACTGCAGCCAATCAACCAGAAGCAAGATGTGCCACTTCCAGAACACTGCATCCAATCAAACGGCAGCACCGCCCAATCGAGCAGACTACCCAGGGGCGTGTGCTCAGCGCTCTGAACGTGACGAGGCGTTCCTGCAGAGAGCTCAGTGTGCTGTGTACGAGGCTCTCAGCAGCTCTGAAAAGGCCATCAAACAGGCCTGCCAGTCCAAGCTGTAGCAGAAAAAAAACACATAAAAAGCCACTCTGCTTTTTCATCTTATTTTCAGCGCAATGACAGAATAAGACGGGCGCCGCTGAGACGAACAACTTAATAAGGACCAAACACCTCGAGTCCCCTGCTGAACATAAAAGGGGTTTTGAGACATGAATGGGCACCTCCTCCCCCTACAGCCCAAAACTGAGTAGACCAAAATAAATAATAAATAAATAAAAGCATGTCTGGCCAAAAACAGAAAGCAGCAAACGCGCCAGGTCCATTTGAGCCCAACACTTTTCATACATCCCTGCCTGTTTTGTGACAAACTCCAATGGCAGACACACCACAAGTATACTTTCTGTCCATATATACTGTTTACACACCACCAAGTATACTTTCTGTCCATATATACACAGTGCCCTCCATAATGTTAGGTACTCTGTCCATATATACTGTATACACAGTGCCCTCCATAATGTTAGGTACTCTGTCCATATATACTGTCTACACAGTGCCCTCCATAATGTTAGGTACTTTGTCCATATATACTGTATACACAGTGCCCTCCATAATGTTTGGTACTCTGTCCATATATACTGTATACACAGTGCCCTCCATAATGTTTGGTACTCTGTCCATACACAGTGCCCTCCATAATGTTTGGTACTCTGTCCATATAACAATAATAACTTTATTTGTATATTTCATACAAAGCGTGCTTTCACATTTCAGCACAGAACAAAAAATAAAAATGATAATGAAATAGAAATAAAAAATATATGTATATACTGTATACACAGTGCCCTCCATAATGTTTGGTACAGCTTTTATTAAAAAGTATTTTTATACATTTTCACATTTCATCACCATGTAGAAATTACAGCAGTTTTTATACATAGCCGCCCATTTCAGGGCCAAATCAAGAAAAAATATGTCTGTCCCAAACATAATGGAGGGCACTATATACAGTGAGCACAATAATTAATTGGACAGTGACACATTTTTATCACTTTGGTTCTTTACTCTAGTACTTTGAGTTTGAAAGGATACAATGACAATGCCGTTGAAGTGCAGACTGTCAGCTTTAATTTGAGGGTATATAGTATCTCTTATAGGAGGATCAGAAAATAAGATATCAAGAGTCTTTTGATGTTGTTGGATAACAGACATCAGGATGTCATGGTATGCAAAAAATATGCAACCAAATAAAAATTATTACTTTATTCTACATGATGTTAAATGGTCCCATATTTCTTGATGCCCGAAAATGGGGGGGGGGGGGGGGGTATGTACAAAAGGTTCTAGAATTTATAAAAGGTTCATCCAATATACCCTCAGTGAACTGACAGTCTTCACTTCAACCTCATTGTCATTGTATCCTTTCAAACTCAAAAGTGCTAGAGTAAAAAACCAAAATAACAAAAGATGAGTCACTGTCCAATGAATTACGGTGCTCACGGTATATGTGCACTTTCTTTTGAGGGGGAATCGCAGAGTAGTATCGTGAGAACCAGCCTAACCAGAAGGTGCAAGCTATAGCACCACTGTACTGGATGAGAAAAAATAAATGATAATGATTAGAATAAAAGTGTGTGAATAGTTTCAGTGCTGTTTTAAAAGGAAAACGGGAAAAGCAATCGGTTGTATAACTAAAAGCACTCAATTACATTTTATAATGCGTAAAAGTAATAAATGCCCAATTAAGCATTAATAACGGCATTATACATCATCAAATTGCGTGATTACCATAAAATAGGGCATAATTCGATGTTCATACAAGCATTAATAAATGTTTAGCAAAAGTGTGACTGAGGAGAAAGCCTGGGGAATTGAGCAAATTTCACCAGGTTGCCATGTGCATAGATGGTACGTTACATATACGCCCCTCTCAACAACTATGCAGACCAGCCCCTTTTAGCTCAAATGGGCGTGGCGTTCGTCTGTAATTTGTATTAACATGACAGAGGGTGAAGCAGCAGGGGCTGAAGATTTAATTAAATGGGGTGGGGAGATTTGTAACATTTTCATGTCCCATTCCAGCGAGAAATGTTTAACGAGGAAGACGAGAGGCTATAATAATGTCCCCATTTCCGCTGATGGACTCTCTAATTAATGGATTAATGCAGAGGCATGGAGTGCTTTATCCTCCTCCCACCACCGGAGGGTGCTGCGATGCAGGTGCTTTACTTCTGGCTCCTGGAGAAGAGCGAATCGTAAGGGCTGGAGGGGTCGGCCGAGGTCGCGGGGATCGGCAAGCTCACTGGCATGCGACCGTGCCTCCTAACGGCAGTACTTAACTCCACTTTCATCTGACACCCCGTCCGCCAGCGTCTGGTGGCAATTTCCCCCGAGAAAGAGGGGGGGGGGGGAGATAAGCAGTAGGCATCCTCACGGTAGCGGCGGTTCTCTCACGACATGGGAGGCGAAATGAGAAAAGAACGATAAGGCCAGAGAACAGACTAAACTGCTGTGTCTGAAGATGCCAGAAATGGTGATCAGGTCATATTCTGGGTCTCAAAATGTGGGCGTGGCCTAGCCCTGTGACCCATTAAGGACTGAAGTCCATGAGAGGACACAGTTAAAGGCTCACTCAGTAATTTCGGATGCTAATAAAATGCTAATGGCTTACAGTGAGCAAAAAGTACTATCATGTAGAATGATTTTCCTAATAAAAATAATAATAAAAATAGTCATGAAAAAATAAGTATGTTTTCAAATAAGTGTCTGGCTGACACTACTTCCTTCATCTTCTTTGTTTTTGATATATCATTTTCGTATTCCTTGCACAGCTCATCACCATGGAAACAAACTCATCACTCACTCATCGTTTTTACTTGGTACTCATTTGTCAAATAATATATCCAAAAGAATAGTTAGCTAACATTGTGCCACCTAAACCATGACTTGGAAATGGTTTTGTCGTATTGTTTTGCGGCTGGTTACATAAAAAAAGAAGTACGAGTACCATGATCCACGAGGTACTTAGTTGCCATGCATGTAATTTTTGTCAATTAGAAACCAAAATTACTGAGAGGGCCTTTAAGCAGCCATAGAACAGGAGGAGGGGTCACTACTGATTGTAAGCATACATTTATTTCAGAATAGTTACATACAGTATATATATAATAACCATAACATGAGTCACCGAATGTATTTAAATACGTTTTTAAAAAAACTTACAAAAGCGCGTGTGTATTTACACAAGAACAGCAACATATTTTAGCCATAAATGCGATGGGTGGTCGCTGTGGAAATGTTTACTGTCAAGGACTTTGGCGAAATGTAACAAGATAAAATCTTCAGAGTTAATCAGAAAACAGCTGTAGCTGAATATTCTGGTAAGTATTTGGTTTCCTAAACATATTTATACAAGAAATTTTGGAGAAAAAAATGTGGTGTCTTCTAAACCGAAAGGGAATCAGGTACTGTAAATAGTACAGTGATCAAGGGAAAAAGGCGAATGCTCATTTGTATGTGTTTATTTTCAATATTATTGTTTCTATACGTGAACATGATTTTCTCAGTGTGTATAAACGGCGAGTAGTTAAGGCCCTGCAGAGTAACTGGAGAAGCTGAGGTTTTCGAAAGCGGCTACCCTTTTAAAAAATACAGCGTCTAAATTTACGGCATTTTCTTAAAGCTGTAGTTTATAACTTCAGACAAACATGAATACTGTAATTGAAACGGATACGTCTCAACCACTAGGGGCAAAGTTTGGGTTTTTAATTGATATTAAAAAAGTGAATAATTAATGTTTTTCATGTCATTTGTGTTTTTTTCTAATCGGAAAGTCAAGTTATTTATTTGTAGGCACCAAATCCTCTTATTTTACTCAATGGCCTTTGTGCCCTGGTATGTGGCCTTTGTGCCCTAAAAAAAAGGCCAAATGGCCTTGCCCCTAAAATTACATGAAATTCCAAGCCTGGTTGTAAGACCCAACTACATAGCCAAATATCTGCTTATTACATCTCATTATAATGCAATGAAGCTTTTGGTTTCTGTAGCAACAAACCTAGAGTTAATGCACAAATAATCAACAGGTGAGAACATGACCCCAGAGGTCAAAGGTCATCAGTATGGACGTTAAAAGTTCCACATTTATTTCTCTTCTCCTGTCTGTCTTAGGCTGCATCCCAATATTCTTCACTACTCTCCTCCACTACCACTTGTCTCCTACCCAGAAGAAGTGAAAAATATTGGGATATATGTGCGTACCCTTAGTCTCCCAGCAGAGCACAATTGAAAAAGAAAAAAGAAAAAAACACTATTTCCACACAGAAGCTGCTCATGACCCAAGAGTACCTTTCGTTTTATGTTGACATTGAAGCAAAACTGTAACGGTCTCCTTTCCCCCCACCCCTGTAAACTTAACTTAGAACGTTGAAATTGCTTTCTTTGTGCAAAGAAATTCCTTTTTTCGATAAAACCGAAAACTACTCAAACCACAAGGATTCCTCTGAAGTGGGTTTTGGAACCCAGGATGTGGTTGGGCTACATTTTGCCGAAGAGTGCTTCCCTTCATCTCTCTCTCCGTCTCTCCCTCTCTTACACACACACACACACGCACGTACGCAGGCACGCACGCACGCACGCACGCACACTCTCTATTTCTCTCACACTCTTTCTCTCATTCTCTCGCTCTCTCACTTTCATGCACTCTCTTTCGCTCTCCAGTGAAAAGTAGAGTGGGTGGCTGCTGTCATTTTTGATCCATCGTCTAATTAGCCAAAATAAGATCAATTTAATCTGGAAATCTGGGGTTTATTATCTTTTAAACAAAAAGGCGCTTTAATGGTTATAAATCAGGCAATGAAAATGCTAATGAGAACCATTCGTTCTGCCCTCTTTTCCCCTTGCTTTTCTTGCAGAGCAGAGAGGGAGAGGGACGGGGGGTTAGAGCAGGACAGTCGGGCTGGGGGAGCGCCGATGAAACACGGGCTCTTAGCCCAAAGCTCTGCATGCCAGCCGAGTGTCAGCGGGAACCGTGTGCGGGACTGAGATAAGTATGCGCTTATCTCGAACTCATCCGCCATTCCCGCACTCCCCCTGCTGAGCTCACAGACCGCTCTGGCCCCCCGACCCTCTCTCGACTCCAGCCCACGCCACCACGCAACCTGGAGGCCTAAACGCATCTCCCCCGCTCTTCTGACCTGCATATTAACACACACTTCCTCACTTCCACCGTCTGTTCTACCAACAGCTTTAATACCTCAGGCTATCTGCACAAACACTCCCTTTTGCTCTGATAGATTCCCCAACACATCCCCATTACCATTTAGCCTATCTTTAACTATTGACACCTGGCCAGCCAGCGGAGAATGGGCTCCCCCTTTATATCCAGGTTCCTTCTGAGATTTATTCCCACTGGGAAGTTTTTTTAACCTCACAAGCTCAGGCCTGGTCTTTCACAGTCTTTACTATTTTCAGTTTTTTTTTTTCGTCTTTGTGACAGTGTTTCTGTAAAACCGCTATACAAATACAAATTTTATTGAAATGAATAAAGAGGAACGTGTGACGTTACCATGTGACACGACAGCTATGCACTAATTCAGTGGGTGAATGACATTGCTTTTTGACTGTGTGTTACCTACCAGACTATGGCTGTCACCAGACACAATGGCAGTGCTGAAACGTGGCTGGAAATGACAGAAATGACATAACCTCACTGAAACTGTACTGAGATCAGTTCTGTAGTGTTTCTGTAGCATAAGGCACCAAGGCCCAGCACACACGAGACTGAACTGAGATCAGTTCTGTAAGCTTTCTGTAGTGAAGGAGACTAAGGCCCAGCACACAAGAGATCAGTTCTGTAATGTTTCTGCTGTGAAGGACACTGTGGTCAAAGCCACTAGAAGCTGTAACAAGATCAGTCCCTTTCTGTTTCTGTCGTGACAACATGGGGCGCGGTCACATTCACAAAAAATTGTGTAAATATTTTCTTCGGTCTTCACTTTTCGCAGTGATAAAGAAAATTATGTCATGTAGTTTGGGTGAGAGGGAGGTAGTCTAGCATGATTGTGGCCTTGTGGTAGCTACCAACCGGCTGCTAAATTAAACTTTAAGAACTTCTCTTTGATAAGTTGAAGTTAGTTTCTAGCAACTAGTGAACATTTCTGTAGAGGTTTTAAAGTTACCTGACGATTCCAGCTCATAGCTTTTCATATCTACCATTCATGTATAACAGCCGAATGGTAGCCGAGTAGATACCTTCCATCTGGCTGTGATACATTGAATGCTAGTTAGCAATGAACTGCTATCAGCGAGTATCATCTGCTAACCTTAAAACCTCTACAGAAATATAATGTGCTATCATGTCCCATTACGCGGCTGCCTGTAAACCAAGCTCCATCTTTATATTTTGTTTCTGTAGTCGCATAGAGGTGTTCTACAGCATCGAATGCTGAGACACAGCCAGAATGAGCGACGTCCCCAAAATTTGAATTTTTTGAGGTATTAAAATAAGCATTTCTATTAGCTCATACTGTGAATTTGTGGGTCAAAGGTCAACATAGCTGAATTTTAACCAAAGGCAAATGGAGAATTTGCTTCTCAACTGGAAATGATGACGTTTATTTGCCCTTCGCACGGTGTTGAATGGAAGTCGTCGGTAGGCAAATATAAAATTTTCTGAGAATGTGACTGCCCCATAATTCCTTATGACCCACCAGGATGATGGTGACCTGTCAATGCACCTCACATAGCCACCAGCGAAGATCCCCTCACCCTCTCACCACCCCACCATCCTTCACCCGGAAGTGAGCTGGCTTTCCCCCGATCTTCCTTAAACCGTTTCATTAACCTCTGACCTCAGGTCAGCCTCTATTTCTATTGGCCCAGCAAAATGGCATACATTCATAAACGCATGCTACTTAAACACTGTGCAGGTCACGCACTCAGACTCAGTACAGAGCAGTAAAGGCACGCCACGGGTGACCGGTTGGCATGGCGCGATGGGTCTCTCCTGGCTCTGCGCGTTTGGCCTTTCTTGGCCAGTTTTGGTTTGCCCCCACATTTCTCACCACTGTGAAGTCTCTTTACCTCACTTGCTGCTGAAAGGCCTTATCTAAATGTCCCACTTTCCCTGTACAGGAACTTTGTAAAAGGCACTATGTTAATATAATTTAATTGAACGGAGATTACTTTAACTGGGTGATGACCGTACATATTGTGCATTAGGTACTGATGGTTTTTCTGACAGTTTGGGATACCAAACATGGGTATACAAATGCTTCAGATCTGGTGGCAAATTTGACCAATACTGAAGCCATTTTGGTTCAAGCGACACCAGTTCAAGTGGCTTCACAAATATCTTTCTTTTGCATACAGAAGCAGGAAGTGCTTTTTTGGTTTTCTCTGACACTTGAATACAGGCGTCTTATGAAGCAGTGACAGACATCGGTGCTGACGCAAGAAAGTGTGTCGCTGCAGTTATGAAAATGAGGGGGAAATGTGAACAGAGTGCTTGTGTGATAAAAGGTGTTTGCGTGCTTCTGTGAGCTTTGGGACTCCCTTCCTTATTAAGACACAAGATTTATGCTTAGTTTCTCCAAATTTATACATAGGAATATAATAAAGATGTCCTTGTTGATGTAAAGTGTGTCGAGAGAGGTGGAGGTCTGAAAGGGCATGTCTGTTCTGTAACAGATTATCACTTCAATCTAACTTCTGATTGGCAGCCCACCAAACAGATGGGCCGCTGATTGGTTAAAATGTAAATGGGTGTGACGTATATCTCAAAACCAACTAATGCCAAACCCTCCTGTAAAAGTTTATTCTTTGAAAAATGAAGGATGAAAATGACAAAGTTTCAACCTGCTGCCTTCACTGGTGAAGCTTCAATTTCCCTTGAAAATCCTGAAATACCCAAATTTCCCCACAGGTGTATGAGTTAATTAAAAAGGAGCTGTTAGTGTGAGCCTCTATTTTCAGCCAGGCCATTAACAAGCTCTTAATTCAGGGAAGATTTAACAAAAAATTAATTGAATCCATCTAATAAAATCTATAAAAAATGTGTCCCATTGTTAGCTAATAGAAAAAGAGCGGGAGGAGTACCATGCACTGCATTGTATTAGTGAGGCGATGTGACATCCGGCCCACAAGCGACAAACCAGGAAAAACGAGAATCAGACGGCAACCGTCTATCTGTGGCCTGAATTAAGACATCGCTGTGACCGGGCAGAATCCACGGCTGTGTCTGAATTAATGCCCTCCTGTACTATTGAGTACACTGATGAGAAAGTAGGCAAAATGTTCCCTAAATGTAGTGTACTTAAAATTCTCGGATTATATACTTATTTCCGGGTTTTCGCTGATAATAGTATTGAGTATATTTTTCACATACTGCATGTCACTAAATAGCATGCAGTAAGCAGTACAAAGTATGTTAGTACACAGTTCAAAGGACGTAGAAAATAGGGCTCTGATTTAGACACAGCCTAGGCCTCAGCTCGGCCTACCACAGGGATGTCAAACTAGTGTGTCAGCAGCCAATCAATCAAACATTTAGGACTGGGAAACGAGGTGTGAGGACTCCATAAACAATTCAAGACATGAGCACTTATGAGCGAAAACGTGCAAAAAAAAACTGTCAGCAGCTACACCACTAAACAGAAACAAATTCAAATTAACAGAAAAGGTTACAAGAAAAGTTCACAAACGCTCAGCACACGCTCTCAACAACCTCTCCAGCATGCGCAGAGAGAGAGAGAGAGAGAGAGAGAGAGAGAGAGAGAGAGAGAGAGAGAGAGAGAGAGAGAGAGAGAGAGAGAGAGACTCTCAGTGAACTGCTTGCCCTCTTCTTTGATAAATCACACTCAATCACATGGTAATTCCTCACAAGTCACAAGAATGCTCATGGCGAACTGTGGCCTCACGAGGACGTTGAACTGGAGAGCTGGGTTCTGACCTGCGGTGGGTTCTGACCTGCGGTGGGTCCCAGAGCATTCCGG
Organism: Ilyophis sp. 1 JC-2022; assembly: GCA_022702515.1. NCBI lineage: Eukaryota > Metazoa > Chordata > Actinopteri > Anguilliformes > Synaphobranchidae > Ilyophis > Ilyophis sp. 1 JC-2022. Next base: position 10,779,911 of record CM040402.1, read on the forward strand.
TGACACATGTGCATGGTGATGGTGATGTCTCCAATAGAGCCCGACCGATATACTGTGCACTCCATAAGTATTTGAACAATGACAACATTTTTGTTGTTTTGGCTCTGTACTCCAGCACATTGGATTTGAAATGGAACAGTGACTATGGGGTTAAAGCACAGACTTTCAGCTTTAATTTGAATACCAGGTGAACCATGTAGTAATTGTAGCCATTTTTATACATAGTCCCCCCTATTTTAGGGGACCAAAAGTAATCGGACAAATTAACATAAACTTAAATAAAGTAATCACATTTAATATTTGGATAGTTGAATAGTTGCATATCCTTTGGCATGCCATGATGCCAAGTCTTTTGATGTCTGTCAAACATCAAAAGATTCTTGATATCGTATTTTCAGGCACTCTTACAAGGGATACTATAACCTCTCTGCTTTCTATGAGAATTTTGGGGTGGGACTGGATTAAGCTGTAAATTACATGGGAATAGTACGGAACACATGGTTGGCTAAATGGCTGTAAGTCATCAAGGGTCTGAGGCCCTCAAATTAGCCTGAAATCATCACTCTGCTGTCAGATATGCAGTAGATATGGATGGATCCCTTTAAGGATTGTTTCTCCTTACTCGTTTTCCAATTGAACTCTATGGAAACATAAGGTAGGAGAAGCAACCCTTAAAGTGATCCATCCATATTTACTGCATATCTGGCAACAGAGTGATGATTTCAGGCTCGTTTGATACCTCAGACCCTTGATGACTTATAGGCATTTAGCCAACCATGGGTTCCATACTATTCTCATGTAATTTACAGCTTAAACGCATACTTAACTTTGTTTGAACATAAAGTTGTATAGCTACATGGCACCAATATTAGTCACGCTCATCTTCATGAGTTGCTCCAGTGGTCAAAAACTGACCAACGAAAAATTAAGTGTTTTCTCTTTCCATTCACTTCCATTGCATGGCGGCACATAAACGAATGCAAACAAAGTCCCACCCCCCAAATCCCAAAGAGATCCATTCAAATGCAGAGAGGGTATAGTATCCTATGGTAGAGTACCTGAAAATAAGATATGAAGAGTCTTTTGATGTTATTGGGTCACAGACATCAGGACCTCCTGTCGTACGGTCCCCAAGCTGTTTCGTGTTGCTGATACGGGGGGGTGGGGGGTTGGAGGTGAGAGAGAGGATGTTGTGGGGGTGGAGAAGGTAGGTAGCTGTCTCGGAAACAGTTGACCATTCATTCGGTGTTCGGTTTTAGAGGCGGGGGGAGAGGCGAGAGATGTGACTGATGCTAGCTCTCTTGCTAACGTAGCATTTGGAAACGTGGAACAAGATGCGACTTGTGCCGTCCTTCACCCGTCACGCAGAATTCCCACGACCCACAATGCAGCAGCCGCGGTAAAATGCTCTGTGTTGTCCATCACAAACCTCAAGCTGCAACCTGTGTGTGTGAGCGTGTCTGCAAGTGTGTGTGAGTGTGTTTGTGTGTGTGTGTGCGTTAAAACATGAGAAAAAGACAGTGAGAGAGTAAGATATGACATGTTTTCCTATGCATTTTATATTATAGTTCTAAGGCCTTGAAACATTCATACTTTTATATTTGTTTATGTAGTTCACATGGTTATCCACATAAACTACACAAATACTGGTGTAACATGTTTGCCTATCAGTTAACGCATGTTTGCCCGAGCACGTACGTGGTGTGTTTGTACATGAGTGGGTGGGCTTAGGTGTGTGAGGGTGGAGACTTACCTCTGACGTGTTAACCCGGCCCTCCTGGAAAGAGCAGTCGTTGGCGTTGTGCGTGCAGATGTGGCGATACTTGCACCAGTGGCAGGGGAAAAAACCGTTTACACAGGAGAGACAGCTGAAAGAGAAGAGTACAGCGTTACACAGATACACACACACAGAAACCCACAGATAGACAGATACAAGCACACACACTCTCTCTCTCTCTCTCTTACACACAAACACACACTAACATGCACACACGCGTACACACACACACACCCTATCGCACTCACATCTTTAATCATTACTTTACTCTGGTGTAGTTATTATTACAATTAGTGTTTGCTTTACAAGCTCATTGGTTAAAAGGTATGTTAAGCTCTGATAATATCTTTCAATAAAGCACATTGAATTGAGAGAGAGAAGAGGAGTGTAATGAGAGGAATGAGATCAAATGCAAGTGGGTTAATTCCCAGGGTAGGGGTGTGGTGGGTGGGGGGGCGGGGGATGAGGAGCGAGGAGAAGGAGGGAGGTAGTGAGGGGTAGAGGAGAAAACCCCTTCAGATCCCTGTAGCTTTAATATCTCGACTGCGCTCCGAGCGCTTTGCCACCACGGTCTCCCGGCCCACGCGGTACAGGAGGAAAGCGTCTAAACTGATCTCTGGTCATTCAGCCCCCCCATCCCCTGGCTCTTCTCAACCACAGCCCACCCAGACGCTTAATATACTAATCTTAAATGCAGATGCAAGCACTGATGAAAAATATCAACCAAACAAGCACCCGTTACACTCAATATCAACCAAACATGCACCCGTTACACTCAATATCAACCGAACATGCACCCTTTACACTCAATATCAACCGAACATGCACCCGTTACACTCAATATCAACCAAACATGCACCCGTTACACTCAATATCAACCGAACATGCACCCGTTACACACATGACGCTCAGCAGAAACGATCCTGTCCGCGTGACCCATGTTGTAGAGCAAGTCTTTGTGATTACAATTACAATTTACGGTTGTCAAACTGTCTCAAAAGTAAAGTTGGGTAGGCCAAAAATGGAGTGAAAATGCACACTTTCTTAAGGATGGTTTGTGTTTTTCCCCCCCTTCAAAAAGTATAACAATGATCCAAGGTTTCATTATGGGTGTCAAATATCAGAAAGATCTGAGAGGTCAAGGCTAAAAATGGTCTATTTTTCCTGGAATGACCCATTAGCTTTATAAGCAACAGTCTTATCACCCTGGCTAAGAACTAAGAGCTCCCCCAGATGCAGTACAGAGCAGCTCTGCTAAATAACAAACACTGGTACACATCTAGAACCATGATGGTGTGATACAAACACACAGAAACCCACGGGGATCCACCCATACAACAAAACAAAATAATCACTGAATTACCAAAACTGCAAGCGCTAGGGGCTGGGAGGGCTCATAGTCTGGAAAAATGGGTACAAACCAGAAAAAGAGATGCAAACAGGAAGTCACGAGGCCCCATTCTAACTCTGGTGCGACACAGGGACAGGAGTGACCTCTCTCTCCCGTTTTCTAAACGCGACTTGCTCCAGGCCCAAGCAAAGTCTGGCAAATGCACTCATTTGGATCAATTAAGCAGCCGATTTGTTCAATTAATTAATTTAGGGATAATTTGGGAAAACATCTGAGCACAGTTACAGCCCTCCCGAGGGCCAGAGGAGGCGGCTTAATTAAACACGTGACCCAATTAGCTGATTAATTAACTTTTATGAGTCTGGAGAAGCTGGGATCTTGGCTGACGCGTTGAATTGTCGGCCCCCAGGCGTCGACGCAGGTGACAAATCCCAGTCAGGGGAGAGAGCGGTGAATTTTCTGCTCACTGGTTCCAGGCGTAGGGGAGGCTGCAGCTGCCGAGATGCGCATCTATGATTTTGTGGCTATGCTTTTTACAGCAATTCTGCAGGTGGCTGCAAAAGAGCCACCACACTTCCAGGGGTCAACTGCCATTGTCATTACCCCCCTGGGACGGGGCCAGCCAATGAACACGCCAAAAAAAAAAAGATGTCATAAATACAGGAGAAAAACAACTCATCAACAAGAGCCAATAACCAATCAGGAAAAAGCAGAGGGAAGCCACAGGGCTACAACTGATGACATCAGCATGGGGAGACGCACAGCCCAGCGGTCACTCTCCTGCAGGGCAGGGCCTCCGGACCTCATAACGCTGGTCCAGTTGTACGAATAAAAGCCGTTTTAGCCTGGAGTTTCAGAAGCGGTGTGGAGCGGATTTCTCGTGCGATTACACCGCCTCCATTAATTTTCAATGAGAGGCGATTCCTCGTGTCTGCTAGGCAGGTTGGTATTGCTTGCAATGCGAGGTGTCCAGACGAGACGGGGAACGTGGCGCAATAACTAATCAGATTAAAGACCCGACTTATAACTTATTCCCCTTTTCAAATTTTATTTCCCCACTCCTAGTTCTTTCATGGAGGACCCGTTAATTATTGCTGTGTGGGGATTTCCCATAGAATCCGATTGATATAATTTAACAGTGTTTTAAAAATAGAACACACGCCCACAAGCGCCCAATTGTGAGAGGCGAGGGGGCGATGCCAGGAGATTTCACTGCTTTATATGGGGCTTCACTGTAAGTCTGGATTCTTGGACCAAGTCCACTGCAAATTCAAACACGGACGACTCGGTGTGGCCAACCTTATGGACCCCATGTTGGGCAGAGCTACAACATGCAGCCAATCATTGACTCATATGAGCCAATCAGATGACCTGGCTCTCCAAAGAAAGAAGACCATGCTTGGTGCAAATCAGCAAGTGAGCCATAGTACTAAACGGTTCAGAAACGGTTCAGAAACGGTTCAGTTACGGTATAAAAGCCGCTGACCACCGGGATGAAAGTAGTCCTGTAATGTTCACAACCAGGAAGACGGTAACCCCCCACCATTTCTGAAAATCAACTGAACTGATTGGGTCCAAAAGCCTCTGATTGCCTCCCCAAAGCCAAGCTGTGAAGTCCCCAAAAATAAACCGCCAGCAATCCTCCAGCTCGAGCCTGCGTTTTTCTCCTTCTCACTTGCTCCTCACAATCAAATTGTATCAAGTGAGAAATAAGTGCCTGAAATGGGCCCCATGGATGCAGAACAAATCTCTGCAGTAAATGTTCTCTTTAAAATGTTTTTGCTGATGCCAATATCTTATGTTGTAACAGCACTGCAATTCATAAAACTCCCAGCAATCAGTTATTAAAAATACTGCTATTCTCTTGTAATATTGCTGAATGAACAATGAAAAAAAAAAAAGATATAGATCGATAGTGTACTAGCTGCAGACAATACTCGAAAAATGCATACTTCTTTCCTCCACTACCACCTCCTCTTCTCCGTGCCCCGGAAACAGATCTTTGTATTTTAATCAAATGTTGCTGATTACATCTAAATTATGTATAAATGGTTACATATTAATGAATGTCTCGACGTAAACCGCAATGTCTGGTACATTGTATACTGTACATGCAAATACTTGTACTCGAAACGTTCAGGCAGTTTTGCATACTTCCGGGTAGGAGAGGAGTGGTAGTGGGGGAGTGCAAGAAAGGAGGTGGGGAGTGAAGAATATTGGGACGTACCCCGTGTGTGTCTGCTGGGCAGCTCGGGGGTCACCTGCACCCCTGCCGACCCCTCTCAGCACCCCAGCAAAGGGGGCTCTCACTCCTCCCCAAAATCAGTCCTCATTTATCGCTTTCATACCGCCTTATCTAGGCACAATGGATGTCATTTCTCTCTTTTTTCATGCCCTTCCATTCCCTTTCTCTCCCCCCACTCCCTCCCTCCTTTCGTTAAAAGTGCATTCCCTCCCCGCCTGTTTGCTCCATTAAGCTGTACCGCCAGTCCTTTTTAATGCTCAGCTCTCATATTGTTATTATGCATGTAAATAGCCGGCGGACCAATTCCCCGATTTGCTTTGCCAAGTCCCCCCCCCCCCCCGCCCCCCCTGCCTACCCCCAGAGAGAAACAGAGGTCTTTATCTCCTCCTGAGGCTAGCGAACAATGCCTGTCTGCCGGGTGCGTGTGCGCCGGGGTCAAAGGTCAGCCGCAGGCTGCGGCGCGGGAGTGAGCCGGGTGCCGGCGGCGATGGACGGACCTGCTCCTGCCCCGCGATCCCTTTTTCACTCTGCGGGAGCGGCAAAGCGCTCGGCACTCAAATTCAAACTCAAATGCAAATTCGAATTAGCTTTGTCGGCATGACGGCACACCAGCACAGCACTGCCAAAGCAACTGTTTCGTGGTCAACAGTACGCAAGAAAAACAACGTCAACATCTCTCAATGCAAACCAGTGAGCTTTACAAACATGAAAAGCATTCTATAATATTATATAGTGCCAAGTACGCACACTGCTTAATGATAAGAGCAACAATAGATTAAACAATGATTGTAAACAGAATTTACAGAAATGGTTAGATTTGTAACATTATGACTTTCTTTCTGTTCTCTTTGGCTTGCCGTAGGACAGTGTTCCCTAAGCGGGGTGACAAGTAAACAGTGGCTAATTATACAGCAAAACCCACACAGCTTTCGAACTCAAAGAAAACATTTTGACCATTGTTAAAGGAACACTCATTATCACAATCACAGAAATTATGTATCAACAATAACAACAGAACTGGCCTATACAAGGTAGACACGCATACATTTATGTTTGAGTTACTGCATTTATCATGATTTCTGCTTCTGTCTCTCTCTAAGAGTTTGATTAGGGCAGCAGTGTGGTATAATGGTTAAGGAACTGGGTTTGTAACCGAAAGGTTGCAGGTTCGATTCCCAGGTCGGACACTGCCGTTGTACCCTTGAGCAAGGTACTTCACCTGCATTGCTTCAGTATATATCCAGCTGTATTAATGGATACTCTGTATAAATGCAAAAGAAATGCTGTGTAAGTCGCTCTGGATAAGAGCGTCTGCTAAATGCCTATAATGTAATGTAATGTAATGATTGGCAGAGTGTGAGACTGTCTCACTAAATAAAAGGTGACAGCAAACTGCAGAGCAGGTTATTACAGAGCTGTTCCACAACACTGTCTCCCTCTCCTTTCTTCTCCCCTCTTTCTCTCTCCCCCTCTCATTCTTTCTCTCTCTCTCGCTGCCCCCAAAACATCTCTCTCTCAGAGACCAGAGATACCACTCAATAATATCGGAGCACACGGATGCAGCTGGATTTTGGACGCAGCAGAACGCGCATCGGCACAGTTGCTCGTTTACGCCGCGTTCACGTTGCGTTAGCCTCGCGCCGTCGTCTCGGCCCTGAGCTCCTCCCTCCCGTGTGCAGACACAATCGAGTCAAGTTTGTGACTCATCTGCATAACGTCATACTCCAGGAAACTATTGAAGTGGGTGGGGGTTATTACGGACGTATTTAATCAGGCAGTAATCACACCTGCAGGTGCTTTTCATTTTATTTTCACCATCATGCCCCCCTCTGACAGGACGGTAGGGCGTTTAATTATGTGAACACTGCCACGGTATGCTAATGTATCCCTCCTTCCCCTAGAGGCCACAGGACTAATCTATGGGATGTATAAAAAGGGGGGGGGGGGGACACCAGGTTGAGTCCCGTGTGTGTGTGTGTGTGTCACGCACACCCATCCACCAGAGCACCAGTGTACACAGGCACTGATATGAACAATATGAACACACACACTCACACGGACGCACCCATACAAAGACGCTCGCATTACACATGAAACGGTCCCAGTGTGCACTTCTGTAAGGGGTCGTTTACTTTGCCTGCTGTGTCATTAGGAAGCTGACCTCATCAAGAACATTAAAACCTAGTTTCTCATGGTGGTTCAAAAAAAAATCAATAAATACATATATTTATGAACCTCATTCAGGGGTAAACCTGACGCAATGCTTTCAGACCAATGACATACACATTACGTCTATGAAATGTATATCAGGTTTATTAGATTTAATATCAGATTTCTTGCGTTTGATGCATTTTTTGAGAAGAGGGGAGGTGGCTTGTGTTGGGGGGAGGGGGTGTCAGGTGTCTCAGACAGTGAGGCTTTATACCCTCTGGGGGGGGGGGGGGGGGGGATCCAGTGATCAGCGATAAGTGAAAATGGTACTACACCATAAGGGGTTGGGAGGGTGTGACTGCTGAAGGCCGTTTTTTCCTTTTCTTTCCTTCTCCCATGCAGTAATTGGGGTGAGATTGAGGCCTTAAAAGAGGGCGGTTCTTCACAGGAAGGGCTGCTGTCCTTTTTGTGTTTGCTTGGCAGCCAGGCACACGCCGGGTTTTTTTCCCCATTAAACCTTTTTGTGGCATTTTGGAATGTTTGTGTAATTAATTTTTGTACCACATTAACCATATTTTCTTCCCTATAGGTGACTCCGTTTCTATTATTTACCCTATTTTTGTACGTGTGTCTTTTCATGTCACGGTTGAGATCAGGGGAGATTTCAGCTGTAACAGAGGGTCCACCAGCTAATTGAAAGAGAATGGTCAGTGGCTGGGAAAGGGGGAACTAGGTGGCACTGCCTCCATCTCTGGGCTTTCGCTTCTTTTTCAGTCAAACCTTCACGTTTTAATCAACACGAACAGCCCTGACCTTTGACTTCTACACGAGGGGCCCGTTGCTGGAACCAGTGAGCTCACCACATGACCCTGCACCACTTTCCAAAGCTCAGTCTTCCAGAACGAAGAGGACGAAGAGGAGGAGGATGACGACAACAGAAGAAAGGGAGAACAGCGAGATTTAAAAAACTCTGGACTTACGACTGGTGGACACTGCAGTTGAAGAAGATGAAGTCCACGCTGGCAAACTTCTTCCCTGTTTCCTTGGACTTGAGGTAAAGCTTGACCACCCGCTGGTCACCTGCAAAAAGTCCCAGGTCAGTGCTATTCTTCTGATCCCAGATTAGTGCTATTCTTCTGATCTCAGGTCAGTACTTTTCTACTGATCCCAGATCAGTGCTATTCTTCTGATCCCATTTGAGTCCCATTCCACAGATCTCAGGTCAGTGCTATTCTACTGATCCCAGGTCAGTGCTATTCTACTGATCCCAGGTCAGTGCTATTCTACTGATCTCAGGACAGTGCTATTCTACTGATCCCACATAAGTCATCATTGTTTCATTTTTAAAAAAAAAATATTTTCAGAAATCCATCTTTTTCTTCACAGAAAAACTCAGGTGTCAGGTTAATAATAATAATAATAAAAATGTAAAAAATAAATAAAAATAATAATAATGCATTTATATAGCGCCTTTCTCACCAAGTGACTCAAAGCGCTTTACAATGATGAGGAGGAAACTCGCCTCTACCACCACCAATGTGTAGCACCCACCTGGGTGATGCAACGGCAACCATTTTGCGCCAGAATGCTCACCACACATCAGCTGAGGCGGAGGGGGAGAGAATTATTTTAGCCAATTAAACTGGGGGATGATTAGGTGGCAGTTTAAAAAGCCAGATTGGGAATTTAGCCAGGACACCGGGGTAACCCCTACTCTTTACGATAAGTGTCATGGGATCTTTAATGACCACAGTGAGTCAGGACCTCGGTTTAACGTCTCATCCGAAAGACGGCATCTCCTACAGCACAGTGTCCCCATCACTGCACTGGGGCATTGGGATTTATTTGACCAGAGGGAAGATTACCCCCTACTGATCCACCAAACAGATGTTTCCAACATTTATAAATAAACAGTATCTGTTCATTTATAATCTGACACTCCACCTACAATAGTATTTCCCAAATCTTTCACTGGAAGTCATGCCAGACTGCTCTGATATCCAGATAGCTCAGTGCAGAAGAGAGGTGGAGGGTGTCTCTCACCCTTTCCGTGGGTGATGGGGGCCACATCGCGGGAAGAGGGGGACAGGCAGAAGATCCGGTCGTCCTCTATGCGCCCCTCGCTCTCCGTGTAGTCCTCGAAAGAGCAATTGACCCCCGCCGACAGGTCGGGTACATTGCGCGCCTGCAGCACCAGCTGGGAATGGGAGGGTGTGGAATGTTACGCTAACATTACATTAACATTAGAAATGCGCTTACCAACAAAAGTGTTTGCTGAACGCATAAACCATTAATACAGTACACAGGATATTTTACTGGACAAAGTAAAACTCGGGCTGGGCGATAAATTGCGACGATAATTATCGAATGCAATAACAGCCGTCGTCCACATGTGGGGCATTGTCCTTCTTTTCATCTTGTTTTCTTTAATTTGTCTTGTTTATAAGACAGCTAATCAGCAGCAAGGCGTTGCAGCTTCCATGTGATTGACCAAAACACATCACATGATCACTTGGAAGCTGTACAAACTTGCTGCTGATTGGCTGTCTTATGAACACTCAATAGGTATATTTTTCAGAAAATCTAATCATAAACCAAAGGCAAACATGTTCCACAGGCCTAATATACATTGTGGAAAAAATACACAGAGATGAGCCTACTGGATATGTGCTCAAAACATAATTTATACATGAAACAGTATGCACGTATTCAGTATTCAGGTGTCAGGATATGTCATAGAGGTCTAATGGTCCAGATAAAAACAATTAGTAAAAAACCGATGCATTTTCACTGACGGATTGTAGTTTTCGCTAAAATGCAAGATGTGTAACATTAACATCTTTAGGGCTATGCTGACAGGATTGCCTTGGAAACAAAGTTTCACTCGCCTGACGGACTAGTGGTCCTGAAATTTGACTCGCGTGAAATGTAAACTACTCGCACGAGGTTATTTTCCAGCCCTGTTTGTTAGCATAATATGCATAATGGAACACAGCCGTGATGTTTATTTTTTTTCCGGAAGCATTTCACGCAGCCTCTGAAGTTTGGATGTTTGCTACTGCATCAGGTATAATTATATGAAAAAAGACTAAAATAAAAGCAGTACCCAACATGGTGGAGATGGCCGTTATTGCATTCGGTAATTATCTTTGCACTATATCGCCCGGCCCTAAGTTTAACCCTCGTGCTGACCTCAAGTCAAAAAAAGAGGGGTGTACACTGAAAAAATACAGGACTGGACTATGAAATAGGAAAAGCACAATTATTCACTGATGTATTGATTAATGACAGGTTGTTTCTACATGAAAAACAGATTTAAGGTTTAAAATTAAATTAAAGAATTTAGAAGCTTTATCACAAGGGGTCTGGTGCAGGTGTGTCATTTTCGGGGTGCGTGCATGATATAAAGACAACACACAGATTAAGCACCATAAGCACGATGTTCAGGGGTACAAAGGCAGAGCCTCATCTGGGACTCAAACCAGCAACCCTCTACTTCTAAACTCAGTCCACTATCTACTACTCACTATCCTCTTCTCCACCAGACCACACCCCCCACCGCTAAGTACATGGACCACCAAACACTAGATTACCACACACTAGATTAAAACCCACACACACCTGCACTTCAGACATGGTGACAGAGATGTTCTTCGGCTGGATGCTGAGCTCCACGCACTGTCGCGAGTCCGTGGCGAATCGCTGCAGCTCCTCCGCCCGGTCGCAGCTGTCCTTCCGAGCACAGCTGGCAGGGGGCGACAGAGAGGGATACACGAGTGACCAGGAGCCAGGAATGATAACACGGGGTCCTGACAATCACCTTGCTGGTAGAACACAATAAACAGAGAGGAACTCCACCAAGTATACAGTACATTGATACCAACCAGCAGAACAACACTGAAAGTGATTGGTGGATACTGTCTGGCTATACTTCCCAGCTCCTTGTGGGTAGTAACCAGGAAGTACAACCCCACGAATCACCTTCAGAGTTGTTCTATAGGCTGTTACAAACATTATCAATGATTGGTGGAAGTCTAACAGTTGTTATTAGTATCAGTGGACACTAAAGTCTCCACACAGTGAAAGCTTTGCTCAGGAGCATCCGCAACAAACTTTACAACCGGCGTGAAATATGGCCAGCTTTTAAACAAAAATAATAAATATAATTTAATGGTATTAATCTGCTGAACATGCAAAATATTTGGTTCTGGCACATGAGATAAAAAAAAAGAAACTAACTATCCCATCTGCTTTTCCTAGTCAGCAGAAAAAAATACATCTCCAACCACTCTCCCGAGATTTTCCGCTTTTATTTATCGTTATTGCCATAAACTCGGAGACTGCGGCAAAAACAGTGACGACAAGCCTCAGTCACACCCCAAGAGGGGGAGGGAGGTGCAAGAGGAAGAATAAAATAATTAAAATGTACAAATGGACGAAAACACAGGAAATAATAACTGGAGTAGTGCTGATTTCAAACTCATACAATATGCTAACAAGTGGCGCTTTCAAAATTGCGTCCATGATGTTCAATAAATGGAGAATTTATTGAGCGGGAAAAAGGGCATGGTCACGAACGAAGGTGAAGCGCTGGCCGTTTGGACTGGCCTCTGGTCGACCTTCCTCTGCTCAGTTAAAATGGTGTCCATTTCCCTCTCCGCTTGACGATGATCAGAGCCATTTCAACATCTCCACTTTAATTGAAATGCAACCGCCCCCTCTCCCCCTCCCACAGTCAATCAAAGGCCGCTGGGGGGTTGGGATTCCCACCTGCTCATAATTACGGTCCTTGAAGTTCTCACAGCTGATTGGCTAGAGTCTGTATGCAGAGAACTTGACCCTGCCCACTTCATGAGGTCACTGCCTGCAGACTTTCTGTACTCGATGTGTATTACTACAATGTAAGTGGTGGATAATGGGGATAATGGGTGACCGCTGAGAGAATTAGATTTTAATCATAGACTACTGTGAGCGCACATCTGATGCTGGGGGGGGTGGAGAGAGAGCAACAGAAAGCTGAAGCTTTTTCAAAAAGCTTCCGGAAAACTTCCAGAAAATGATTTCAAGTAAACTTCTTGAAATGTGAGAGTGTGTGCGTTTCTGAGTGTATGTGCGAGCAAGGTGGTGGCACTTAGAGAGGGGAGGGAGAGGGGGAGTGAGAGAGAGGGAGGGAGAGAGGGGGAGGGGGAGTGAGAGAGAGGGAGTGAGAGAGAGGGAGGGAGAGGGAGTGAGAGAGAGGGAGGGAGAGGGAGTGAGAGGGAGTGAGAGAGAGGGAGGGGGAGGGGGAGTGAGAGAGGGGGAGGGGAGTGAGAGAGAGGGGGAGTGAGAGAGAGGGAGGGAGAGGGAGTGAGAGAGAGGGTGAGAGAGAGGGAGTGAGAGAGGGAGTGAGAGAGGGGGAGTGAGAGAGAGGGAGGGAGAGAGGGAGTGAGAGAGGGAGTGAGAGAGAGGGAGGGGGAGGGGGAGGGGGAGGGGGAGTGAGAGAGAGGGAGGGGAGGGGGAGTGAGAGAGAGGGAGGGGAGGGGGAGTGAGAGAGAGGGAGGGGGAGTGAGAGAGAGGGAGGGAGAGAGAGAGAGGGAGAGCAAGTGAGAGAGATGGAGGGAGAGAGAGAGAGGACGCCTGATTCACTCACATGTTGTGGAGGACACACCAGCCACAGTGGGGGTCTCTGGAGTCCAAGCACTCTGCACAGCTGCTGTACTGCTCACAGCTCTCCACGGGCACACGAGTCACCTGTACACACACGCACACACACAGGTAGAGTAACAGTGTGCTTAGACTGACTGACTCACAAAAATCACATGCACAACGGTTATGTTGCAGTTACTGTATAAAACAATGCCATGCCACTAGATCACACAACGCTTCTGTCCCCATGTCTTTCTCCATGTGTGACTTGCATATGTACACACCTATGTAACAAAACAATGCAGTACACCAATGCGTGTGTGCGCATGTGTGTGTGTCTGTCTGTGTGTTAGGGGGAAAACAAGCCTTAATACCAATGACCACCTACACTGACATATACGAAACAGCCACTCTATTTGGTGGATTGAGGGGCACTTAAATATTATTATAAAACTCTGAGGCAGATGTGACAGCTGGTATAAAATATGTGCCTCTTTCAAACCACAAAGCACCGTTCCTAAAGTGTGTGTGTGTGTGAGCACAGTTCCTAAAGAGCATGTGTGTGCCTGAGCAAAGATAGGAAAAAAATCAAAAATGAATGTCTATGCGGTCACTGAAAGCGAGGAGAGGTGGAGACAGAGATGCACTTCCTCCTACGTTGAGAGAAATATACTGAAATAAAAAAAAGTACACAAATATTTCAGCATATTTCCTTCACAGAAAAATCTGTAAATCTTTTCAGAGGAAGAACCAACAGGCCCACTCAAAACACAGTATGTTTCAGCCTGTCACAACCTGAGGGACAGTGAGTAACCACCCAGCAAGAGATACCGCACAACTACTGTACAGAGATGTAATATCTTACACACATAATAATCATGAATCTAAGTTTTATTATTGAAAAAAAAAAATCACTCATTTACCTAAACTTATTTTACAGTTTTCTTCACCACTATTAAAATTACAATGTTCCTTAATTAAAATGTTTCCACACTACCGACAACATCACTAGCACTATCAAATGCATATTATTCATAATAATCATATTTTTCTCAGTCAACAATAGCAGCTACAGCAACACCAGCTGGTTTTAACCCCAAATAATTTTGCTACAAGTAATTGGCCACTTTTGTTTGTGATTCTATTTTTATATAATTGCAGCTGTATTTCAAAGCATGATGGCTTTCAGACTGATAGCCCCTTATTTTTGTAGGCCAGTAAATGTAACGGAAACTGTATTCGCGGCAATTTACAAGAGGGAAAAAACTCTTCAATTACTGTAAAAAAGAAAAAAAAAAGCTAAAAGATGAGTAAGAGGATCTGATCTCAGTTTCAAGCTCTTTTGGTTTGCAAAGAATACAGGGCAAATTACAATGAGCTCTTATTAATATTACAAAAGTAATTTTCATCCCGACTCAACCTCACTGCACCAGGGCCTCATCGTACCAGCCAGAGGAGGAGGGAAATATGAGAGCGTATTTCACATAAAGAGCAGCCATCAAACAAGCTTGCCTTTTAAATTTTTTTTTTACTGGGGCCATGAAAGAGTGAGTGTTAATCAGACGCTGTGGGGGAGGGGGGGCACGGCGGTGTCATAGGGGCTTTGTGGAAGAATAGGTCGACCGGCACAGTGGGCTTCCTGTGATTGCGTCGTGGTGTGTATCCATGAAATTTGCACAAAAATGAGACTGGCCATCAGGCCGCAATGGTGAGGATGGATAAGCCATTCTTAAACCCCCCCAACAACCCCCAAAAAACTGACAAGGTTTTAATTCAGTGAGAGAAAACTTTCCCTTCAGGAGATCATTATTCCCCCTCCATCTCCCCAACCTGTCCCTTTTTAAATTTGGGCTGCCACATGAAAGAACACTGGCAAATTAAGAAGTGCATTATGGTTTCACTCTCACAGCTTGGGGAGGGGAGGGAGGGAGCGAGCGAGAGCAAGAGCGAGAGAGAGGCTTGATTAGCCTTACATTCTTTGAGCAGTATTCGGAAAGGTTTTCTGCACTATAATTAATGTCCAGATACTAGCCGTCCTCCTGACTGAACACAATGTCTTGAGTAAGTGTCAGATTGGCTTTTTACCAAATCATTGTGCTTCTGGACGTATTTACATCCTATACGCACTCATAAACAAGTATGTCTATCAAACAAACAAGGGAAAAATATTTGCCTGCTTTACTGGCTTAAAAAACATTCAACTAATTTTGGCAGGAAGGAGTGTTCTGGAAGAAGCAGAGCAGTGTAGGGGACAAAGCCTATGACTTCATCAAATTGATGTAAGCAGAGAATAAGCATACATTCAGAATTGGAAATAAAAACCAAATTATTCTCTCTGGGGTGTGGAGCATTTACATCAGTCCATTGGCTACATTGTGGGAATAGCTGGCTGCCCCTGGACTCAACCCACACGATAAAGCATACAGTGAGAGTGTGTGTGTGCGTGTGCGTGTGTGTGTGTGGGTGTATTTGCGAGAGAAAGCGAGAGTGTGTGTGTGTGTGTGTGTGTGTGTGTGAGTATGAGTGTGTGGCTGATAATATTTGGCAGTATTATCCAGCCCATCCTCCTTTATGGGAGTGGATAACCTTTACACTCTGTTACACACAAAAATTTAATAAAGAGATAAAACTTCAGTAATTCAGTAAAACTGTTAACAGAGACGCTCCTGATAATGCCTGCAGAGACCAATTAGGCCGATTCTGCCCGCCTGCTGCCAAGAGAAAAAGCATCAAATTCAGTGTTCATGTAAAATCAGACTGACTCCAGTTACCAGTAGGAGGTGCTGAACAGCAACCAGCTGCAATCAGAGAGGGATCCCCCGGGACAACTGCCTATACAATTCCTAAGTTTCCATGTACGTTTCCTATATAATTCCAATAAAAACTAGACAAATCCCCCCAAAAAACTATAACTGCAACATTTTGACAAATTTTGACCAAAAAAAAAATGTGCATTGACCATTTGCATAAAGAACATAATTGAAATGCCACAAGGTAGATGATTGCGATGCAAATATTTCGCCGAAGTAAAAAAACAAAAACCCCAAAACACAGCTGCACATTAACGCTGTGCAGTCTCAGTGATTGACTACGGCCTTGCCATGGAAACGGGTCGCCATGGAAACACCTGGCTAACTAAGGAGAACAGGTGTGATGGAGAGACAGAACCTCACTTTCTCCTTAACTGACCCAAGTACCGCTTCATCAGAAGTACATCCCAAAATTCAGTGCGCAAATTAATCAAATAAAATACACCCACTTCTGACCTCTGTAGTAGAGGAGAGGTTACATCTCTGCCAGCCATAGTCTACGCGGGGGTGTGGGCTAAACCACGTGTTGTGTTTACAATAAGCTCATTGTTAAGTGTGACAGAGGTTTCTTACGTTATTCATTAAAATCCTGTGGTTTAAACAGGGGTATGTGTCCATGGGATCGGGAGGGTGGTGTTTTTTGACTGGGAGAGTTGTTCATTTCATTTGTGTACTGTAATGCTTTTTTAAGAAAAGGAAACTGGACCTTGTTCCAAAAGCTTCCAGAAAACTATTCCAAAGAAACTACTTGAAATGTGAGAGCGTGTCAGTTTTTGAGCGTATCTGCAAACATGGTGGTTAGACACATAATATTCAAATAATAACGTGAGAATAAACACCCAATATTTATGCCTGTGTCCTGTTCTTGTTGCCTTCAGTTCTGTTCAGTGTAAACAGGAGGACATGTCGAGGCCGCGGATCAAATTCGGTTTGGCACGATCTAGAACCCTCTAACAGTCGTCCCCAACCCTGCTCCGGGAGATCAAGCATCCTGTAGGTTTTCATTTCACCCCCAATTTGGCACACCTGATTCTAGTAAATAACAGCTCAAGGAGATCTCTAGCTGTTGAATGAGGTGTACTTTGTTGTTAGGGTTGGAGTGAAAACCTACAGGATGGTAGATCTCCAGAAACAGGATTGGGGACCACCGCCCTATATGTACCTCAGCAATCCACCATGTTAACACAACCACACCTTCATTCATTCATTCATTTATTCATTTATTCATTAATTTGCTATCTGCCCCGTATGTCCAAAAACAGCGATCCAGGTGTCCATTACTACAGTCTTCTCCCCTTCCATTCCAGCCCTCTGTGATTGGCTTCTTGAACCAGCCTATGTGATCGGTGCTCTTAAGAATGCTTCCAGTGCATGTTGCTTTGTAACAACGCTGCCCCTAGTGTTCTGCCTAATGCATTAAACGTGCTCAGCTTTCCCTGCAGGGGAGAACCATGATCGCACCGATAGCGGGGTCAGGTGGGGCCACCCCTAAAGAGATAACATTGCACTGCGGTACACAGACCCCACTCCCCAGACCGGCTGCGGTAAACCCTTCCAGCGGTAGAACCAGCGGGTGATTAACATCTTATCAAACATCCTCTCGTACCCAGGGGAGACCACACCTTGCATTAGCACGACCAATCTCAATAAATGTCCGTCACAGAGCACTTAGCACAGTCTAATTTAAGTGTATAAACGAATGCTGAGTGTCGATACAGTTGAACAAACAGGTTGAGATGAGGTGAGATGTGAGGAGTATATTCATACTCTCAAGATGAGGTGAGATGAAGAGTACATTAATACTCTTGAGATGAGGTGAGAGAAGTACATTGATACTTTTGAGGTGAGAGGAGGACATTAATACTATCGAGATGAGATGAGTACATTAATACTCTGGAGATGAGGTGAAGAGAGTAAATTAATACTCTCGAGATGAGATGAGTACATTAATACTCTCTATATTAGGTAAAATGAGTACATTAATACTATCGATATGAGATGAGTACATTAATACTC
Source organism: Ilyophis sp. 1 JC-2022 (assembly GCA_022702515.1). Lineage (NCBI taxonomy): Eukaryota > Metazoa > Chordata > Actinopteri > Anguilliformes > Synaphobranchidae > Ilyophis > Ilyophis sp. 1 JC-2022. The sequence goes on from CM040402.1 coordinate 10,797,886, forward strand.
TCTATATTAGGTAAAATGAGTACATTAATACTATCGATATGAGATGAGTACATTAATACTCTGGAGGTGAGGTGAGAGGAGTACATTAAAATCTCGAGATGAGATGAAAATCACAAAAAATATATCCACACTCATACACTCCCCTCTCCACCGATATGACCATAAAGAAAAAGCCTGGCAATTAGTAGGGTGTTACCTGAAACAAACTGACCAATCACAGCCTGCTCTGTAATGACCAATCCAACAGAAACAGGCACATAAAATATGCTTGTCAAGCAAAATTTTTTACATTAATTAATTAAAATTACACCTAAAGAAAATTTGAGAATAATTTATTTTCACATAAAGAAAGGATGCTCATTGGCTGTTCCTCTTTGTGTAAACCCACCTGATACACACACCTGCCCCATCTCTTTTATCCCTGAAGTAAACATGTCCTTTCTTAAAACAGGAGGACTCGCAATGATTGGAAGCAATCACACAAGCACACCTCACACTCCCCGCCCCCAGACCCTAAAGGCCGTTACACATCGGGGACGTAACGAATAAGCGAGGCGAAAATGCGAAAAATTAGTCGGCGTATAGTTCGTGTAAAAACCTGACACACCTGCAACGATGCGAAAAAACTAAAAGCTTGCGTTCTTTTTCGCGGTTGAAAATCCCTGCGAATAAAAATGGATTACTCTTCGTCGAGCGATGACGACCTGGTTATCCGTTTGGTCCATCACGGAACGAAAGTGTATTTTTTTTTTGCCTCTACCAGAATGTTAAAAACAGAGCATGCTTAAATTACATTGGCAAAATATTGAACCGGGCTTATTATGTGTCCGTTTTTACTTATGTAAAGTATGTTTTGTCTAGAACATGCTCTCCTTCTCTTCCCTCCTTTTACGGACATACGTGTCCCTGAGATTTTTCCACTGCCTCTTGATCTCTTCCACTAATATAAAGGGTTAACCACAACATAACAATACATTACGTCATTTCAGCAAACATCTTTAAAATAAATGTGTCGTAGTCTATGCAGTATAGCAACTCATGAAGTCTGAAGAGTTCTCTCCAAAACGATCGCTACAGGCAGACCTCGTCTGTTTTCCTCGTTATTTATATAACTTGGCTATCAGTAATCAGGAAATCCACACAGGAGTCGGAATAAGATTTTTGGGGAACTTTATAGACAACCGTGTGACAGCAAAAACATTTCATATAGGCTACTCTACCCTGCCCTTCTCCTCCTCCTCCTCCCCCTTTCTCTCCCTCCACCACAGCGATCAACGTTAGACCTAAAGGTTAGCAAACGTTAGCTGGCTAAAATAGCTGGACACAACTTTTAAGCCAATGCTAATAACCTGTGGGAGCTCATCAGATAGCAAGTTGTGCGTATTGCAACCATTTAGCTATAAACCCACCATCTTCATTTGCTCGGCTATGGTTTTCACAAATTGTCCTTCAAATCGTTGTCTTTGTAACTGTTATGTCTCTTATCAAAGAGGACGCTATACTGGGACACATATAAAATCAGTTGGTCCGCCATATTGGATGTTGTAGTTTGTTGTGGCAGTGCGGTGACGTCAGTCATGGAAACGATTGGTTATGGTTATGATTGGATAGATAGTTTCACAAACGAAAACTCGCAAAAAACGAACTTGCTGCGAATAAATTAAATGCCGCTTTTTCGCAAAGGACATTTCGCGTTGATGTGTGCAATTTTATGAATACAGGAGGGAGTTTGTTTTTATTTTTCAACGTGCGATTTATTCGTGCGAGTAAATCGCGGCCAGTGTGTCACGGCCTTAACGGTGAGTTTCTCTGAAGGAGACCCTTTCTGCAGGCGCAATATTAGAACAGCTCCTTCCACATTCCACTCGCGTGGACAGTATCCCATGACAGGAAGGGAGAAACAAAAAGTGCTAATGAACTCCCCAAACGTCCCCCCGGACGCGTCACGCTGTCCCCAACGCCGTCACCCTCAGGCCACATTACGGCGCTCGCCTCATAAATCTATTTCAGCCAAAAGGCCCCCCTCCCCCACCCTACACAAAGAGACTTCTACTTACAGCAGTGACCTTCAAAGACCCTGCTGTTAATTGGGTGGGCGCTCAGAACACAACTCCGTCCAGTTAAACCATATTTATATCAGGAGGCCGGCGGTTTTTAATCCTCAATAACATGACTGCCGGTAACTAGAAGGTATCGGTTGTGAGTAACTACACACTGGAAGGTCTCTGATAAGGTCTAGCGAGGTCTCCAAGACACTAGCAGCACACATATATATATATATATACATACATATATATACATACATATATATATATATATATATATACACACACACACACACAGACATGAACGCATGCACTAAGGAGGATCATGCAACGTGTTAGAATATGGCAGCCCGTTCTACATGCGTGTGTGTGTAGCCGGGCTACCTCAGCGAAGGGCAGCATAACCTCGACATTCGTAGAACTGGTGAATCCCTGAAACAACTTCCACCACTGTTACACTGTCGACATCACTGATAACTGCCGATAACCATAAACCAAAACCTCCTGACAGGAGAAATCTTGTCACCGTCCTCAGCCTGATACCAGAACAACGTGCCTTTTCTTTTAAATGAATAAATAGTACCAAATAAATCCCAAGCTCTAATTTTATATCAAAGGAATCGGCCACGACCCGAATGTATGGTGTGATGTTGTCCCAATGGAAATCGTAGGGGCTAAGCACCCTGAAGCGGCTTTACTTTTATACACATTCCACTAACACCCTGGCTAACACCGGGTTACAATCAAAACAAATCTGTTATTGTTAACATATAACTCAATTACTTTGTCAAAGACAGAATGTTGGGTTGAAACGGAATGTTGAATGGACCTTCGTATCAATTTGGAACGACGCTAATGCCATTTTCGCTGGAACTACTTTGTCCCCATACTTTCCGTCTCGCCTTAATAACAGGAAAATAATCAGTGCCCAGTCTAGACCAATCAAACTTGAACAATTAACCTGGCATAAACATTAAATTGCAACTTTAAGATAAACCATATAATAACCAGTGTTGGGGAAGCTACTTTGAAAGCATAGCTTTGCAAGCTACAAATTACTTCACACTAGAAGAAGTTGAACTACAGCAAGGAGAAGGAGAAATCCTAAGGAGAAATCTAGTTTGGTTAAAAATGAGTTCAAACTACGAAATTATAACAAAATATAATACAAAAAAGTCACATGCCAGCAAAAAATGCCACTCAATTGAGTTTATTGCAAGTACCCACTTGTTCACAGGTCATACATAAACCAAAAGTTTAATACCCCACTATTCATTGGAAAGTGCAAGAAATGTCCGGGGTTTTGTTATATAATGTGGCTAACTTATCTAAACTTTGCTAAATTGGCTAGCAAAGTCAATGTTAATACACTCACCTTTATATGTGTTCTTAGATTTGTGTTTGACGTCTTTGCAGTAGTGAGTGTATTTACTCTCGGCTTGCATAGCTCACAAGTAAAAACTTGTCGGTGGAGCTAGTCAGTGTCATGTATTTGCTTAAGTATGGCCAAGGTGATTCTTCCTCAGGCTGAGATTCGGGAGGTTTATCCATTATGTCGCTGTTGCTGTGTGAGCACTGAGCAACGTCCGCCCTTTTACACATGCACTACACAAAGGTCAAGTGTGTGGTGGTGGCTGCCTGATGAATGCATTGCCTGGACATGCCTTCACAGCGGTCAGGATGAAAGAAAAAGGGGGCGGGGCTGGTCAAAGGGGGTTCAATTACAGTAAAGAAGCAATAGTAAAATATAAATACAAAAATCATTCCTTTCATGGCCCAAAATTGTTTGTCGTTTCAGTAATTAACTACACAAAAAATAGGAAAAAAGTAATTTAACTACTTGAATCACGATGCAAATACAAATGTAGTTGAACTACCAGCAAGCTACTGCAAAATGTAGTTAAACTACTAGTACTAGTAACTCCCCAACACTGATAACAACAACTGAACACAACTACATTGGTCCAAGCACCTCTTACTGAACCATTGACGCAAAATGACCATCATGTAACTAAGTGACTTTATTTGTTTTTTTACACCGATAAAACAACCCTCGGATCCTTCAGAAGACATAGCTGGCAAACGCGTTTCCTTGACTACAGCATTTAATCAGCGAAAGGACAGTGGAAAGGGACCTACTGTCTGGCCTCTGCATATAAATCTAATGGGCAATAATCAAAATTGTTATCCCCGGTTAAGCAGAGTTTAATATCTTCCTGAGACCAGCGGTTTGCAGTGGGGAGATGAACACAAGGAACGTTTAATTAACTGGCAGAGGATTCTGGGAATGGTAAATTGTTCTGTCACTTTGGGAAATTGAGTTTTTGAAGTCCGAGGCGCAACATAGCCCTCCGCGCCGTCATTTCCATTATCCTGGAAATGGAGACAAATCGAAAAAGAGAAATAAAAGAAAAACAACAAACAAAGCACATGGTTCCACCTCCTCCCTCTACTCTTCCCATAAAACACAGGCTTGATGTGGAAGAAAAACAAATCAAGATGTTAAAGCCTTTGAATCTGGTGGGATGGCGGTAGGTGACAGGTTTTAGGCACAGAATTGGATTACAAAAAAATATTAAGTGCGATGTTTGCTCCCTTCGGAAAGGCGGAGCGAGGCATGGGGCACCGTGAGGCCGACCCATTTTGGCAGCGACCTTTCTGAAGGGCGTTGAATGCCTTGCCATTAGCCTTACTCACGGGTCTCCGTCTATTAATCTGGGAAAGGGCAAGCAGACCATTCCGAATGGAACGTGGTGGATGCTAGCCGCCAAAGATTGCTTCGTTTGACGAGGGGGTGCTGCGTCTGCAGGTTTAACTCCGGTCCTGGAGGGGGCGCTGTGTCTGCAGGTTTTGCTCCAGTCCTGGAGGAGCGTTGTTTAGTCTGCCATGGAAGATGTTCTGCTGCTCTGACTGCCCTGGGAAGCTCATTTGACCACAAAGGGGGCAAAACAGATGCCAGGCATGGCTGGGAAGCCCAGGCACAGAGAGGGGGAGGAGCCAGAAGCACAGTAACACAGAGTGGGAGGAGCCAGAAGTCAGAATGGTGGGGTCTGGCTGGTGCCCACAGTCTGACGATCGTTCCCCATATGCACTTCCAAAAAATGGTTACAAATTTGGCGAGGGCCATTGCACCTTCATCTTTTCAAAGAAAATAGCCGTGGATAATGTGTCACCCACACTCTGAGCTCCTCGCACTCTGGACTATCAGAAGCTGTCCGCCAAGACACGTTTATGCAGAGCCTGAGGGCCCACTGTGAAAATGTGCCACTTTGAACCTCTGTCACCCTATCATAGCCTGTATGTGTGCATACGTGTGTGTGTGTGTGTGTGTGTGCACGCTTGTGTGTGTGCAGACAGTATTATATCTACAGTAATACATCACACGGGTCTGTGTGCTGCACGCATCTCAAGCTTGTGTCACATTTATTATTTGATAATGATGATGACAAATGGCAGGAACCAAAAAACAATAATAAATCACGTGGCCATTTCGGCCTATCTCCTCCCTATCTCCTCCCTTTGCCCCCCCACCCCCCCTCCCCGGTGGCTGGATTTGTGCCAGATTTGAGGGTGTAAAATGCTACTCTGTCTCCTTGTCTCGCATCCTCTGGGTTCAGATTGGGGGGGGGGGGTTGTGGTCGCCAGAAGAGGAAAGAAAGGGGGTGAGTAGCTGGTGAAGTGAAATAAAACCTCCAGCATGAGGCCTGCCAGAGACAACGTCGGGATGTTGGGGGGCACTTTTTACCCCGCCTCTGGGTCAATGGCACATTACAGTCAGGCGGCGGTGCGGGTGTACAATTAAGCCTGACTCTGCTGATGGCTGCCAGGGCGGACCAAGTGTGTGGGGCTTCCCACCAAGCAACCCTGTTTACAGTGTCACACTGATAAAGGTGATGTTAGTGTCACATTGATGTTTGTTGGTGAGGGTGGAGATGTGATGGTAATCGTACCCGTTTCTCTGTAAGGGTGGAGATGTGATGGTAATCATACCTGTTTGTCGGTGAGGGTGTAGATGTGATGGTAATCATACCTGTTTGTCGGTGAGGGTGTAGATGTGATGGTAATCATACCTGTTTGTCGGTGAGGGTGTAGATGTGATGGTAATCCGGACTGAAGTGCATGTCTCGCAGGATGCTGGTGCCCTCGCTCACCAGCATATTCTCGTACAGCAGAGGCGGCTGAGCGGGGCTGACCGAGTTCACCAGGATCTGAAACACACAGAGGGACAAAGCCCGGTTACCCTGCTTACTGTCGCCTTTGTCCTCACAGGAAATAAAGGGGAACAGTCATGTTTTGGGAAGAGGAGCTGAAACTGTAGCCATAAAAAACAGCATAAACATAATCATAGTGGGGCACAGTGGTTAAGAACCCACGCTGTAACCAGAAAGTTGCAAGTTTCAATTCTGAGTACATGCACAAAAGTAAGCAGTGAACTCTAATTAGCTCTATAGGAGGTTTTATAGCCAATTTAAATGCACCTTTTGAATGTCGCTTTGACTAAGAGCTCCTATAAACTGTAATTACATTTGCAGGTAATAAACTGTAATTGCATTTCTTTGGTGAATACCTGTATAAATGTATCATACTATTAAATTTAAGATACACTGGATTAATAAAAGAAATGAGCAATGAATTAAAGAATATAGCAGCCATAATAGCAGTCCAAAAAAACACACACGCACACACGCATTGTACAACTGTGAGCTGAGGTTTAGATGACACAGTCACTCGGTCTAAGATTGGTAAGTCCCATGCCCCCCCCGTCCCCCGCCCCCACCACCACCACCACCACCACCAATTTAACCCAAAAGGACAAACGGAACAAGTCAACCTGCAAAAACCTGGATCAGATGGGAACAGCACAATCCTTTAACTGCTTTATCGTTCCTTAACGGGCCCTCCTCCCTCAAGGGGCCCCCTCCCTTAATGAGCCCTCTTTCCTGAATGAGCCCTCTTCCCTTAATGGGTCATCCTTCTTTAATGGGTCCTACTCATACAATGGACCCTCCCTCCCTAAAGGGGCCCCCTCCCTTAATGAGCCATCTTCCCTTAATGGGTCATCCTTCTTTAATGGGTCCTACTCCTACAATGGACCCTCCCTCCCTAAAGGGGCCCCCTCCCTTAATGAGCCATCTTCCCTTAATGGGTCATCCTTCTTTAATGGGTCCTACTCCTACAATGGACCCTCCCTCCCTAAAGGGGGCCTCCTCCCTTAATGGATCCTCCTCCTGCTCACAACATTTCTCAACTCTGGCCTCTCAGTGGTGGAGTGAGCTCCTCACAACAGTCAGGTCAGCAGAGTCACTGCCCATCTTCCGCCACAGACTGAACATACACCTGTTTACACTGCCCGTCTTCTGCCACAGACTGAACACACACCTGTTTACACTGCCCATCTTCTGCCACAGACCGAACACACACCTGTTTACACTGCCCGTCTTCTGCCACTGACCGAACACACACCTGTTTACACTGCCCGTCTTCTGCCACAGACCGAACACACACCTGTTTACACTGCCCGTCTTCTGCCACTGACCGAACACACACCTGTTTACACTGCCCGTCTTCTGCCACAGACCGAACACACACCTGTTTACACTGCCCGTCTTCTGCCACAGACCGAACACACACCTGTTTACACTGCCCGTCTTCTGCCACAGACTGAACACACACCTGTTTACACTGCCCGTCTTCCGCCACAGACTGAACACACACCTGTTTACACTGCCCGTCTTCTGCCACAGACTGAACATACACCTGTTTACACTGCCCGTCTTCTGCCACTGACCGAACACACACCTGTTTACACTGCCCGTCTTTTGCCACAGACTGAACACACAGCTGTTTACACTGCCCATCTTCCGCCACAGACTGAACACACACCTGTTTACACTGCCCGTCTTCTGCCACAGACTGAACACACACCTGTTTACACTGCCCGTCTTCTGCCACAGACTGAACACACACCTGTTTACACTGCCCGTCTTCTGCCACAGACTGAACACACACCTGTTTACACTGCCCGTCTTCTGCCACAGACTGAACACACACCTGTTTACACTGCCCATCTTCCGCCACAGACTGAACACACACCTGTTTACACTGCCCGTCTTCCGCCACAGACCAAACACACACCTGTTTACACTGCCTTTCGGTTCACCCAGCGATGACCTCTCAGCGTTCTCATAGCATTACTAGCCACAGCTGTGCTACACGTATAACTGCATCCTCAAATCCATTAGCGTTACATTTTCAGGCTCATCTTACACCTAATATGGCGCTTAACTTTACATTGAAGCTTGATGTATTTATTACTTCTAAGTAATTTATGTACTAGCGGCAATATCAGTTGTGACCCTTATAAATTGGCATCAGTTCTTTGTTGCCTAAACCTTTTTTGTGTACTTATGCCACTCACTCTGGATGAGAGCACCTGATAAATGTCTAAATGTAATGTAAATTCATGTAATGCAATTTAATGTGATGTAATGCAATTTAATGTTATGTAATCCAATGAAATGTGACATAATATAACATAATGTAATGCAATGTAATGCAATATAAATGTAAATTCACCTCCCCACTCTGTTTTTATCTCTTTATAATCCAGGAAAATGTCCATGGAGTCTACACCACCCCCCTCCAGGCTGCAAATTACCAACACAAATGAGTAACTCACTCTGTGTATATGACCTAAGAACACTAAATTGTAGCACAACACATGTGCCTCTAGCGTAGGTCAAACGGATACACTGCTGCTCACGCCTGCTCCTAATCCCGTTTATAAGCTCTCGCAAGCCAGACGTTTAAAGACAAAACCCGGCATCGCACCCCCGTTTAGAGTGGGGGGAAGCTAGGGGGGGGGGAATGGCGGCTTTGGTGCCACCCGCGTGGCGGGGTTAATGCAAGGGGCAGCCCCCCCGGCAGCAGCCCTCTACACCCTCCGAGACCCTGTCAATTAGTGTGCATTTCCCCTTTTTAAACTCTCATTGAACCTGGCAGTCCCACTGAGATATAAAATCTGTTTTTCCTCAGCCTAGAGGGCATCACAATATACAAAAAAATTCAAATAATATATATATATATTTTTTAAGCGGCAGTTTTTTTACTGGTATTTTCATCTGCTCTCACAGCTTAGCTGATTTTAAGTACTTAGCGATTGTTCATCTGTGTTAGCGTTTAAATGCATCACTGTATGCTTCAGTAGTAGTAAAAAATTTGCAACCTGCCAATAAAAAAATCATGAATTTGAGTCCAACTCAGGAAAGGAGCATTACACCTAATGCTAAAGTACATGGATCAGAAACAGCTGCACCCTCACTTTCTCTCTCCATCCCTCTCTCTCTCTCCATCTCTGCCCTACTCTATCTCTCTATCTCTCCCCTCCTCTCCATACCTCACTCTCTCTCCATCTCTGCCCTGCTCTCTCTATCTCTCCCTCCCTCTCTCGGTGACCTCCTCGTACCCCTGTATTCCAGGTACTGACGACACGCTCGGCAGTGATTAAAGGCCAAACCCGTCACCACACCCCCACCCACCCGACACCGCCCAGCCCGGCTCCACTGCAACAATAATGGTTTTACTTTATTTTGGGAGGGCTTGACGGGGGGGTGTGGAACAGGACACAGGCGGGTTAAAGAAAACGGGTCTTTGCCGAGCGAGCGCTGTTCACGCTGAGCACACACAACCCCTTCTGTCCTCAGATTATTCATATATAATCAGGTATAAGTCCATTCTGACATGATTTACCCAGAATGACCCACTAGGGATGTCACCCCTCTTTACCCTCTCCAACCAAATACCTAAAAAAAAAAAATGCCGTACTGGTGGAGTGGGGAGGCCGAAGACAGTCACCCCCCCACCCCCGAAATTATCCATATGGGGGAGAGGCGACAATACAGAGGGATTTTATCATGTCAACTTCCTCCTCAACAGCTGAACACATCCCCCTTCAGAGCCCTTTAGAGCTACATTACAGGGGCGAACTGTTAAAAGCTATTCACACAATGGCTCTCTGGCTGCCAGCCCACTTTTTTACAAAGGGAGAGAAAGAGAGAGAGAGGGAGGGAGAGAAGAAGGGAGGGAGGGAGCATGCACAAACATAGAGTGAAAGACTTGTAAAAAAAATTTGGAAAAAAAACCTAAATTTCACACAAAAAATTACGATTGCAATGGGCAATAGGGGGGGGGGGTTAGAAGGGGACAACTGTAAACATCCACGTTGAATTTAAGTGATGTTGAGAAAGTGTGAGTGAGGCCGTTATTGTTATCGTCGATCTTTAAACTGTCGTTACATACAACTGTTCGTCGAAACATAAAAGCTTTGGCAATATGTGTTGTAAAACGTTTCAAGCCAAAATGAGTATTTCAATGAAATCGAATGGAATTGAGTTGACAGAGGGAAAGGAGTGAGAAAGAGAGTGAGAGAAACAGAGAGCGTAAAAGAGAGAGACAGAGCGAGGAGGTTGTGGGAGTAAACGCATTCAGGTTCCATAGCCTGGCCTACAGAAGACGAGGCAGCAAGATGGAGAGACAGAGAGAGCTGAATTCGGCGGTAGGCCCAGCTGTGCACAGCGGGGGTGGCCCATGTGCACGCGGCGTTATTGTACGCGCCCCCGCCGCTGATATTGTCTGTGCTACATCACTTTCGTGGGTCACGCTGTCCCGCTCCGCTCCCTGAAATCTGTGACATATTACACTCCCTGGGAAGCGGCAGGAACTGCGGAGCCGGCGGAAACGGGGGACACAGCGAGTCGAGCAGAGAGCGGAGAGCACAGGGGAAAAATGAGATGTGCAATTCTTTCCTTTGTTTTTAGCTTTCTGTCTCTCTTCTGCAGGTAAGCCACAACCCCCACCCCACCCAAGGTGGACCAGTACTGAACACAAGAGGACAGCGCTGCTTCCAGACCCCTTCATTCCACCACCCCCCCTTGGGCAGTCTCTTTCTCTGGCCCGTTCTGCCTTTCAAACAGAGAATACACCATAAAACCCAAAATAAGAGGTGGGGGCGGTGTACATTAAGACACGTCACACTCCCATGATAGCCCTCACCCTGATGGGACAACAATCGTGAGCCGCCGCGGTGGTACAGCGGTAAAGACCGCTGACTTTCAGTCAGCGAGTTGTACTCCGAGGAGCGGGGTTCGCGCCCCGGTCCTGCCACAGCCGAGCGTGGCCGGTGGCCTGTGGAAGCGACAATTGGCAGTCGCTTCCGGGTGGGGGGAGGGGCTCGGAGAGAACCACTGCGCACGATAGGACCCAGGGCGTGTCACGGTCAGGAGCTGCGCCCTGTAGAGGACGTAGCATCCTTCCTAAAGTACCGATAGACGGGGTGTGCAGTGGTGGTTCTCTAGCGGTTGCTACACGGGGGGAATTGAATTAGAATAGGGGTTCAATTGGCTACTAAATTGGGAGAAAAAGGGAAAAATCAGAAACAAATTTAAAAAAAAAAAAAAAAAACAATTTAAAAAAAACAATCGTGGACCAGGGGTTCACACGGCGGTCATAACAGACACCAATGAGAGGGGGAGGGGAGGGAGGTTACAGTCTGCCTCGGAACCCTCAAATTAAGTTGCCTTCTCAACGGCACAAAGGCTGCCCTCTCAGCTCGCCTGTGATGTAATCGAATTAGGAAGGTCAGCAGCTGGGCAAGAGTGCACTGTGGGACCCACATAAACATGCAGGAAAAAAACAGACAGGAAAAGAGACATATGCATTCTTTAGCCAGTTCCTGTCGGAGACCAGCAGGTTATTAAACTAGGTATAAGATGGACGTGATGTCACCTGACCATGTAGACTCCTCATTATTGGTGTAGCTCCTCCCTGGTCTCTATTTCAAAGGTGGTAACTATCTAGCGTTCTACAGTGACAACACCATTGTCCTTTGTTATAATCTCTGCTAGACACTACCCTCTCATTCATCAACATGTCAAAAGTCTAAACATGTAGCAGACCATGAATGCCTCTGGACATCTAGTGTGCCAAAGGATGGAGAATGTAGACAGGGTTCCATGAAATTAACTGACCAATCAGAGCCTTATTCTCCATTTACAGTGAAACAGGTACCCCCTGAAGTATAAGTGATTTTTTTGGTCACAAGAAAAAAAAATCCTGATTGGAATATTATTTTTGCCTTTGTACAGAATTTGTTAGTTTTACTTTTACAAACCGCCGTTGTTGAAAATCCATTGATTCTTGAGTGGGAGACGTAAAAAACTTTGGCTAATTAAATCAAACAAAGCACTCTCCAGATTAGACAAGAACCAATTAAATTACACCATACTACCAGCCCACTTTAGCACCTTTGATGTTTTAACAGGAAAAACACAAGACTAGAATCAATACGGTGGGGGGGCTGGAACGGGCTGCTCGATACGGTGCTGCGTCCCACGTTGTTTTAGCTATTATCATCTCTTAACTTCAACAGAAACATTTAAAAGGCAATAACAATGAGTTGAGTCCAAACAAAAAGCTCTGTGATCAATAGCAGTCAAAATCTCCCTCAGCCGATGCATTATGGGCCAGCACAACTAGTCATCCATCTATTGTGGGCTGAGACGAAAGAGAGAGACAAAAAGAGATGAGACAGAGAAGAGGGGAGGGGGGGTGGGAAAAAGAAAGCGAGATGGAGAGATAGAGATGGTGGAGAGAGAGAGATGGGTGGGAGAGAGACCTAAACTCTACAAAAACAAATTGTGGTTTTCCCAAAAAAATTCTAAATAAAGATCTAAGCCAAAGTTCTTATTTGACACAACATATAGAACACTGCGCAAACTAAATGTATTTAGGGTCCAGTAGTTCCTCTGAAAATCTCAGCCTCCGAGGGAATGAACTGTGAGAGGGGAAAGAACATAGAACGCAGGGATTTCTACACCATGAAGACGAACATTCCAATTGAAATACAATTCAAAATTTGCCTGAAACTAACTGAATCCGCATTGAACTGACGGCACTCTATAAAAGCCAGCTAGTCCTGAGACTCAGTTCTCCAACACCCTGCAACCTCAGGACCGTCATCACAGCTGAACCAATTAGAGTCAACGAAAATTACAATACAAACCTAACAAAACCACAACAACCATTGGGAAACACATCCTCAAACACAAAGCAAAATGTCCTAGCCCAGAGCATTGTAGAGAGGGGCTAGGACAAAGAGTGGGCCAATCAGAGAGCCCAACACCGACTTCCTGTCTTTAAACATTCTAACCTGCCATTAAATGGATGTCCTTGACTTGCATCCACACCCACTTGAAACTAAGACATTAGCCCTCCCCAAGAGCTAGGTCAACCTCTGTATTTTGCACCTCTATCTCACGCACGCACGCACGCACGCACGCACGCAGTTTCCACGGTGCCACAGTGTCAACATTTCATTGCGACGGCCCCGGGGGAGCGGTCTTCCCCTTATTTCTGATTCAATTTGTTTCCTCGTCCCAAGAGCTCTTCCAAAGGAATGTCGTTCACATTTTTTCTCTCCGCTCTATCCCTTCTTTCCCCTGAAGCGGCGGGCGGTGGAGCGAGACGGGGCCATGCGGTCTCACAACGCTCTCACGTTCCCCGCGGTGGGAAAAACTGCACTTGAGGAGCGTTGGGATGCGTGGCGTTTAAAGAGGGCCCTCGCCCTGCTCTGGTTATGTTGCAGCTCTAACGATGCACTGCTATGCGACTGTACATGCATCAGTTCTGCAGCGCAGCGTCACCTGACCACTGGCCTTCTTTCCTCCCTCTCTCTCTCTCTCTCTCATACACTGTCACGTTCTTTCACCTCCCTTACGTCTCATTCCCTCTCTCCCAATTTTCTATGAAATGTGACGTTATTCCACAATGCTGCCAAAAGTAAATACGACAAACAAACAACATACAATTATATAGCTAGACTGGTGAGAGGAAGGGGCGGAGAGCCATACATGCATACATTTTTCTATTGAAAAAATGAGTCCTTCTCTCCCTTTATTTCACAGGTCTGCACCTTGACGGCAACACTTCTATGATTATAACATTCATACAGTATCTGTTGCTCCGGTGGTGTTTGCTTACCACTATACACACACACACATACATACATGCACATAATGTATCACCACCAGGGTATGAAATGAACACCAACCACCAGATAAATGCTGGTAAAATTTTGATTGTGGCTGGTAAATTTATTACTCTAGCAGCCACTTTGGCAAGCGACAAACAAGGTTGTTTTATATTGTAAAAGGTAATTTGGCCGGTAAAATGTTGAAAATGGCTGGTACTATTTAGAATCCTCAAGCCACTCTGGCCAGTGTGTGAAAAAGTTAATTTCATATCCTGATCACCACTATAAGTGCACTTTTTCCTGTAAGTCGCTTTGGCTAAACCAAATGACTAAATTGCCAATTGCACACAGGGCCGAACTTCGCAATCACAATCCCAATACATATTCAATGTAATACAGATTACAGGATGTAATCACTCTCCCTTGTTTTTCTCCCTCCGGAAGAAGCGAGGAGGTCCTGAGAGAGGAGCAGCAGGGAAGGATACGGCTGGAGGGGACAGGAACGGACTCTACAGCAGCCAAATTAATCCGTGTGACCACCCTCCCCTCCCCTCCCTCTCTCTCTCTCTCTCTCAACCACCCCACATAACCTGACCACACATGGAAGCTGACTTTACAGCACAGCTCAGTATATAGAATAAGAACAACAACAGAGAGAGACAGAGAGAGAGATGGGGAGAGAAATAGGGAGAAAGTGAGTGAGAGGGAGAGAGAAATAGGGAGGGAGGGGAGAGAAACAGAGGGAAGTAAAAAAGAGTCCCCTCTATCAGCTGGTCCTGGCGCTTGGTTCACTCAAGCCACAGCTTCAGGACCAGCACATTGATATGAAATCAATTAGAGTCAACCAAACTGTGACCTATCAAAAGCAAAATGACACACAAACACAATGCAAAATGCAGTGCTATCTGGCCCTAAAAAGACAGCACACACTGGCAGATTACCTGACCATGACCATAAAAAACTGAGAACCACCTTGTACAGACTTGGTGAGCACAGCTTAGCTATTGAAAAAGGTTGCCACCAAAAATCGTGGCTATCTTGTCAGGAAAGGCTGTGCCAACACTGCCCTTTGAGGGAGGTGGAGACAGAGCTGCATTTCACAATCAAATGTGAAAAAATATAAAAACATCAGAGAAAAATACTGCAATAAAATTCAACCGGCTCTGCCCATTTTTCAATGACCTCCCTGACCAAGGAAAATGAAAACTACTACTGGGGGAGAGAGCGGAGTGCTCTACACTTGCGGCACAGTTTATTGCTGCCTGCCACAGTCAGAGACACAGTGAGTGATGGAACACAACCACAACACAACCATTTGCTGACATTCACACAATACAAATACAAACACACACATAAATACATGCATATATGCACACACGCAAGCACACACACACACACACACACACACACACACACACACACACACACACACACGCGCGCGCGCGCACACACACACACGCACGTAGGACAGCAGACTACATTTCCAGGCATTCCACAGGAAACACAAGCAACGTTTACAACACTGCCCCAGCGTAACATCCGTAGTTACAGTGAGCCAATCCTGTAGCCTGGAAATACATAAAGAGCAATAAAACTAATGGGTGGAGAGCTGTCCCGCGTCACATGGTGGGCGAGGGAGGAGCTTGCTGCTGGAATAGAGTATAAATGGGCGCCCTAATCGGCAGCGTGCATCATTAGCAAATCAAACGATCCAAAAACCAGTGTGAAAGAGAGACGGACACAAACACCATGGCTGAATTACATGCAACCCGCGTTGTGCCGGTTTCGAACCAAAAGTTGGAAACAGAACTGAGCTAAGCACTCGCGACTGATGTGCTAGCTTCCAAAGCACCGACAGACAACTTGTCATTGGACCGAAAAGCAGAAACTCTTGGACCTCCCAGACGGGCAAAAGATTTTGTTGCCAGCAGAAAAGGCCATCCACCTAAAGTCATTTGCAACACAAATTCCACCTGAACTTCAGTAAGACTGAAGTTCATCCCAGGGATAATGTTAGCTGAGGAAGTTTAGTCTGAACTGTTTCTTGGCAATTTGACATAAAATTGTGTCATAATAACAGCTATAAGTGTTGCGTTGGCAAGCAAGCTAGCTGACTGGTCTATCGTTCTATAGCAAATATTCTGTTTAACCAAAGCAGGCCTCACGGTTTGCTCCTTTTTCCTAACCCTTAGTAATAACTGTGTGATATGGTCTCATTTAGGCTTACTGTAGATAGCTTACTGCAGAAGAATAATTTCTTGACGTGTGGGAATTTGTTTATAGTAACGTTAGATTTTAGATAAATAGCCACAATGTAGCTGCCACTCACAGCCTGCTCACTCCATGTGACTCCTTTGTTCTCTGAACATGCACATGGCGGGACACACACACGTACACACACACACACACACACACACAAATGCCAACACTTTTCCTATTCCACAGACTGTAGTATTCTTGATTCTTGAGAGAGAGAATCAAGAACTTACAACCCTAAAAGCAGAGATAAATGGACCCCAGCAATTACTGAGGCATTTGCTTGAACATTAATCTTTGTTGCAAGACTTCTTGACTTCTTTAATGAACACAATGTCTTGAGCAATAGACAAATTGGATGCTTTCCAAATCACAGCTGATCATATTTACACCCTACACACCCTGATTGAAAAATATTTTCCCAAAAATAAAGCAAAGGTTTTTGCTTGCTTGAAGTTGATTCATATATTTCCAAAAAGATTCATAAATTCTACAAACTTCTTGAAAGCAGTGTATGGGTAAAACAAATTATATTGTAAAAACAATGTACACAGGTAATAATTGCAGCATGAAAATTGGCAACAAAAGAACAGGAGCGTGGAGTGAGACAGGGCTGCAACCTGAGCCCAACACTATTCAACATTTATATTAACAAATTGGCTACTTTGTTGGAGCAATCCTCAGTCCCTGGTCTCATGCTACAGGATAAAGTAGTCAAACTCCTACTCTACACAGATAACTTGGTTCTGCTGTCGCCCACAGCACAGGGGTTACAGCAGGGCCTGGATCTGTTAGAAAAATACTGTCAGACCTGGGCCCTGACGGTAAACATAAAAAGTAAAAAATAATGACTTTCAAAAATGACCCAGATCTAAGGGAAATGCATATCATTTCAGAATTGGGATGTATCACAAAGAACCCTACACACTTTATAACTACACTGCTCAAAAAAAGTAAGAGAACACTTAATCATCACAGTATAGCACCAAGTCAATTAAACCAAACCTGTCATGCTGGATAATGTTGCAGGCAGCATAACGTTCGCCACGGCGTCTCCAGACTCTTTCACATCTGCTCAGTGTGAACCTACTCTCATCTGTGAAGAGAATGGGTAGCTAATGGCGAACCTGCCAATTCTGGTGTTCTCTGGCAAATGCCAATCGAGCTGCACAGTGCTGGGCTGTGAGCACAGGTCCCACTACAGGACGTCGGGCCCTCATGGAGTCTGTTTCTGACAGTTTGGTCAGAAACATGCACACGAGTAGCCCGCTGGAGGTCATTTTGTAGGGCTAAGGCAGTGCTCCTCCTGTTCCTCCTTGCACAAAGGAGCAGATACCGGTCCTGCCGCTGGGTTGTTGCCCTGTCCAGCTCTCCTCGTGTAATGGTCTGTCTCCCGGTATCTCCTCCACGCTCTTGACTGTGCTGGGAGACACAGCAAACCTTCTTGCGATGGCACTTATGGATGTGCCATCCTGGAGGAGCTGGACTACCTGTGCAACCTGAATGGGCTGCAGGTACCGCCTCATGCTACCAGTAGTGACAAGGGCACTACCAAAATGAAAAACTAGAAAAAAATCAGTCAGGAAGGATAAGGAGAGAGAAATAGTCTGTGGCCCCCACCTGCAAAACCATTTACTTTTTGGGGGTTGTCTTGCTGTTGCCTCTCTTGTCCATCTGTCACGTTCATTTGCACCAAAGCAGGTGAAATTGATTCACAATCGTTTACGCTTCCTAACTGGACAGATCAATATCCCAGAAGTTTAATTGACTTGGTGTTATACTGTGTTGATTAAGTGTTCCCTTAATTTATTTGAGCAGAGTATTTAGGCCTGAATATAAAGTATAAAATTTCAACCTGGCAATACATTATTTACCATAAAGAGAAAAGAGCTGCACCTCCTCACCCAATGTGATAAATATAAAAACATATTTTTCAAAACTTAAAAACAATCCATCCAAACTTGCCTGAGATGCTACTTCTACAAATCATCCTTGAGAGAGAGAGAGAGAGAAATGGTGCAAACACACTGAAGAGTAGCCATCACCAACCGACTGCGGCTTTTAACGCGACCAATCGATTACCAGACAGCAAGCACCATCTGACCTACATCAGACCCGGACATGCCGTGAGGCTTTAGTCAGGTCAGGCAAAGCTGGCAGTTAAGAGAGACTGAGACAGTGAGCTGGCAGGAGGCCAAACCACTACTCTATGGCATATGGCGAAAGGGAGAGAGAGCGAGAGTCTGGGCTGCAGTTTTTGAGTTCAATATTTCAATATTTATATTAATTTCTATTTTTGCTGCTGGAAAAATCTGCAGCCCTTGGCCTCACTCTAAACAACACAGAAGTTGAATTTCGGCACTATGCAGATGACCTGGTGCTGTTGTCACCCACTGTGCTGGGCAACATCAGCACCTGCAACTGCTAGAGTATGACTGTCAGAACTGGACCCTGGCAGTTAATTTAAATGAGAAAAAAATGATGATCGTTCAAAAAAAACAAAGCCCAAATCTCAGGAAAGCAGACGCCTCTTCACACTATAACACGACCCTAGAACACACGTTAAACTATGATTACCTTGGACTATCATCAGTGCCTCAGGGAACTTTGGTCTGGCAGTGAATGCATTGAAAGACAAAGCTTATAGAGCTTTCTTATTTAAAAATTTTGGTTCTGATTTTGGTAGCCAATTGTACCCTAGTACAAATCAATTCCCTGTGTGCTGCTGAGAATTTGCCGCTACACAACCGTCCGCTGGCGGTAGGAAGGTGGTCACCGCGTCTTCTTCACAGAGTGACTCCTCGTGCCCCTGACCGTGATTCCAGCACTACACAGAGTCACTATGTACACAATGATTCTTCCCGCCGAGTCACACCCACCCACCCCGGGATCAACCACCCAATTTGTTGCTCCCTCAAGGCACATGCCATACTGGGATCTGGCAGGATCTGGCCTTAAACCCAGGCCCTCAGTGTGCAACTGCATTGACTCAAAGGCCAATTATTTTACCGCGAGCTTATAAAGCGTTCTAAGCAATGAAAAAATTTTTTTATATTAAATGGACATACCCATTACAATCAGGTCCAAAAAGTGCCTATTGCTCTACATGAAAGTGAAATAGTCAACGCACACATCAAGGCTATAATCAATGCATGCAGAAATGTGCTTAAATATATTGAAAACACAATTAAAAAGACCAACGAATGCACGCAGGGCAGAATTAGGTAGGTTTCCTAGGTTAGGTAGGTTAACTCTGTTAAAACATAAACCAGCTTCAGACCAGCACCGCTAACCAACCACTAATTACAGTAAAACTACATAATAAAACAAAACATTTCCATCTGGAATACTGGGATGCAGAAGCCAAAGCAGCCTTCTGCAGTTGGACAAAGGAGAGACAAAATCAATCCTTCCAGGAAGGCTTCCCAGTTTGTCTTGGCATGCCATAACCTAAACTGATCGCAAAAATGAAAATTGTTATTATTATTACTGTTATTGTAATATTGTTTTTGTTTTTGTTAATATTAATATTCTTAATATTAATGCTTTTGGAATTCTGTACCTGCATGTAGTCATGCCAGTAAAGCACATTTGAATTTGATAGAGAAAGAGACAGGGGAAGAAGGAGAGGGGGGAAAAAAGAGATGCTACGTTAATAGAGCCTGGTTTAGCATGTGTAAACAGTGCTGACACTCCATAAAAATGAATGGATGGAGTCAGAGAAAGAGAGAGAGCAAGATAGAGAATGCATTCTATAAAAATAAGCTTCAAATATCAATGATTAAACAAGCAGGCGAAAGGGCGAGCGAGAGTGAACATGCCGTGGGAGTGGGTGAGCTGAATGTGTAATCAACTGGGCTCTCTTTCTCTCTCTGCTCTCTCTCTCCCATTCTCTTTCTGGGGTGGCTTTTTGGTGGCTGTTGTTACTTATCTGCTCTGGGAGGTAATTAATTCCGGCCGTCTGGTGGAGGTGCTGAGAGCAAGGTTTACGCTGGGGCCTTGATACTTCAAAGACGGACCGACTTATCTTCATAAAACACCCGACCACCCCCAACACTGTACACCCTCCATACCCTAACCCCTAAAATTAAATTATTCCTGCTGTGTACAAACACACACACACACACACATATATATATATATGTGTATATATATATATATATATATATATATATATACACATGTATACTGTTCTTTCTCTCACAACACACACACACACATACACATATATGTACACATGCATAATGTTCTCTCTCTCTCACAACACACTGACAAACACAAACCCACAATCTGTTCCCTCACACACACACAGTTCTCACACACACTTTTATCTTGCTCTCACACCTGAATCAGTGCCTCTGGGATTCCAACAAAAACAATTTCAATGTACTGTAGTCCATTATGAACATCTCGAGTCACAGTCTGGAATAATTCCTTTTAAAAAATCCCTAACATCCAGAAAGTCAGCACATTATACACACCAGACATACACACACAGTCACACACACAAACACAGACTCATATGCACATGCACACCCATCTTCCCTGTAGCAAATGGTAGGGTAAAGAGTATGGAGACACTGTCCACCCAGAATTCCCGGGAGAAGAGGGGTCTGTTTCCAGCTGAGTGAACACCTCCAGAACAGCTGTTCAGCGCTGCAGTGGACCCTCCTCACAGCTGTGCACAGAACCCACCAACAAAACAAAACCATACTGCAAAAAGGCGGCGGTCCATGCAAGGTGTATCAGCCCCACCTGCATTTGCCCCCACCTGCAGTGTACAGTGGGAGCCAAGGCTATACTGAAGGAGCCCTGTGTTAAAGAGAGAGTATGTGTGCACACATGTCAAAAAAATATTTGGACAGGGCCCCTGTTTGTGGCCATTTGCTGACATCCCTCCCTGGCCCTGCCTTGTCTCTACTGCCTACAACCTCCAACCCAGCAACCCGCCCCAGCTCCACCCCCCAAATTCATATGGGCGCGCGGCAGGAAATCCACACCTCCGGATTGACGCGTCTCTCTGCCTTCACAATAATTAATGCTTGTAAGCAATGCCATGGCCTCAACCTCAACTTTCTTCAACTGATGTCACCTTATCCTGCAGGCTTATCAGAAGTAAGGTACCTACCAATCACGGCCAGTTTTATTCTACTTGTTATTACAAACGTACCAAATGATTGGTGGAGCTACCCTCTACTTTCCATTTGAAAGAGGGTAACCATAGAGCATTGCATGGTGACCACACCAGTGCGTTGTCCCTAATTAACATATTAGCATGAGCACTGGGTTATAACCACTTGATTAAATTATTACACCATTATATAGCAGCCGTTCAGCGGTTAAAATTTTGAGAAAGGCAGTGCCCATTCCTACCAGGAGAGGGTGTGATCCGTACCGTCGCGTGCAATGCATGCCCCGTCCACCACTTGTGGTCGTAGGCCAGCAAATTAAATCCATCTGTCAACATTATGGATTTCAATCCAAATGGACCTCTTAAATACTCCTTCTTTCAACCCCATCTCTCTCTCTCTCTCTCTCAGACTGGCTGGTATGTCTCCACTGAATGCGCGCTTGACCGCAGACGCCGTACTTCTGCTCCACGTCCTCTGCATGCTCTAAATCACTCGCATGTGCCGGCAGAGCCAAAGGCCTCGAAACCAGGAATCTTGTAACTGAGATGACGGCAGGTTTTGGTACCAGCTGGGTCAGGGAACCGTGCACTCGGATTTTGGGGATTGTAGCAGTGATGTTGCGCAAGGTAGCACAACCAAAGTACATTAGTAAATATCCATCTGCACATGGGTCACATACTCGCTGTACAAGGATTGTTCACCGTCTGCTCCTGTAGTTTTTATACACACACACACACACACACACACACACACACACACACACACACACACACACACACACACACGCGCACGCCCATCATAAGCTTACAGGGTATATACTGTGCTTGAGTGAGGAAAAAATGACAAGGAGGTGTGAAAACAGCTATTCTTCTGAAGATTCTTCAAAAACAACAACAACAAAAAAAAACAGATGTGTCAAGAAATCCCGTGGCTAACAGCGGAGTGTCTGTTTAAGTATGTGCTTTTACGGGTAGTTAACCAGCGCTCCTTTCTACCCATCTGTCTAAGAGATGATATTACGAGAGGGAGGAATCCCTGAACACACACACACACACGCACGCACACACGCACACACACACACACATGCACACACACGCACACAGGCACATACACACGCACACACACGCATCATCATAATGTCACATTTACCACTCTTGTGAGTTCCAAAACAGTTCCCTTTCATTCTGAGTAGGACCCACAAGCAAACATTTAGCAAGCCAGGCTGTAGCGAGCTAACCAGGCTGTAGCGAGCTTATCAGGCTGCAGCGAGATAACTAGGCTGTAGAGAGCTAGCCAGGCTGTAGAGAGCTAACCAGGCTGTAGCGAGCTAATCGGAGCTGTAGCTCTTGACGGAGGCGGTCGCATACTCTCTCTCTCTCTCCTCTTTCCTCTCCTCTCCCACCCGCTCGGAAGCATTCTTTGCACGGTGTCTTTGAAACTATAAAATTATGGAATTGATAAGCTGGTCTCTCAACACAATTGACAAAATTATTTCAACAAGAAGCACTGGTTCGGGGGAACCTAATTTGCCCAGACGGGACTTTCGCTGCGGGCTACATAATGGATGCGTGGAAGAACTGGCGGGTTCTTTGCCTGGTGGTTCTCTCCGTGGAAGACGTGGAGGACGTCTACATATTTGGATTTATTTGGATTTATGATAGCAGGACAATTGCTTCTCGGACTGAGCGTTGCCCTGGTCTATCGGAAAATTTGAAAGATGGGAGCTATTCAAGAAGGCCAAAGGCTGCCCATGATGATTACCGAGGTGGGCAGAGCAGTGAGGACTCAGACTGTTGCGATATGTGATCTAAATCGCAAGATGGTTAACATTTTGGATGAAAGCACTGCTTTGCGTCAAGAAACGGTCAAATTGAGAGACCCAGTGAGTATAGAGGAATAAACTAATTGGAATGCTGTTTTCCTCACTAACCCAAACATCTAATCTTGTTTTCGGAAACCCAACGCTTGGAGGCCTGACGAGGCCACTTGCAGAAATCTCCCCCAGAAGACTCCCATGCAAAGAGGCGCTCTTATCCCTGGACTCCTATTGTTTACTTCTGGACAGGGCGGTCAGGGATATCTCCATAGCAACCTCCTGTGTTATCGTGACCTACGGACTAGTTACATCGAGGATATTCTCCATAGCAACTTGCTGTGTTTCGTGAAAAGATTCTACGGACTTGAGTTATCAAGATTGCTGAGTGCCAGAATGTAACCTTCAGTCTTACGCACACATAAACATGACTACTCACAGATATACACTCTTGCACACACATGCATGCATTCACCCGCCTCCCCCCCCCCGCCCCCCCACCCAATATCCCACCCCCCCCCCTCTTTTTTCCTATGTTCTATGCATTTCCGGTTGTCCTGTTGTTTGTATTGTATTTTTATTGTATTTAGGATAGAAAGTTATGTAGGTTTTTATTGTATTAGGATAGAAAGTTATTTAGGTTCTTATTGTATTAGGATAGAGAGTTATGCAGGTTATATTGTATTAGGATAGAAAGTTATGTAGGTTTTTATTGTATTAGGATAGCGAGATATGCAGATTGTATTGTATTAGGATAGAGAAATATGCAGGTTGTATTAGGTTTTATTGTTTAATTTGTTACTGTAATTGTTTAATTTGTTTCCTACTGTATTGACTGTATATGTTTATTGTAAGCAGGGCACATCTGTGAAAGAGACTTGGTCTCAGTATGTTCTTCCCTGTTGAAATAAAGGTTTCAATCAATCAATCAAAATCAGGCTGTAGAGAGCTAGCCAGGCTGTAGCGAGCTAGCCAGGCTGTAGAGAGCTAGCCAGGCTGTAGAGAGCTAGCCAGGCTGTAGCGAGCTAACCAGGCTGCAGTGAGCTAACCTGGCTGTAGTGAGCTAACCTGGCTGTAGCGAGCTAGCCAGGCTGTAGCGAGTTAACCAGGCTATAGTGAGTTAGCCAGGCTGTAGCGAGCTAGCGCTCAGAGCAAGTGATGAATTGTGGTTGAATCTGCCCTGGGACCACATTCCACAGTTGGAATCTCACTTCTTTGGAAATGATTGGGTACAATTTTTGTGGGTGTGTGTGTGTGCATGCGTGCACGCATGAATGTGTCCTATGCAAGAAGCCAATGTTTTCTCCCGGCACCCCAACCCCCCTCCAAGATTACATGAATTCCGCAAGAACTTTTCCTCTCATGACCTACAGAAGACCCAGGCAGCCATCCAACACAGAGAGAGAGAGGGGGAAGAAAGAGAGAGAGGGGGAAGGATGTTATCACCAAAGAAAAACAAGAGTAAACACCTCATGCCTGTGTACATTATACACACCATTAAACTGCTGTTATTGTTAGCAGGTAATAATAATGGCAACTGTCAGGAGTTAAGCTGCATAATTAAACTGCCATTTGCCATTGTTCGCTTGTCACCTCTTGGAAACACTGTCCTGTGCCATGTCAATAAAATACCTCAGAAATGAAGAGGGAGAGAGGGAGAGAGAGAGGCGCTCATTCATAAGTGTGACAGAGGTTTCTTAAATTGTTGCTTACAAATTTACTTGAGTTAATATTATTATTATAATTTTTGGCTTGTACTTTTGTATGTTATTTTACTTATCATACATTAACACTCGCTTGGAACAGTATTAAAGCACTAGATAACCTCACACAACCTCAGTGATGGCTTTTCCAGTGGTACTTTAATGTACAATTTAACAGTTTCTGCACTGTGTTAATGTCCACAAAGACACTATAGAGTGCTTTACTGCTGAATACCACTGCTCTGTAGACACTTATCCTTTAAGAGCTAGGCAGTGCACTCTATGGTATCTCATGGCTTGGTGCATGCTGGGAAGTCCAGCTTGGGACTGCATCATGTGGAGGTGTGACAACTAAAAGCATGGCTTGCAGGTCTGTAGCGTTCTGATTTCTGTGATTGTCTGGAAGACCACAATGAGGGTCTCCGCCTCTCCACACTAACTCACGCCGCCCGAACATTTATAAAGAAAATTGTCCCCTTGGAGCGAGCGAGCCCCCGACAGCCAGATTAATCACTGGGAATGCTCAAAACATCAATTGCCTATCCTGGTGGTAAATCGCAAAAAAAGCGGTGAGTGCTTTCTGCTATTATGCCCCGAAACTCTGGAACACTCTCCCGCAGGACCTTAGAACAGCAGACTCAGTTGGCACTTTTAAAAAGCAGCTCAAAACATACCTTTTTAAACTAGCTTTTGATTGATTGATTTGTCTTATATTAGCTCTTTTAAACTAGCTTTTAATTGATTTATTTGTTTTATCTTCTTATTTTACTATTTATCATTTTGTTTCCTATTTTTTATGTTCCCTTAATCTTTTATTACTACCCTTATCATTTTTATTGTCTTATTTTTCCTTTTACCTGTTCCTATTGAATTTTAACTCAACATTTTTACTGTTTTAAATTTTCTTATGCCTTACTTTTATTCTCTTTTATTTTTATTTTTATGTGTCATTTTGTGTGAAGCGCTTTGAGCTGCATTCTTTGTATGAAAGGTGCTATACAAATAAAGTTATTATTATTATTATTATTATTATCCTATCTGCACGTGGGTCATCTGGGGGGCGGGAGGGAGAGAAGGTGATAAAAACCACAAGAGGCCATTTTATAGCTCTGTCTGACAGGGGATTATGTAGGTAGAAAACATGCCCCCCTCACCCTCTCTTCCTATCCCTCTCTTTCCCCTTGTCCCATTCTCACTCTCTTTACAAATTCAAGATGGTTTATTGGCGTGACATATTTAAAAACGAGAGAAATAGTTAAACGTGCTCAACTTTGTCTCGTAACGTTTTGCTGGTGCTGAATTCTTAGTGGAGTATATATAGTCATAAAACAGAAGACTGAGTTGCTAAAAACTACACAAAATTAATAACAACAATATGACATAAAACACAAAAATAAAATGCATAATAATAATAATAATAGTAGAAATGCATATTACAAAACACATGATATAATAATTGGTGGGGGGTTAGGGGTCACTGCTGTCCCTCTGCCTGTGACAGATGGCCACATATTGCGCTGCCATATTTGCACAGCTCCTTTCCTCACCAAGGATGATTTGTAGCATTTGGATCTCAGGTTGGGTTGGGAAGTTTACGTGTATTGCACGCACGCACGCACGCACGCAGGCACGCACGCACGCACGCACGCACAGCCACACAGCCACCTGAACGGGACTTCTGTTACTTTCAAAGTCATCCACATTCCAGCTAAGAAGAAAGCCCCTCCCACAAATGGGCAGGCCCAGGGGACTGGGTCACAGAACTGACACAAAGGCGTCCCATCATATGTCCACAAAACCAAAAAAATTTAAAATGTATAAACGACGATAGAGGGCAGAGACCATGGCAGCCCAGCACTGCTGGTAGTCTGTGTGATTACAGGAACAGAGACTGCGTTAGCGCACCATGGCAGCCCTGCTCTGCTGGTAGTCTGTGTGATTACAGGGACAGAGACTGCGTTAGCGCACCGTTCAGATCTGTAATTACAAAGGAAGAGATAAGACTGCTCCACTGGGACTGCAGGGCTGGTTACAGGACCAGCGATGCCTCAAATTACCATTTAAAGCAGCCATACATAATTAAACAAGACCAGATCCTAACTAAGTCTGTTTTTTTAAAGCCCCCCCACCCACCCACACTTGCAGTCCTGAAACAGTCTTAAACCTCGGCTCCGGTCTGTGCTAATGTCATGTAACTGAGTGTTATGTAATAAAGGTATGAAATGACCCTGAAAAGCACAGGGGTGATGACAGGGGGCAGGGGCGGGATGGTTTTGGGTGAGCAGGCCTGCAATATGTCACAGACGGCGCCCGGTTGGGGTGCTGGGTAGGTATGCGGTCTCTCTATCTTTAAGCCTGTCATTCGATCCCTCAGATACGCTCAGCCCCATGAGGCTATGAAGCAGTGCAGAGATAGCACTCCCCATCCCCTGTACTTCTGCCCTAAATCCTGCCCCCCCACCCCCCACCCCCACACCTGCCTCCACTTCCACAATCCCACAGAAAGTCACCCCCACTCCCTCCCCACTCCCCTCCTGCCCAGGCCAGGCTGGACAACAGGAACTGAAAAAAAAAAAAACAAAACACAAGAAAGCAAACATGTTCTCAAAAGTCGGTCACCCAGGGGTTTTAATTTTACTTTTCAGATCTCTCTTTTACCTACCCCCCCCCCCCCCCCCCCCCCCCACACACACACACACACACACACACACACGCACACACACACACACACACACACACACACACACACACACAACATCCCTTGAAGAAACCCTATCCTGGACTCAAACTTCAAAGGACTCCAAATTGAACAGAAAAATGAATTGAAATTCTACAGCAAGCCAGCTATCACACCAAATAACCAGACACAAAGCATCACTACTCTCAGACCTTTAAAAAACATCTCTCTGAATACATTTTGAAAGACGAGAGAAATCTATCCCCTGCTGCACTCGGAGATGTGAGTAACGCTAATGATGTCATCACAGCCCACCAGAGTCCTCCCTGAGTCCTTTTGTCTGCCTGTCTACACCCCTGTCCGTCACTGTCAGTCTCCCACCCCTGTATCTCCTGGCACCTGACAGAACTCCCAACCACCCCCCGCCTCCCAAAAAAAACCCAAAAACAAAACACCAATTAATTTGCAGAGCGCACCCTATAACGTTACACTGAGGCCTCAATCGATCAATCAGACTATTTACATGAATTTCATTTTCCTCTTAGCGGTAACCTGACCATGGGCCAGGAGATCACGAAACCGCAGGGCCCTTCCCCCTGGAGCATGGACCCAGAACCGTCGGTTTAGAGGGCTGGGGGTGGGTCTCACAGCTGACACACGGGTCAGGCGTAATTTAACTGCGCGCATGTGTTACCGTGCCAATGTGCAGGGGAGGCCACGGGAAAGCCGCGTCTCGAGGCGACCATGCCACGCGCGGTTTGTAAGTGAGAGCGAGTCACCGCTAGAACTCCAAGAGAAAAAGTTGCCTACGGCCACGACAGAAAAGCCAGCGTTCATCTCGTAAAAGCCCAAGAAAGGCGCTGGAACACGGAGGGGTGACGGAAGACAGCTTCATTTCTCCTCTGAGTCGAGTTTGTGCCGTTAGCGGGGGTCCAAAATGCAATACTACATTTCCTGCCGTCTATTTCACTTGTTTTTTTATTCTGTTTGTTCTCACAATAAATCTGTCGCCGCTCAAAAAGAAAAGCAGGGCTTTTTTCTCTTCCAATCCGCGTTCTGAGGGTACGTTTCGGAGGGAATTACTAGCCGGAATTTCAAGGGCTAAAGTGGGCCGTTTGTCAGCTGCTGAGCTCTCGTCAACATTGGAATTAAAAAAACTGCCATTTTCAGGGCTGTCAAATGTAACCAAGCCACACAAACTGACATCCTGCCGATATCTGTCAGTTACCACGTCCATACACACAGAGAAAAAATTTGTGTGAAATTTACAGTATATTATCATTACTGTTATTATACTATTATAAATACACCATTATACACGAGGCTTGTTCTTTGTGAGATCATGCAATTAACTCAGCTGACACACACACATACACATGCACCACAGATCCATCATAATCTATGGAAAAGCACTCCATGGTGTCTGAGTGCACACAGCGCATATGCGCTGTAAATGAAACTTTTCCGTGTTGCCGACGGAGATGGGGGGGGAGTTGTGTGGGATTGCTTGGCGAAGCTGGCCTGCTGAAGGAATTAACCGCCCGACAGGAAGTTCCAGTGACTCCAGCGGGACGGAGAGAGCTGACAGGGCTGAGCCAGCGCATGTGACCTCGTGATGCTCCCCCTACGCCCAAACTCTTCTTAAACAACATGAAGAGGTGCGTTGGGCTTTCTAAATCCGAAAAATAAACTGGTTCTTTAAACTGGGTCAGTTAACTCACTCAACCAAAGTCTTAGCAGAATGCATTGTCCAATTCAGCAGACGATAAAAATCATCATCACACAAGCATCTGAGCCTAGCATAGCCGCTATGTTAGCATCACCCATTTACACATTTGGAACTTGCTGTGCCAGTACGAGGTCAAGCATTTCCCGCAAGGAAGCAACAGCAATTCATCAACTGGGGTTTGAAGCAGCAGTCTTAATGTTTACAAGAACAGTGAATGCAAAACTTCAGCACATTACATGCACCACTACGAGCTCCAGAGTCAGGGAAAAGACATTTGTCTGACCTTTATAACCTTTTACTGCTGACCCTTAATAACAGGGCACACGTTGCTGGCAGCTGAACAACCAAAACATTATACCTTTATTACCCTTTTTAACAGTATGTATTTTAAGGTGGAATGAAGAATATGTGTGTGTGCATGTGTTTCTTTGGGTGGGGGGAGGGGGGTTGTTCATGGTTTGTGGGTCTTTGGGGAGGTCTGTAGAAGTCGTTTCGACGTGCGTGCGCGCGTGCGTGCATGTGCGCGCGTGTATGTGTGTGTGTATCTGTAGGTGGTTGGTATCCTCCTGCAAACTCCATTCCCTTGGCAGTGTCTGGGGCATTGCCAGCCTGGGCCGTGTTTAAACCCTGCCCCCCGGTGTGCGTGTCACTGCCCGTGTCACTGCCCATCACGCTGCCTGCTACGACCAAAGCTGCTGCCAAAGTGGCCAGTCTGGACTGACTAGTGGGAGATCAGATTAGCACGCACGCACGCGCGCACGCACACACGCACAATCTCCAAAGCACTCACTGCAGACAGAGAATGAGTTTAATACCCAGGGATAATCCTAACCCACCACAATGCAGTTAACACAACAGAGAAGCTGGGTACCCCCGGGGGGGGGGGGGGGGGGGGAATCATTGGGCCCGTGGGGGTCTCAGCAAAAATAAAGAAGCTCCCCATCCTGCCTGTGTGGAGCCCGAGTCTGGTTCTCAGTATGGGGCTGTAGTCTGTGTGGAGCCCCAAGTCTGGCTCTCAGTACGAGGCTGTAGTCTGTGTGGAGCCCCAAGTCTGGCTCTCAGTACGAGGCTGTAGTCTGTGTGGAGCCCCAGGTCTGGGTCTCAGTACGAGGCTGTAGTCTGTGTGGAGCCCCAAGTCTGGCTGTCAGTACATGGCTGTAGCTGGAATGCTAAGTAAAACCAGAGCGTGTGAATCGGGGCAGAACCAGGATGCAGTAGGATTCCTTTCGCTCCCTACGGATCTGGGCCTTCCTAAAAACCCAAATGCTCGCTTTTACATTACACCACATCTCCTTAGCAGATACTCTCATCTGTAACAAGTGTGACTACAGAGAGAGGATGTTTCTATGTGGGTGGGCTTGTGTGTCAGTGAGTGTGTGCATGTGTGTGTGCATGTGTGTATGTCTGTGTGTGTGGCTGTGTGTGTGTTTGTGCCTGTGTGTGTGTGTGTGTGTGTGGATGTGTCTGCATGTGTGTGAGTGTGCGAGTGTATGTGTGTTTGTGCGTGCGCATGCTATTACGTACCAACATCACAGTACATTACATCTATCTAAAGGTCTAGCAAGCCCCCTTAGAATCAGTTACCAGTGCAATGACAAGTACCAGGATCATCAATTACACTATTAGCATGACCAGCCACCCCATCAATCACAGTCAACTACCCCCTTAACAGATCAAGGCACAGAGAAAGCACAGAAAGAGCTTGGTAGAGAACTGCCGAAGAGCGATTCCGCTGTAGATTTAACACCCTGAAACCGGTCAAGTGCGGGTTCAAATCCCACATGAGAAATGGAGTAAAGACATGAAAAAAAAATGAGCGGATAGGGGCGTCTTCTCTGCCGGAAGAACACCATAAGACGGGAGACGCTGAAGAGCGAGTGGGGTATGCGATATTCGTCTGAGGACCATTACACGGGACAGGTCCATTAGCACCACAGAGTCTTACCCTCTCCCTCCCTCCCTCCTCACCTCCCGCAAGCTGACATCTGTTCAACAACGGCCCCCTACCTCCCTATCCCCACAGTCCCAAATGCTATTGATTTTAGAAACCAACACCCCCTGACCCCCCCCCACAAGAATTTCACCAGCTGCTACCAAGACTGTATGTAACCAGAGGTCTGACGGCGGTCTGGCATAACGCTGTCGGCCAGGTTTGGACTGAGAGTGCCTCCTCTGTGGACCAATCAACAGGGTCATAGTCCCAGCCCGAGTGGTGTAGTGTGGGAGGGGGGCTAATCAAGACAAAAACACACTGCACACACATGCGTACGCGCACACACATGCTTGTGCGCACACATACACACACGCACGCACACACAGGGGATTAGGGCAGACCACACTGAAATTAAAACCAAGCACTTCACCACAGTGAATAAAAAATCAGGAAAGAAAGAGTAGAATAAGAGGGAGGAAGCGGAGGGTAGCCGAGCCGGGCCACGCAGATTGTATAAAATCCCCCGGGAGAGGGGACTCCTCAGCCAGTCTCTCTCCACACACTCAAATCCAGTGATCTAGAGTGAAGGCTGGGATAAACCACATTTAAAAGGCAGATTAAAGTGCTTAAAGATTGCTTGCAGGCAGTGGAGATGAGGAGCCGTGCTCTCGCGCTCACTCTCCATCTCTCTCTCGCTCCCACGCTCTCTCTCGCTCTTGTGCTCAGTCTCTCTCTTGCACTCCCTCCCTCCCTCCCTCCATCCATCTCTCTCTCTCTCTGGGTCATGCAGTGTTGACTCTGAAAGTGAACAGCGTGTTGGTAAACATCCCGGGGGTGGGGGGGTTCCATCACAGATTGACAGCTGGGACATATAAGGCCATGCAGCCAAAAACAGGAGAGGGACTTAGAAGAGGGATAAAAAAGGTGGGTGTATCAAACCTGCTGGATTTCTCAACAAAGGGCCGGATTCAGAGATGGCCAACTTAAGTCATGTGCTTAAGTGCCTCTCCTGCGCGGATTTAGCGTACGCTGTATTCTAACCTGCGCTACGCGTGTGCGTTTCTCAAAATGTGGGTGGCACAGGGCATGATATTGTAATGACCTGTTTCTTGTACCTGCCCCCTGGGTTGCCAGCTTTCTACTAAACAAATGTTAAAAAAGATGCTGTATTTATCAATCATCTATTGGCAGCGCTAGACATAAAATAAAAAATTTTCCCGAACAAAATATTTTTAAGTTTAAACTCTGAATACACCTCCTTTACATCAAATCTCAACCCCGTGCGCATAATGCCACGTATGTACTCGAGAGACGCTTAAAACAGCGGATAAATCAAATGTCTGGATCACAAATAGCTCAAGCTACGCGGAATAAGTCCCATTTGCACGTGTTTATCTCAACTGGCCCTAAATCTCCCCTCCCCTAAACTTGCAGGGTGTGAAAGCAACACCAGCCAAATGCTGGTAAAATTTTTATTGTGGCTGGTAAGTTTTTTTACTCTAGCAGCCACTTTGGCTGCTTTTCATTGAAAAACATGAGGAAAGGAGGCATTAGCTCAGGAAATTTACAGCTGCAGAGATGGGGGGAGGGGGTGCTGCCAGCCAAAGTCAGAGAGGCGCAACAGCAGCCACACCCCTGGTTTGGGTGGTTGCCATGGAGACGGATCAGGACCGGGGTGTCCGGGTGAGAGATGTGTGGACAAAACGCAGGACAGAGAACGCCCGTAGATTTGGGTCCAGGTGAGGGTCTGCCCTGGAGTTTTGGGGACAGTCCAAACACTACCCTGATCTGGGGGAGAGACCTTCAAGGGGCCAATAAAGGTCACCACCCCCCCCCCACCTGACTACTTGCTTTTGCTTTACATTTTATAATGAATTTCTTTTAAAAATCCAAGCAGACACACTCAAACTTAAAAAATCTAATTGCCAGTCTTTTTGAGTTAGTAACAATAGCAAATATTGGATTTCATTTAAGCAGCTTTAGAGAAAAGGAGAGAGAAAAAGAGAAAGAGAGGAGCAGGCAGGGTGTGTCAGACTCACAGGACCCTCAGTCAAAGGCCAGTAAGCGCAGATCACATGACTACTAATGGCTTTACTGTGATGGCCAGGAACAGTGACGCTGCCCACGCCAGCTCCTCCCCTCTCCTTAATCCCAAAAACACTGCACCCCAGCCACTCAGCACATTAATATACACTATTTTCTCAGCATAATTCTCTCTCTCTCTCTGTAAAGAAGTCTTTGTGAGGGGTGGTCAGTCACATGACCACAGGGCTTTGCGGAGAGCTTTCCTGCTGAGGTCGCATGCAGCCCACGGTGCCGTAACCATGCCGACGTCCCATGCACCTCTTTCCCTATCCCCGCCAATGCCAAAGGCATGTGACCTCCCCCTGACTCATCACTGCCTGAAAACCTCCGCCTCAGTCTCAAATCAAGCGCCGGCTGATCGCGTCTAGGCGATTCTATTACCATCAGACGGCGTCTGCATCTGCTGCTACAACATCATGCCACCACTTCACATCAGATGCATCACACCCCCACTTCACATCAGATGCATCACACCCCCTGACTCCAGGTCTTTCTGTGTCATGAGCTACGACTCCAGTCCTTTTTGTGAAACGGGCCATGACTCCAGTCCTTTCTGTGAAACGCGCCATGACTCCAGTCCTTTCTGTGAAACGCGCCATGACTCCAGTCCTTTCTGTGAAACGCGCCATGACTCCAGTCCTTTCTGTGAAACGCGCCATGACTCCAGTCCTTTCTGTGAAACGCGCCATGACTCCAGTCCTTTCTGTGAAACGCGCCATGACTCCAGTCCTTTCTGTGAAACGCGCCATGACTCTAGACCTTTTCTGTGAAACGTGCCATGACTCCAGTCCTTTGTGTGAAACGCGCCATGACTCCAGTCCTTTCTGTGAAATGCGCCATGACAACTCCCTTCTAAAGACAGCTACACTACAACGCCATTGACCGGTCAAGGCTTTCCGGAGCATCTTGGTCAGCTGGGTCAAAACATGGATTGACTGTACACATAGAGGACAGAGGGGTTGGGGAATGCAGCGGGAGAAGAGGAATTCTGGGAAAATGCACAAACGGGCCACTACACAGTAAAAACCTTGTACAGGCAAGAGAAGCACAGGTAAAACTGATAAAGGCTACCTGGTTACTAGCACAGGCCTAATGGCCTCACTGCAGTAGTGCCACTAAATTTTGCTTTGAATGCAGTTTATAAATCCTTGGTGAAAATAGAGTACAAATTATGCACATCATTCAAAAAGCCGGAAGCGAAAGGAAATGATTAAGGAGGAATGATTTTCTGGATGAAACGGAAAAATAAAACAATCCTTCCCATCCCATCAACATGGCGGGATATATGGAGTAACCATGCACGCTCCGTCCCTCCCTCCCTCCCTCAATGGCGCCCGCTGCGTCTCCCTGCAGCCCACCCATTCTGCCCGCCTCCATTTTTCAGTCTGCCGGATGGGTCCCACGAGAAACCCGGAGCAATTACTGTGATAATGGACAAGGCGCCCCCAAAACAGCACCCCACCCCCTCCAACGGCTCAATCAGGCCCGCTCCTCTCTGACAGACAGGACCATGACACAAACACCTCCAGTAGGAGGAGGAAGACAGGGGAGCCAGGGGTGGGGTGATGGGGGCGGAGCCAAGGACTAAGCCAGCCACCCACCGATCCAATCCCAACCTTACATTTACAGAAAATCTCCTACGTCAAACTCCATAAAGAGGCTTCTGAATGCATCCTCGCACACATCACACCCATCCCCTCGCCCCCTCCATCAGCCAATTGCAACACTCCTAGGGATGTCGAGCAAATGAGTCATCCCCCCCACCACCCGGGCCCCAAGCCCACCAGTGCCCCCACCTCCCTACGCATGTGTGTCAATAAGTCAAGGGGGAGTTCCCAGCGGACAATCATCATAAAAAACACAGCGCTCAAGAGTGATGTTTCCAGAAAAACAGAAGAATGAAAGAACAGAAATAAAGAGCGAAATGCATGTGTTGCTCAACACTACAGTGAAAGCTCTGTTCTCTCTCTGGGCCCCCAGCCATTCTGTTATGTGGAGGAGCAGACTCTCTGGGTCTGGTCATCTCTGTAGGAGTGGTAATTGATCTGGGAGTGGTCAAGAAGCAGACCATGCACCCAACACAAGCTACACCTTGGGGGTAAACTACGAAATTGGATTACGGAGTTAGCTGGATAACTGCCTGGAACCCTCCCTAATCTGGAACGTGGACTGAAGTAAAAAGAGCTATTCTGGGTTTTACTCAGTGCAGTTATCCAGCTAACTCAGTCATCCTGCTTCATAGCCCCTGGGAAATGTCAGTTTTTCAACCATAACCCTTTGTGTATGCTAAAAGTAGGAAAGCATAAACCATGTTAGGCTCTTACGAATTATTTACTTCAAATAAATAATAATAATAATTATAATTAGCAGCAGTAGTAGTAATAGCAGCAGCATCAGTAGCAATAGCAGTAGTTGTATTAAGTTAATGTATAAATAGCCAGCACTACAAACTTAGTTCTTCTCTTCTCCTCTCCTCACTCGGCTGTAGGGTATAATAACCTTGCCAATGCCATGCGGGGCTCTCAGCACTTGCCCGGACTCCAGCTAAGTGGCTGCTGTCCAATTATTCTGAAGATCACAGAAGCTGACGCAGATCCCGGAACCTGCCGGTACAGTCCTGTGACTCCCGCAGAGCTCTGGAGAGCACGGATTAGCGCCGGCGTGCCCACAGAGCAGTTCTGCCCCAAATCTTGTCCGTCATCCGGCCGCCCGATGCCCGAGGAGGACGACCAGTGTCTCCCCAAAATACGGAGGCGACTGTTTTAACTGACGGGACTTTAAACATCAGCTCTGAACTAGTTCTCTTTCATATAAATATGTGAGTCTGCCTCCTTTTTGGTGTATGGCCAGAGCTGACCAGCGGTGCGTGGGGGGTTGTTGGAGAGGGGGCTCTTATTTGGTCACTCATCTGGCAGAGGAGTCCATGAGGCTGTGCACGGTGCCAGTCCACGCCTATAATCTGGCCCGGCAGTGATAATCCCAGCCCGGTTTCGTAGCAGCCTGTGGGGCGGCCTGCTGGCAGCTCGGACCAGCTCGGACACACACCACACCCACATATACACTGGACACACCACACCCACATATACACTGCACACACCACACCCACATACAGTTCCGGCCACTATTATTATTATTTTTTATATTTGGTCGCATATCCTTTGCATGCCATGACTTTCTGATGTCTGTGACCCAACAACATCAAAAGATTCTTGATATCTTATTTTCTGGTACTCTGACAAGCGATAATATAACATCTATGGGAATTGGGGGGTGGAACTAGATTTAGCTGTAAATTATGCTGGAACTGTACGGAATACATGGTTGCTAAAATGGCTGTAAGTCATCAAGAGTCTGAGGTATCAAACGAGCCTCAAACCATCACTCTGCAGCCAGATATGCAGTAGATATGGATGGATCACTTTAACTACTTAGTGCAGATAGTCTATTTTGTCTCGCCTGCGAGACAGTTTTACGCAACTGAGACACGCGTTGCTCCTGCAGCCAAACTATTAGTGGAAAACCCAAACGCGGTATTTTAACTTTATTGGTAGACGATTCGCGACGATTTCTGGCCAATGCGTAGTTTCTAAGTGTCACTATCTTTCCGTAGCAAGTCCATTTAACAAGCACTCCCCACCCAACCTATACCTACCCATGCGTGACATAGTGGGCAATAGCGTCTATGTTGGGAGTTCATAAATATATGTATTCATCATATCATATCAGAATTCCGTCCAGCAACCAGATAAACCCACCAATAGCCCGACCGTATGCAAATACAGCGGTGCAAATCGCTGCTCAATCAATACCGACATAAACAAGTGAAATCATACAATGCCATTCTACTATCAATATCTGCTATTAAATATGGAATTCGTGTGCAATCCTCCCGTGGATTTAAGCGTAGATATGTCCCTTTCAAGATTCCGTGGTCATTTATTGTCTTGGACAATCCGTTTGAAAAATACACAGCGCATTGGAACACTATTAGACAAACGAAACGAGCTCTGCGTAACACCCCCTTCCTGATTGCACGGCTGTGACGCTTGCAATTTTATTCTGGTTTGATCGACAATTGTTTTATCCAATAGAAGGCACGACAAGCTTCCCAAAAGTAATTTACATGTGTAAATGAAAGCTTGGATTAACTATTTAAGGGCGAGCGTAACTGCAATACTTGTTATATCACGACAATTTTACGCTGGCATGCGCAGATGACGCATTTGGTATGACGCAATTGGTGTTACGCTATAAAACTGCGCGCAACTTTGATGTGACTTTTTAGTAGTTTTCCCCGAAGTCGGTCAGAAGAGGACAACAACAGAGATTCTTCTAATCCCTGTAGCATAGATTCTGTGGAAGAGGTGCCTATCAATATGGGGAAGATATCCTCCTCGACATGTAAGTATTACTGCTTGTAATATTTTGATTATATACATTCGTTTTTCCACTGCGTGCTATATGTTCGTTATTTTTGTATTTGCATCGGTCGTAATAGACCACTGTTAGCCTGCTAATAATGCTGAACATATTTGCAAACACACTTTTTCAGACTCCACCTTGAATAACTACATGTATACGGCAAATTATATAGTACGTTCTTTCCGTTTATGTTTTATTTTCTATTTGGTTTAGCTATCTCATAGCTTAGAATGTATAGCTGACTGTATTCGGTTGATGACTACCGATAGCTTCTACGTTGTGAGAAAGTAGCGCTTTCGTGACTTAGCTTCGTAGATTGTGTCTATGACCTTCAATATGCACTTATTGTACGTCGCTTTGGATAAACGCGTCTGCCAAATAACTAATGTATTGATACTATTGTGTTCGTGCCGTTCCCGTAGTGGCTCGTGGTGGCCTGCTTTGTTAGAATTCATAGCATTCACAATGAAATAGCGTCTTTTAGCGCTGTTCTGTTTGGTTCCTCAGTCGTAAGTTATAAACTCCTCAAAAAAAGTTCGGAAACGTTATTTCGGTCGATTATTCCTCCCCTTTAATAATACCAATTGGTATTGTATTTCATATCGTTGGAAAGCCTGATTAGTCACCTTTACAACGAGGTACAACTTGTAAGGATCGTGCATTCGTGGAATGAGCAACACAGCTAACCGTGTGGGTAGCGGCCCAAAAAAATGTGCCAAAATCCCCTGCAATATTCTTCTGTTGGTATTCACTCTCGTTTTGAGTTGCTTGGTGGACTGGATGATTGCACTCCCACAGTAATAAGGAAAAAACAACACATATTGGCCATTTTTACACTTTATTCATTTTACACTGTCAGGGACCTCAGTAGCGTGTGGAAGATCCATACGCAGCCACAACAGCTTGGCACCTCCTCCTCATGCTGGTCACCAGCCTGGTCACACACTGCTGTGGGATGGCATCCCATTCCATCTAACTGGCATACACCTGCCAGCACTTGAAGCTCAAAACGAGAGTGAATACCAACAGAAGAATATTGCAGGGCATTTAGGCACATTTTTTTGGGCCGCTACCCACACGGTTAGCTGTGTTGCTCATTCCACGAATGCATGATCCTTACAAGTTGTACCTCGTTGTAAAGGTGACTAATCAGGCTTTCCAACGATATAAAATACAATACCAATTGGTATTATTAAAGGGGAGGAATAATCGACCGAAATAACGTTTCCAAACTTTTTTTGAGGAGTTTATTTTATGCCTCGATTTGCCGTGAAGCTAGAACATTGGTAGTGTTTTCCGATATTATTTTATTGTATTGTAATTTCTTTGTGCATAATGTACTCTATGGGGTATTAGTATATCCATGGGTGATGCTTTTCACTTAGGGAATGGAAAATATGTATTCAAATGTACTGTGTCCAGATGTGTGCAAGATGAATGTAAAATAAATAAATAAAATAAATAAGCAACAGTTGTGAAACACACTACAGAGTAATGCCATCCTAGAGCACGCAACAAAATATAACATAATGTAGCATACAGAAGAAAGTGTTTACTGAAGTACAAGAGTGAATGATTTCATATTTAGCTGTGTGTACCACAGTGTTATAATGCTTCTGCATTATGTAATTTGTTCCTATAACATGCTTGACCCTCCACCTCTGCCACTCCAGCAGTGCCCTCTACTGTTCAGAGTGAAGCCACTGCAGGACCAGATCCTTCCAGCATACTGAAGACCGTGCCATTGATGAGTGCATGTTGCCCACGAAGGCACCGCACAGGATGAAGCAGTATATGAAGGATAATGGTGAAAAAATGGCACACTTGGCATCAAACACTGAACTGAAACTGTGCAATATCAATGTTTTCATCCATTAAGTGATCGTAAGGTAAAATGTATATGCTTTATAAAGGACAAAAGGCTTTTTAATAATTTCTCGGAGAGGTTTTGGGTAGGTTATTGGACACCTAGATATCCACCCCCCTGTACTGATCCAAAATAATTCCCACATGAAAATGATAAAAAGGTGAGTTAAATGAGTCAAAACGGTTGATTTGCACTGAAATGTATGATTAGTTTAAGATTTACAGCTATTCACATTTTAGCCAATTTGGATAGGTTTGGAGACCCTGGGTACATCAGGCTACACTGCTTACATTTCGTGTCATAGATCTTTAGTAGTTCTGTATATCACCCTGCGATTATTGAATGCTTGTGGACAAGGAGTTTATGATCCAGGAAATGTGTAGTTTTACCTGTTTCACTTATGTACCTCTCAGTATTTTGAAGAAATATATATTTAGTAGCATTTTTAGCAAAGTTTTGCTTGCATTTCCGGCACTTTATTTTGACCTTAAATTATGAAAATAAACAAATCTAAGTTTGTACAAAAAATGGTACACCGGTTTTGTTTCATTTAAGCCATTTACCAAGTTTATGTGATGCTCACACCTGGAGTTATAAAGCCTTAAACAGAGTACCCCCATGATTTACCAAATATGCCATCTGCACTAAGGGGTTAAGGGTTGTTTCTCCTGACAAATTTTCTACTGTATTTCTGGCAGCAGAGTGATTGTTTAAGGCTTGTTTGATACGTCAGACCCTTGATGACTTAGAGCCATTTAGCCAACCATGTGTTCTATACTGTTCCTATACTGTTCGTTATAGTATCGCTTGTAAGAGTACCAGAAAATAAGATGTCGAGTCTTTTTATGTTGTTGGGTCACAGACATCATGAAGTCATGGCATGTAAAGGATATGCGACCAAATATTAAAAATTATTACTTTATTCTATATATAAATGCAAGGGTGCCAATAATTGTGGCACACGTGGTTTAATTATTTTTTTTATCATAATAAATTTACTACAATTAAAGGTTGGATTTTTCTCATCAGTGTGAGATTAAGCTAATTCACCAAGCAGTTTTTTACTCATCTTTTCATCTTTACCAGGGGTGCCAATAGTGGCCGTAACTGGATACACTGCACACACCACACACAAAAAAGATCTGAAGTTTTCTTGTCATGACAAAGGTAGAGCAGGGAGCACTGTAGCACTAAGATTTCAGAAAGGCTGGCTCTGCTCCTCACACCACACACTATACACATACACATACACATACACATACACATACACATACCTTGGATACTCAAGAATATACAAGCATTCTACTCAATTTAATTTCACTCTTGTGAAGTAAACACCACTTCTGAAACACTGGAATTGCTCTCATTTTCTCTCTGCAAACTCTTTTTCTTCCACTGATGTGCAGTTTGGGGCACTCAATCACCAATAGGATGAAATTAATAAAAATCAAACACGTTTAACATTTCTCATGGTTAAGGATGAAGCCCCACAGAGGTTTGATTGAATGTGCCCAGAGGAGAATTGTGAAGATGTAGGAAAGTATAAAGAATGTACTCCGACTCCTACTCTTAACATCGAAGTAGGCTGCTGCTGATGACGGATATGGCACGCTTGTGAGCGTGACACCCCACACCGATCCCTCCTTTTCCGAGCAGCACAATTAGAGCTCCACTAAGACACCGAGGACAGAGAGAAACCAACGCAACAAAGTCACTACTGAAGAGAACAAGCCCCAATTAGCTCATTAAAGCCTGCAACTAGGGGCTCCTGTACTGCCAGCTGCCAAGATCTGGGGGCAAGGTAGAGGGGGGGTGTGTCCCTAAGGTCCCAAGTCTCTCAAAATTACCCCTTAAATATAGAAAATGGGTGGATTACAAAATCGAGGCAAACATAAATAGTGATAGCAAAGATGGAAATGAGTCGAGGCCTCAGCTGGAACAGGGACAGATAACGATGAGCACACGCTAACGGCTGCCACGGTAACGCACGCACCATGGGCTGGTAGCTCCAGATACGGCCATATTCCAAACTCCAGCAAATTGTCCACATTTGTAGGGCACTCTGGATGAGAGCATTTTTAATGTGAAATGTAACATAGAATCAGCAAATTTTCTAAACCCCCCCCCCCCCCCACACACTCGGTCAATCCTGGCTCTCACCCAATAATTAACACAATCACCCCCTGTTGGGGAGCAGCCCCCGGGGCCCCTAAGGATAAGCAGAGCGCAAACCCTCTACCCAAGAGGACGCCACCAACACAGGGCCCCAATCTAGCCACATACAGGAAAACGTGCCTTCACAGATGGGCACACATGTACCCCCTGCACCCCCCCCCCCACCTCTACCCCATCCCCTTTTGTTAAAGACAATGGCCTGCGACAGACGCAAAATTTGTGCCAAATTTTGACATCCGCCTCCTCAGCCCCCATACTCCATCTGATCGGTAGCCAATGGCAAACAACCCGGGCCAGCCGAAGCGGAAAATTAGATGGGGGTGGGGGCAGCAGGGATCGGGACCCCAACATCAGACCTTATTAAGCGTCAGCTCCCCTCGCCAGTGGAAAATCCAACCATTCTTCCATCCTGTCAACTGAGGATGCTCCAAAGGTGGGGGCGTGGGGGTGTTTGTGTAGAGCCAAGCCTGTTCCATCCTGAGGAGAACAACGAGAGGGGGGGGGTTCCCATCCTCCCACTCTCACTTCTCGTTGGGTTACCGTGTGCTGCCATTTTGGCTCATGTCCTATTTGCCAACTTCCATAAGGACCATCAAGCCTCCGGGGAAACTTCTGAAACAAAATGGCTGCCGTGCTTCCATCCAGGTAGGTGCAACTCACTGCGGGAGGGGGGGGCATCCGCCTCACAGCCCCCCCTCCCGACTGTGAAGATTTACATGAGCAATGAAAGGCATGCGTTAGAGCAGTTCATTAACAAAGTGGCACACAGCCGTGCTCATCGATCAAACAGCCAGCATTGAGGCTACTAGAGGCTCATCATGTTACAGTACGTACTCAGGCCCAGAAAGGTCTTATGTGCATTGAAGAATATTTTAGACTGAGGCACTGCTGGCTTTATAATGGCTGGTATTGGGGCAATCAGGGCTTTGTGGTCTAAAGCAAGAAAATACACTTCAAGTCATGCTAAAAAGCAATTTGTGTAGCAATGTTCTTTCCAGAGGCTGTGTGTAAATGCAGTGCATTACTGAATTGTTGGGTGGGAGCAGCAGAGCCCAAACAGCAAAAACCAGTGCATGCTGGTCTTTATTCTAACCTTAATTTAAATTCCTGAAGTATAAAGGCCTGTTGTTTCTAATTAGACACTTTTAATGTCTAATGAGACATGGTTTATCCTATTAATGCCACATTATGTGAAACATATTTACGTTACAAAAAATGTATGTTCAATATTAATTTAAGGACATGTAATAAGTCATATCATGCACACATCTGTGGAAAATGTTTCATTTAAAAAGAGGCTGCATTTTGTATTGATTCATTGATAGACTAACAGTTAAATCACTGAATTCCTGACCGCGGACAATGTGGTCAACACCTGGTCAATTAAATTAAACCACATGCAGGAAAGGGAGAGATCAAAGATACAAATGAGCCAAACCTGTGTTGTGTTAAAATCTAATCTTAAACACATTTTCAACAACCTTAATCAGCCAAAAGATTGGACAGAATGAAAAGCAGCATAAATAGGGGTACCTCAGGACCATGACCCTAACCCTAACCCTAACCCTGACAATCCCAGAAGTAGAGTTTCTGCTCATCTTATCATCTCTGGTCATCTTAGTTGGTTTAAAATA
The DNA here is from genome assembly GCA_022702515.1 of Ilyophis sp. 1 JC-2022. Classification (NCBI taxonomy): domain Eukaryota; kingdom Metazoa; phylum Chordata; class Actinopteri; order Anguilliformes; family Synaphobranchidae; genus Ilyophis; species Ilyophis sp. 1 JC-2022. The sequence goes on from CM040402.1 coordinate 10,841,385, forward strand.
ATTCCCTCCTTCTCCACCTGCAGCTGAACTGCGATGAGCGTTCTGATATCAGCAGGCGTGGGATGAAGTATGTCATTTTAAACATTTGTGTGTAGCGCAGAAGAGCTCCTCTTCTCACCATTACCCTCAAATTCAAATAGCGGAATGAGCAGCGATGTCCAGTTACTGACACTACACATTGTTAGCTTGGATTGTGACCCGCATCACGCATGACGACAACCTCCCAAGCTCTATTGAAGGCGATGGACTTCTAGAACAGGGGTTTTCAAAGTGGGGGCCGCGGCCCAACGGGGGGCCGCCAGGGGGGCCAATTGGAAGGGAGAGGAAAATGCAAAATGCAAAAAAAAAAAAAAAAAAAAAAACATTTTTTTTACATTTTATTTTTAAAAAAATTTCAATTCAATTCAAAGATTACTGTGCCGGTTTAAAATAAGATATAAATTGTTATAAATCCTTTCATATCGAAATTAGGTATTTGCCATGCCCTTCTTTCAATCGCAGCCAAAAACTAACCGTCTGCCTGTCAGTCAAAGCGTTGCGTTGAGCTGCTAACGGCCCGATTATGGAATCAAAATAGGGTCAAAAGTATTGTGTTGTGTATTAATAAGCTGTATGTTAGATTTTTTTTTATTTGCCAGTGTAATTTAAAAGTAAAAAAAAAAAAAAAGCCATTTCGCAATAGGGGGGCCCCAGCCAGAGGCTACGACTATTTGGGGGTCCTTGGCATGGAAAAGTTTGGGAACCCCTGTTCTAGAACACTGACTTTTTTTAAAAAACATTCCAAAAAATCCACTCTTCAAAGGATTAAAAAAAGATCTTGATCAAATACACCACATGCAATGGTGTCCAAGATTGTTAGACAAAAAGTATTGCCACACTTTCGTATTGCACTCCACTATATCGTAGGTATTGGTGCATCCTGCAACCCTGGCGCTACGTAAACTCAACCCATCATTAATATTTGATGTGGGGCAGCACTGCTCCGCTGGCACGGCATGGATTCTCCCTGGCACAGCCACTTGGCGGTCGTCCACAGTCCCTCCCGCACATCAACCCCCCCAGGCCCAGAAGTAAAGTGCCGCGGGCCAAGCACGCTTCTGGAGTTTATTGTCTCTGAGCGCTGTCGCTCCTCCGAGCGCCCGCTGTGATGGATGGCAGGCCTCGGTGCCCGAGCAGAGCGCTCTCTGTGTTCATATTACAGACGGGCGGGAGAGACGAGGGGCGGGGGAGCTCCAGTGGCCATACCCTCTGCTCTGTCGGGGCTGCACGCAATTGACTTCTAAAAGCAGACTGACGACCGCAGCCCCTGGGATCAGGAAGTCTCTGCTGTGCGCACACACATAGAAATGCACAACCACACATGCGTGTGCCTGTATCTGCATGTGTGTGGGTGTGTGTGCATGCAAAATAATACAAAAAGAGCCCTTCGCCAGATTAGGGACAGTATAACAGGCAGGTTTTACTTAGGAAAGATTCCTCCTGAGCGACGAACCATTTGTCTCATCTGTCTTCAGGCTGAACCCAGGAGCACCCCGTTCAGTGCTCCTGCATGGCAGCGCAATTACACTCACAAAAAGCAGGGACCCCCGATTCCCCCGTCCCACTGAGCCACAGACAATGCTGACGCAAGCCTTGGAAAGGCTCGTAAAGACGGACGGGATAACCGCGCCCCTTGTTCCTCTTTCTCATCCTCTCCTCTCATCCGGAAAATCTCAAATTGTCATTTTAAAAAAACTTCCACAGCCAGTTACAACAGAGCGACGGTCCCTCTCATCTCAACTCGACAGGAGAGCCGACGTGGACGTTGACATACAGGGGTGTGTTTTTTCGTGACGAGCAATAGTCATTGAGAATGTATCTCAAGCCTCTCAAAATCCTGTCCCGTTCTGATCTGATCATACTTGTGCATTCTCGCTAGTATACAGGATTAAGTGACACTGAGACAACAGGAAGTGAATATCTCTGAAAATTATCTGTACGTCCACTTCCTGTTTCGCTCACTTGACACCGCTGGCATCCTCCCGAGTGTTTGCGCTGGCAGGACACAGCCGCCCCGCAGGATGCGAGCAGGTGTTGGGCCTAGCCGAGGGGTATACCCTTCCTCTCACCCCGCACGCCCTGACAGGCTATATACTCATCCTTGGTGGGACTGTTAGTGGTGTCTCGCCAAGTGTGGGAAGTGAAATGGAGCTAGTGGCCGTGACCTTGGCCCTCTGCCCTCTAACCCCAGCTGACCTCCCCAGCCTGCAATTGGTGGCAGGTGGATCATCCTGTAATTTATAGCAACCTGGGACCTCTCAGTGCCTTTAATAAAAATATGGATTATTCCATTCAGGCAGCGATGGGAATGTTTATTCCGAGGACCTCCACCCACCCCACCCCCCCACCATGCCCTTCCAAACTCCCAGCTCAGTCTCAGAGAAAAACATGCCCGTCTTGGTGGTCGTCATCGCCATAGAAAATGCAGAATATCCCATCTGTGCTCAGCCGAAACTGAAGATTTGAATCACTTTTGAATAAGGTTGGTGCATCACACATCGGGGAAGAGAATGCACACGTGACACCTGCGATTGCGATTGGAGGCCATTTTTCAACATTATGTCCCCATGCAGCGCACGCAAGGCTAGCAGTTAACATGGTGATCAATTGTTAAAGGCAATTAAAGCTGAGGGAGCTTCATAAATTCATAGACATTTCAACAGAAGACTATCCTCCTCCCATCATGAAACTCTCCCAAGTTCAGCCTGGTCATTGGAGAGTGATCAGCCTTTATAAAGCCGCCTCCTTCACTGCCCTTTTCTATGATTTAAAAAACGTGACCTTTTCCCGCTAACTCTTCTGACTTTTCCCACCAGCTCAAAGTTTGTGTCCTTACCTCAGATCTGCTGATGCTGTGGAAATAAACCACGCAGTCTGGAGCCCTCAGCAGGATGCATCCAGAACCCGGCGAACGCGTAAATCGCCTCATTAAATTCCATCACATTAAAGCCACTTCTATGAATTTAACGTGGTTCCCTCTAGTCTATTGCTTCCCAGCAAATCAGATTAAAGTAACAATGGCCTTCCTTTTCACTGTTTCCTACCAACTGTGCATCTTTCAATCATTTTTAGAGGACGACTGAAAAAGGGAAGCCCAAAGGGAAGCTGGTTTCATATTCCTTTCCTTGAGATTTTGACAAAATTAGGAAGGACATTAAGGTTAACAGCAGCATATCTGACCTGCGTGAATGAGGAGGAGGCATGAGCGGCTAGTCTGCGAGACCACTCTGACTCAAATGGCAGGTCTCTGAAAGTCCTGTCCAATGGAGTCCACAGGTTTCCTTTCGATCAGCAGCCAATTAGGGCCTTGAAAATAACTTGTGGATTCTTTATCCAACGGATGAATTATACGAAGCACTTGAGTGTTGAAATGCGCCAAAAACTAATATCTTGCTAAGTATCTTGTATCTTGAATGGAGTTCTCTGGTTTTAGAGGGCAGGGGGAAGGCAATCCTAGTCCTAGAAATCCAGTAATGTTTGATCAATTTTTAAGAGCCAGAGTATGAATTGTGAAACATTTTCCTCCATTTTTGCCACAACAATTTCCCTTGGTAATTTCTTTCGACCTCTTCTTCCCATACATCCCCCTCTTAGCATCGAAGAGAAACTGTTCATGTGGGGCGTAAGAATATACACGTGACGTGCAGCTTGCACCACTTGCTTGCAGCCTGTTCCCCCTCAACCTGCGGCCGAGGTTCATGACAGGATCTGGCTTCGACCTCTCTCCTCTCCACCATTTTACACTATGGCAGTATTTTTACACAAAGTTTACACAACAACAACCAAATCTGACCACCCTTGATTGGCCCCACCCCTTCCCCCACAGTCCCTTGCTGTCTGTGACATTTGGTGGTGAATGATGGCAGTGCAGCACCTTTTAATCGAGGTGCAATGCTCGTCTCATCCCCCCCCCCCCCCCGCCGCTCCAACCAGGCCAGCCATAATTGCTTCCTTGCACTCGCCCTCAACAATCAAGAGTACCGTTTCCATGGAGAGGAAGCAGCCGTACGCTATTGGGGGCGGTGAAAACATTTGAAATCCACCAACTACTGTTGGCAAACAAAAGGTACACCTGCTGGAGATCAGGAGGGAATTACAGGTGTGGATCAGCATTTCCAGGAAAATTACAGGTTACATGGATACATACAGAGGCTTGTTATAAGTCTCCCCCCCCTCTTAGTTGACACAGTAAATCTGTCAAACAACCACACCCTCCCACAGCCTCCCTATCCACTAGCAAACAATAACCCTCTTCACATTCACGAAAAACACAACAACAGCAAACACCAAACCCCAGCCAAATTACTACCACCCACTCTCTGAAGGCCTGGAAGAATTCTCCATGGCAGCGATACAAGAGGGGGGGGTCTTAAAAAAATCACAAATTAGGCCTGCCGAGACACGGAGAGTGCAGAGCGGGGAGGGCCACCTGACTCCACCCACCCCCCCCCACCCCCCAACCAAACTTTGACAATGCAGACGGCTTTCGGATCGAGGCCCAGGGACAAAGGATGGGATGAGGGCGAACAAGGAGCCGCACAGGGGAAAACGAGCCGGGCCTGAGGCCCCCCGAGTGCCGGCTCATCTGCATAAGAAAGGGAGGGAAACGGGAGCCCCTGGCCACACCCCCGCTCCCCGCCCCCTCTCAGCTTCACACCCGATTCCCTTTCAATCCCAAACCCCCTTCCCCCCGGCATCTCTCAATTTCAATATCAGGGTGATTTAAGATGACATGTATAGTTTAATACATGTATAGACTTACGGGAGAACAATGCTTGGGGGCTGAGGTGCCATCACGCCCAGAGCTTAAACCAGTATCCATATTTAATCTCAACAAGACCGTCACATCTCTCTTTTTTTCTCTCTCTCTGTTTATTTTTATTTTGCTCATTCACCTACCCCCTTTTTCATTTTCCCTCTCTTTCTCCCCTTCTCTCTCTTACCCAAAAATATAAAGCCAATCTATGAGGTCTGCTTAAATTAGCCAGATTTAGAGGCTAAATCAGCCAAAATGAGAAAACCCCCAAAACATAGCAATACGAAGTTACAACCAGATCACTGGACAGAAGAATTATGTCACCAACATGCAAGAAAAAAATTACATCACTGGCTTAAAGGACAAATATTGTGTAACTTCTGCAGCTTACAAGACAGGGCGGCGTCACGTAACACATTACGACAATCATGTAAGACATGAAGCACTGGCCCCCGGTCTCAGTCGCACTGACCTCTCTGCAAGGCAAAGATAAAAAACATGGCCCCTGTTCCTCTTCCAGGAAGCAAGGTCGACTGCCGTTTTTCCAGACGAAGCTCGGCGTGGTTCTCCGAAAGATTGCAGATGGGGAATGGAGCAGGCTGAAGACATGAGTGGGTCGCCCCATTCTTGTGACCGTGGCAAGGGAGGTGGAATTGCAGACACGCAGATAACGTTGGCATCACACGGACGCACGTAGATACTTTTTATTTACACGGACACATGCAGATGTTTTTCCCGTCACACCGACACACACAGATGTTTTTATCCTGTCACACCGGCACACACAGATGTTTTTATCCTGTCACCCCGACACACACGGATGTTTTTATCCTGTCACCCCGACACACACGGATGTTTTTATCCTGTCACCCCGACACACACGGATGTTTTTATCCTGTCACCCCGACACACACAGATGTTTTTATCCTGTCACCCCGACACACACAGATGTTTTTATCCTGTCACACCGACACACACGGATGTTTTTATCCTGTCACAGCGACACACACGGATGTTTTTATCCTGTCACCCCGACACACACAGATGTTTTTATCCTGTCACCCTGACACACACGGATGTTTTTATCCTGTCACCCCGACACACACAGATGTTTTTATCCTGTCACCCCGACACACACGAATGTTTTTATCCTGTCACAGCAACACACACAGATGTTTTTATCCTGTCACCCCGACACACACGGATGTTTTTATCCTGTCACAGCGACACACACAGATGTTTTTATCCTGTCACACCGACACACACAGATGTTTTTATCCTGTCACAATGACACACAGATGTTTTTATCCTGTCACCCCGACACACACAGATGTTTTTATCCTGTCACCCCGACACACACGGATGTTTTTATCCTGTCACACCGACACACACGGATGTTTTTATCCTGTCACACCGACACACACAGATGTTTTTATCCTGTCACCCCGACACACACAGATGTTTTTATCCTGTCACCCCGACACACACAGATGTTTTTATCCTGTCACACACAGATGTTTTTATCCTGTCACAGCGACACACACAGATGTTTTTATCCTGTCACACCGACACACACAGATGTTTTTTACGCCACGCAGATGCATGAAGACAGGCATCACACGGACACACACAGATGTTCTTCCCGTCACATGGACACACGCAGATGGCATTGTTATTGAGCCATTTAATGTCACTCAGCAGTAATGCACCTGTCACCTGGGGGGGAGGGGTACTCAAGTTAACATTAACATAACCTCTACCACTGATAGAGCCCTCAAATACACAAACAGGAAGTATGTGCGTGTGTGTGTCTGCGTGTGCTTATGTATACGTGTGTGCATACATGTGTGTGTGTGTGTGCGCGTGTGTGAGAGTGTGTAGATGTCTGTGTGCGCGAGTGTACGTATGTGTGCACGCGTGTAGGCATGTGTGAGACCGTGTGAGAGCATGTGTGTGTGTGTGTGTGCGCGTGTGTGAGAGTGTGTAGATGTCTGTGTGCGCGAGTGTACGTATGTGTGCACGCGTGTAGGCATGTGTGAGACCGTGTGAGAGCATGTGTGTGTGCGCGTGTGTGAGAGTGTGTAGATGTCTGTGTGCGCGAGTGTACGTATGTGTGCACGCGTGTAGGCATGTGTGAGACCGTGTGAGAGCATGCAGGTGTGTGTGTGTGTGTGTGTGTGCGTGCGTGCGTGTATATTCAGTATAGCCCATAATGACGGGTGTAAGTCAAGTTGGCACTGCTGATGCTTGAACTGCTAATACTTACATACACAACCGCTAAGATGGGCGCGCACACACACACACACACAGGTGCGCACAGTGCACACACACACACCGATAAATACAGGTCTGGCCAGTTGAGGAGGGGGAGGAAGGAGTGTGGGTACGGGACAGAGCACCGGGGTTCAGTACTGTAGTCACTGGCTGGGAAGTGGCACAGTGTTGTCAGGGTTGATTAATGTGCGGAGCACAGAGCCAACAATGACCCAGAGCAAGAGAGAGAAGGAGAGGAGCAGAGAGAGAAAGCTCATTATCTCCTCTGGCACACACATTCCCACCTTTCTCTACCATTTCATTCTCACACCCACAACCAGAGCATGATAACATCAAACATTACGCTTCCATTTCTACATTTCAAAAGCTGTTATTTTTAATAAGAAGTGACAGCAGAGCTGAATTGAGATAAAAAGAGAGAGATGGAGAACATAAAAAAAGAGAAAAAAAGGGAGGGAGGGGGAGAGCAGAGAGAGAGAGAGGGAGAGGGAACCGGGGGGGGGGCAGAGAAAATAAATATTTTTCTGAATAAAAAATAATGCACCATTATTAATTAAAGTTGATTCATTAAGTAAGTGGTTGGGCGTGACCCTGGCCAAACCCCCCTCTGCCCCCCTCTGCCCCTACTCAAAACAGGGTGCAGGGGGTTAGGGGCGGGAAGGTCTAACTAAATCTGTGTGAAAATCCAATAAATCGCACAACCCCACAAACTGCCCCTGCTGGATCTGGACTCCTAAAGATCAGGGGCATCATCGTCAAAACACCAAACAATTCCATAAAACACACAGAACAACATAATACGAGAAAATCTGGCTCATAAGCAGGAGGTCACAAGCTCGAATCCCAAAAAAACCTGTGGTAAAAACCCAACAGGTGCGCAAAAAGAGTGATGCTTATGAGACCGGCCTCTTGCTGCGATCCCAAACAGAGGCAAACAGGGAGAACATTTTTTTTCTCTCACTCTGATAAACGACCAAACAGCCATCGAACCCATCACTACTTCCGCCTGTACCGTGCGAAAGGGGAGGGATTCCAAGCCTGGTGGGCCAATCTCTGTCAGGCGTCCAGTACAATGAGGCTTCTGTTTGATCCACAGTCAGTCGGATGCTCCCTCCCTCCTGTCTGCATCTCACTTTCTCTCATTCCATCCTGGTCTCCCTCTCCCTCTCGTTCAGTCTCTCCCTCCCTCCACCTCTCCCCTCTGTGTCTGTTCTGGAATGTAACTCTCTGGAACTGTAGCCTTTGGGCAGAATATTCCACTAACACATGACTGCCATGTGACACTCGCTCACACCAAGAACATCGAGGTCCAACCTCTCTTCTGCACTCTGTCACAATCTTTCACACACACACACACACACACACACACCAGTGGCGGCTGGTGATCTAAATATAGGTTGGGGCGCTAGCATTTCTAAAAAAAAAAAAATACATCTGACTTTGACTTTAAACAGAAAAAACAAGCTACCGTGTGTCTCAGTTGCATAAGACAGTTTGATTGGCAACAGTGGAGGACAGTTTTTCAAGTAAGACATCACTGAACTAGAGTGCGGATCGGGCCGCATATTTCTGTCCGAACCCGACCGAGCCCGAGATAGTAGTAACCGAGCCCGACCCGAACCCGACAGGAATTCTGCTTTTTATGTCCGAACCCGACCCGAGCCCGACGCAGTTAAGGCACTGAAGCGCTGACATTGTGTTTCCCTGTCACGCAGTTGTTGTTACCATGGTTACAGCTTCTCTGTTTAGTGGTCACTGGGCACCTAAATGACCGTCAAAAGGCATTGTTTTATTGGTAGATAACAGACACACACAATATTCGGTATCATTTGTATTTATTTCACACTATATTTTCACCAAAAACAACTTGAAGCACCATGTGCAGTAAGCTAACCCATCCCAATTAGTACAGTAATACCTTGACATACAAGTTTAATTCGTTCCGTGACCGAGCTCGTTACTCGGTTTACTCGTATATCAAATAAATTTTCCCCATTGAAATTAATTTAAATACCATTAATCCGATCCAGCCCCCCAAAAAACACCCTAATTTCTTTGTTACGTTGTTATAAAAATGAGAAATGTATTTATAAATTATAAATAATTAATACAAAATATAATACAAAGATAATAAAATAGAATATAAAGAAATAAACTGGTTCTAAACTTAATTGCTACATTATTATTCTTCACTTACACTTAATCTTCATCAGTGACGTTTGCATCTTTTTCATAGATTTTTGGCTTTTTCGTCACGCTTTTCTGACTGATCTGCAGGGCGTTTCGATAAAAACCTATCCATGGTGGTTTGTTTCTTCCTTCCCTTCAGAATTTTTCGGAAATGCGAATGCAATTTCCGAAATTGCATTCGCATTCGCAATGCTCCGCTTGCTCGGCTCGTAACTCGGGTCTAGGCTCGTAAGGCGAAACAAGAAATTGCTCGGAATACTCGTAAGTTAGTGCACTCGTATGTCAAGGTTTTACTGTAGTTCAAAAGTAAAATGTTCGCTAGTTGTTCGGCCGCCGTGACCGAGCCCGACCCGTTTCTCCCAATGAACGCCTTGAGAAAGGTTCTTTTTGCAAAGAAATAACCGAATTTTCTTTGCTTTCTGTTCCACTTGAAGAAGCCATTTCGAATTATCTCTCTCGCTTGGTCTAGGACAGGTCTACTTGAATGAATGAGTAGCAGCCGACTGAACCTATCCGTAGTACTTGCGCACTCGCAGTGATATCCTGCTAGATGCCGGCTGGGCGTGATAAACATGCCTTAAATCCAATCAAATAATATCATAAACCATGAGGACTAATCAGAAAAGGGTAGGATAGTCCGGGGTGCACAGGCCTGCGCCCGGGGACTTCCTTTTTTGGCGGCGAATCAGGCAGCAGTATCAGGGGGCTCGCCTGAAAATGAATGAGTGCTCTGATTCACCATAACGTTACCGGCGCCCCGCAGCCCCCTGAACATGCATATGTAATGTATTAAACTTTAGACAACGCAAGGCCAACATATAACATGTTTAAGCTACTAAAAAATTAAATAATAATAAAAAATAATAATAAAAAATAATAATTTTAAGCTACTAAAAAAATTAAATAATAATAAAAAATAATAATTTTTTTAAAACTTTTTTTAAAATTTGTATGTGGGGGAGGGGGGGGCGGCGCCCCAGCGCCCTCTATAGGCCGGCCGCCACTGACACACACACACACACGCTTCAGCGTTCATCAGCGAGGCCTGTCAGCGAAGCTCTAAGAGAAAAAAAGCCTGTGATATCTTTGTCGAGAGGGGAGCAGGCCTTTGTGCTCCACTCAGATACAGATCTAATCTCCATCAACGCGCGCGCGGCCACAACGGCGCAGGCTGTCGCACACCCTCACTGCAGATACTGCCGCCTACTACGCCACAAACATCTCCGCCGGGATTGCGGGCCGTGACAAGCCTCCCGAAAATGAAAAACTGAAAAGTGTGTGGCAGCAGGCCGTCTCCTACACCAGTGCCTGTCAGTATTTGTGTTTTCCGTTCAGTCAGTAGCCAATTTAGGCCATCAAATCAAGTTGTGTGGACTTTAGCCAATCGGTCACAAATCAATCATACACACGCACATGCATGCGCACACACACATACACACTCTTACAAACACATACATCCCATACGGTATACCCATGTACACATAATTTATACACATATACCCATACAAACACACACATCCATACAGTACACACACACACACCGATACAAACACAGACATCCATACAGTTTACCCATACACACACGCATAATTTATACACATATACCCATACAAACACACACATCCATACAGTACACACACACACACCGATATAAACACAGACATCTATGCCCTAATACCCATACACAAACAAAAACACACACGCACACACACACACACAGGGACAAGGCTCAAAGCAAAGCTGCCGTTCTAATAATAATTTTGTCACATTGCAGCTGTAATCATGTTTAAAAGAGGAAGGGTTACAACCTGAAGAAAAAAAAAAACAGACAGTATTTATTACGGAGCGATGTGTAATCCGATAAACCTGCATAATTTACCCCGTATTCACACAGGAAGTGTTTTATTAAATACAAATGAAGCGATAACCCGGCAGCATCACCGTGGCGACGCTGTGAGATTAAGATGAAGAGATGTTTACTTGCTCATCCCACTCCGGCCTGCTGGGTAATTAATCGCAGAACAAAGGCTCTGTCTTTTTCTTCTGTTCTGCGATTATGGTGCAGAGCGGAGGGCAGGGTGGAGCAAGGTGTGGGGGCAGAGGGTCAGGGGCATGACCCTCAGGGTGGTATGGGGTGTGGGGTCTGGGGGCCGGGCTCTCAGGGTGGGACGGGGTGTGGAGTCGGGGGGCCGGGCCATCAGGGTGGGACAGGGTGTGGGGTCTGGGGGCCGGGCCATCAGGGTGGGACAGGGTGTGGGGTCGGGGGGGTGGCCCTCAGGGTGGGATGGGGTGTGGAGTCTGTAGGGCGTGGCCCTCAGGGTTTCACGGTGTGTGGGGTTTGGGGGCGGGGCCCTCAGGGTAGGACTTGGTGTGGGGTCTGGTGGGCGTGACCCTCAGGGTGGGACGGGGTGTGGGGTCTGGTGGGCGTGGCCCTTAGGGTGGGACGGGGTGTGGAGTCGGGGGGCCGGGCCATCAGGGTGGGACAGGGTGTGGGGTCTGGGGGCCGGGCCATCAGGGTGGGACAGGGTGTGGGGTCTGGGGGCCGGGCCCTCAGGGTGGGACGGGGTGTGGGGTCTGGGGGCCGGGCCCTCAGGGTGGGACGGGGTGTGGGGTCTGGGGGGCGTGGCCCTCAGGGTGGGACGGGGTGTGGGGTCTGTAGGGCGTGGCCCTCAGGGTGGGACGGGGTGTGGGGTCTGGGGGGCGTGGCCCTCAGGGTGGGACGGGGTGTGGGGTCTGGGGGGCGTGGCCCTCAGGGTGGGACGGGGTGTGGGGTCTGGGGGGCGTGGCCCTCAGGGTGGGACGGGGTGTGTGGGGTCTGGGGGGCGTGGCCCTCAGGGTGGGACGGGGTGCGGGGTCTGGGGGGCGTGGCCCTCAGGGTGGGACGGGGTGTGGGGTCTGGGGGGCGTGGCCCTCAGGGTGGGACGGGGTGTGGGGTCTGGGGGGCGTGGCCCTCAGGGTGGGACGGGGTGTGGGGTCTGGGGGGCGTGGCCCTCAGGGTGGGACGGGGTGTGGGGTCTGGGGGGCGTGGCCCTCAGGGTGGGACGGGGTGTGGGGTCTGGGGGGCGTGGCCCTCAGGGTGGGACAGGGTGTGGGGTCTGGGGGGCGTGGCCCTCAGGGTGGGACGGGGTGTGGGGTCTGGGGGGCGTGGCCCTCAGGGTGGGACGGGGTGTGGGGTCTGGTGGGCATGGCCCTCAGGCTGGGGTTTGGGGCTCCAGCCTGTTGCCCCTCTAATCTCTGTAATATGTCTCACACAGAGCTGCTCTAACCCTCATAAGCAGAAACACCAAACTGAGATAAAGACAAACATCACATAAGGTTCAGTGGGGTCGACAGTAACTGACAGGGTGTGGCGGTAGGTATAGGTGTGACACAGGAAACGAAGGCTGACACAGGTAACTGAGGCTGACGCAGAGACAAAAAGAGAGCTGGAGTACCTCTGATGATTAAACTCTCAATGCCCTCCCCCCCCCTCCTCACACTCAGTAGCCCACAGTCTCACGCACTCCTTTCCTACTGTCAATCAAGGCTCTTCTATCAGACACAAATATTAAAGCAGAAGGGGTGTGTGTGTGTGTGTGTGTGTGTGTGTGTGTGTATGTGTGTGTGTGTGTGTGTGTGTGTGTTGAATCTTGGCTCTGACTCCATGTTTAGCATGTATCTGTATGCGTGTGTGTGATTGAGTCCATGTTTAGAATTGATCTATGTGTGTGTGTGTGTGTGATTACAGTCACAATCCTGATTGAATCCTGGCTCTCTGACTCCGTGTGTGTGTGTGTGTGTGTGTGTGTGTGTGTGTGTGTGTGTGTGTGTGTGTGTGTGTGTGTGTGTGTGTGTGTGTGTGTGTGATTGAATCCTGGCTCTGGCTCTATGTTTAGCGTGTATTTGCTCCAGGTCAGTGTGCCATTTTGGTCACCATGGCAGGGGCCAGATCGCTGTGGCGATAGCTGCTGTCCACTCCTGACCGGAGTGCAGGGTCAGAGATCATGTTGTGAGGGGACGGGCGAGCTGATTGGCCAGAGCGTAATTGGAGAGGCGTGTTGAGGGGCACAGCAGGCTGGATGTACCTGCAGGACCGGCCCACGCCGGGCCAAAGCTAATTTACCTCCTCTGGTCCAACTCTACACAGGACCCTCACACTGCATCAATCATTTACTGCCCTCTCTTCGGTGTCTGCGCGCGTGCGCGTGTGTGTGTGTGTGTGTGTGTGTGTGTGTGTGTGTGTGTCTGTGCGCGTGTGTGTCTGTGCGCACGTGCGTGTGTGTGTGTGTGTCTGCGCGCGCGCGTGTGTGTGTGTGTGTCTGCGCGTGTGTGTGTGTGTCTGCGCGCGTGTGTCTGCGCGCGCGTGTGTGTGTGTGTGTGTCTGCGCGCGTGTGTGTGTGTCTGTGCGCGTGTGTGTCTGTGCGCTCGTGCGTGTGTGTGTGTGTGTCTGCGCGCGCGCGTGTGTGTGTGTGTGTCTGCGCGCGTGTGTGTGTGTGTGTGTCTGCGCGCGCGCGTGTGTGTGTGTCTGCGCGCGTGTGTGTGTGTGTCTGCGCGCGTGTGTGTGTGTCTGCGTGTGTGTGTGTCTGCGCGCGTGTGTGTCTGCGCGCGTGTGTGTGTGCGCGCGTGTGCATATGTGTGAGTGAAAAAGAGAGGCAGTGTGTGTGTTATTTCATTTGAGTAACAATGCAGAGATTAGAAGACTCCGTAAGAACAGAAACGCTGCTGTTTGTAATGCTGTAATTGCTGTGATAAAGGGGTGTGTTTGTGCCTCTCTCCCTGGCAGAGCAGAGGGTTGTGGTTTTGCATGGGGACAGATGGCGGAGGGACACATTCTGCGGTCTCACCCTGTCCCACCAGGCATGATCACTCCAGTGTGCCAACCAGCAGAATTAAGATATTACTCTCCCCCCAACGCATACGACCCCACAGAACAGCACTCATAAAGCCCATTTCCTTCCCAGAATACGACAGAGCAGCACTCATAAAGCCCATTTCCTACTCGCAGTACCACAGAGCAGCTCTCATAGAGCAGCTCTCATAGAGCCCATTTCCTGACCAGAGTACCACAAAACAGCACTCATAAAACCCATTTCCTGCTTGCAGTACCACAGAGCAGCACTCATAGAGCCCATTTCCTTCCCGGAGTACCACAGAGCTGCTCTCATAGAGCCCATTTTATGCCCAGAGTACCACAGAGCAGCTCTCACATACCCCTTTTCCATCAAGCAAGTTTGAGGGCCGGTTCGGAGCCGGTGCCTAATCTCAAACCAGTTCTTCGCGTTTCGACAGCAAAAGAACCGGCTCTTGGCCAGGAAAACTGGTCCCAGAGCGGCACCAACACTTAGCTGGTCCAGAACCAAGAACCGCTTATGTCAGGGGCTGGGGGCGGGATTATTATGAGAGGCTCAGGCTAGCTTCAGACAGAGCGAAGAGTAGGAGTAAGAAATCTCGCCCGACGCACAACTTTTATGGGCGGCAGTGTGGTATAATGGTTAAGGAACTGGGTTTGTAACCGAAAGGTTGCAGGTTCGATTCCCAGGTCAGACACTGCCGTTGTACCCTTGAGCAAGGTACTTCACCTGCATTGCTTCAGTATACATCCAGCTGTATCAATGGATACTATGTATAAATGCAAAAGAAATGCTGTGTAAGTCGCTCTGGATAAGAGCGTCTGCTAAATGCCTATAATGTAATGTAATGTAATGATGCACGAGACTGCTGTAACGGTAGTTCAAACTGTCAATGAGCCTTCGGTTGCTAGCAAGTTTATGCCCCAATGTTAAGTCAATGGACAATTAATTTCCGGTATCGTAGGTTTATTTAAAAACTGTACAATAAACAGAAATGTCATCTGTCAAAAGCATTAGTCCATGTCACGCTCGACATATCGCTATGTCTACTTTAGCAATTAGAGTTGTAGAATTTGAGCTAGGTCGTTAATATAAATGCGAATTTTTAAATGTACTTATAAAAACGGCTTAACAAATCTTTCCCATATTTGTTTTATGTTGAAATATTGATGAGATGAGTTGATCTGCCAAATGGTTTGTAAATTTGTATTAAATCTGCTGAAAGATTTACAGGCGAAATCTGGGTTTTAACATGTAATGCATGTAACGTTAGGCTCGCAAAACCAGGAGCAACACTAGAGATGCGATGTAGTCCGCCATTGTTGTTGCTATGTTTGAAGTTGGCGCTAGCATTGCTGGGAAAGCGGAGACGTATTATACAGACGTATACACAAACACACACACACACAAACCGGTTCTGAGAACAGTTCGCAAGTTGAACCAACTGCGAACCGGCACTAGCACCAGTCCAGAACCAGAACTAGGTTCGTGTTGGTGGAAAGGGGGTAACAGAGCTGCTCTCATAGAGCCCATTTCCTGCCAGGAGTACCACAGAGCTGCTCTCATAGAGCCCATTTCCAGCCCAGAGTACCCCGGGAATAAGCATCAGTAGTGTGAGGGATTCCAACAACAGGACAGTCCACTCACAGCAGGCTTGGTTACTGCAGCCCCGGCAACCCCTCCCAATGTCACACGCACACAAATACAAACAAACACACACATACACGCACGCACAAACCTAGGAGCACGCAAGAAAATACACCAATGGGATTCTTGCAACACATTCGCGAAGGCACATGCCTGCATGCTCACACACACACAGACACGCCCGCACACAGGTGCACACATATAGACACCCCCCCACCCCCACCACAGTGATAAAATCAGACCGGATTCTGGCACGAGTGCAACACAAGAGCGCGCAGTACACACGCATTTGAGGCTGAGGAGGGGGGTGTGACAGCACTCTCCAAGCAGCAAATTGAAATTTATCACATCAAACAGCCGCACCTCCATCATCCTTCTACTCCATTAAAAGGTGGCACTGGAAATCACAGCAGAACCACACAGCTGGTAACCAGCCTGGCTTCAGGACGGGTGGCCCGTGCAGCGGCTGGATGGTGCAGAAAACAGAAAGCTCAAAACTGATTTTTTTGCACCCTTCACATCCGCTGTACAATCCAGCGCCAGTGTGGTGATTTTTTTATGACAGTGATAAAAACATACACATAAAATAAAAATGTGATTTCAGAAAATAAAAAAGGCTTTAAAAGGCTCTTCTTCCATTGTTATTAAAAAAAAATACTTTAACCCCTTCACGCATATACCAAATTTGGTCAATGCTTATCTATTTAGGAGTGTTCTATTTTAGGCTTTATAACTCCAGGTGTGAGCATCACAGAAACGTGCTTAAATGAAGCAAGACAGTCGTACCATTTACAATACTAACTTAGTATTGCAAAGAAATACTGAGAGGTGTAAATGTAAAACAGGCAACTGTTACATATACATCTTATGGATCATACACACTCCTTGTCCACAAAGGTTCAATATTTGAGGGTGATATGCATAATTACTAAATAATGATGGTGCAAAATGTAAGCAGTGTACCCTGTTGGCTAAATTGTGCACTGCTGTAAATCAGAAATACTAATATATTTAAAGCAGGAGTATGCAACTTTTTTTTTAGAAAAATATCAGGGAACGGTCATGCTTAGTTGGTAGCAGTCATAGAAAGAACTGCTGTGAGAGAAATCCAGTACCATACACTGTGTTTATACCCTCAAATTCTGCATTCTAAAAACCAGGGATTGGATTGGCCCAAATTGGAGTGGAGCATGACATAAACCAATCACGTTCATGCCGTGAACCAATTAACAATGAGATTGAACTTGCGCATTCACCAGCTAGACATTTCACCAATTATGAGAAGCGACCTGTTACACCGGCGCTATTTCACGCAAAGAGAAAGAAAAGGGATTTCGATAAAGCTTGCTCAAAAACTAGAGTAAACATAGGTGCTCATTTTAGAAGGTGGCGAGGTGCTCGGGAACAGATTGGTTTAAAGACAGACGTGGATCTCCCATTGTTTCTACTGGACAGTTAGGTCAAAAGTTTCAACACTAAATAATTTACCAGTGGACGTTCTGCTTGCCAGCCAATTGTAATTTAGCCATAATGAATAGTAGCTAGGTTGCTATTATACTTAACGTTACTTAATTTGGCGGCTAGTTTTTGGTTTATGTTGCCATTCATAATCACTCCAAAGAAAATTTTACATTCATCTAGCATATATCAGCACACAATAAATTGGAATGAGTATTTTTCAAGTGACAAGTATAGCCCAGGAAGATACTAATACGACATAGTCTATATTATGTACGATAAGATAGCAATAAATCAATATTCCACCATCATAAAAATGCTGGCATATGTTCCAGCTTCACGGCAACTCAAACATAAAACATGACTGAGGCAGCTATGAACGCTTACAATAATGTATTTGAAATGCACTAAAAATGCGAAAATAACAACATCAAGCATATTGCACAAGAAAAAAACTAACATACACATTTGAAATATTACAAGCAGTAATAAGTACATATCGAAGAGGAAAATCTCCATCATGTTCATAGGCATGTTCTCCGATAGAATCAATACTATGGCATCTTCTGAGCCACTCCCAAAATCCATGTAAGCAAAGCGAGGATTTTCTCTAGCCATTCTGAAGAGTTGGCAAAATTTGTAAAATCTTGTGAAAATGAAAGGAAAACAATAACTACGCCTCAGCGAGCAAATGCACATTATTGCGTTTTCTGTAGTTGCTTGCACAAAACTAATAAAACTAATAATGCTATTACGCCGGCTGAAATTTAGTGTTCAAAGCATCCAATAAGACATTGAAACACCATTGCGAAGGTTTTGATCAACAAAAGAGTTGTCAATCAAACCAGGATGAACTGGAATACATGAAAGCAGCACGAACAGCTGATGGGGTTTTACGCATGGAGTTTTCGGAAGGTATACTAGCGTTCTAAAGGCATGCGTATTTAAACGGATTGTCCAAGACAATAAATGACCAGTGAATCGTGAAGGGGACATCTCTATGTGTAAAAGCAACAGTAAGATTGTATATTTATTTTATATTTAGCAGATATATTGATAGTAGAATGACGTGGTATAATTACACAAGATTTACTTATTTATTCTGCTATTGAGTGAGCAGGGCTTTTCACGGCTGTGTTGGCATACGTTTGGGCTACTATTTGCTTTATCTTCTTATTATGACAGAATACAAATCTTTGGTGGTGATTTTTTTTTTTTAATGAACTCACAGATGCTATTGTCCACTGTGTCACGCATGGGTGGGTATTTTTGAGATTGGGTGGGGGGTTGCTTGGTAAATTAACTAGATACGCAACAATAGTGGCACGTAGAAACTACATGTTCGGCATAGTTGCCATCATGTACTAATAAAGCTAGAACATGGAGTTTGTTATTTCCACTCATAGTTTGCTTGCAGCAATGAATGTCTCAGATGAACAATCTCACAGTGCTGGTTGGCAGCATGGCCACTAGAGCTTCTATGCGAAAGGGTAAAACTAATTGTGGAAATGTTCTATTTGTTCATTTCTGTTCTGACGGTTTTTTATGACGACGGTTTAAACATCTGTGTCATTGGTTACACCAGCAAACTGAACCCCAATACATTCCGGAACAGTGTTTCCCCAGGTAGGCTAATCCCAGACTGGCGATAAACTCTTGAAAAAATTTAATAAAATGTAATTTAAAAAAGTTTTTTTTTAAAAGTTAGAAATAGTTTAAAGCAGCTCCAACATCCATCTGTTTATTTAGTAGCTTATTAAAGTAGCCGATACTGCGTTTTGTTCTTGTGCCTCAAATCTTTTCAAGCATATAGGAAGGTAAAGCGGAAGATTCATGATCGATACTTCCAATATACTCCTCCCTACTAAATAGAGTGGCGAAAGCTAAATATAAGCAAAGTACGTAACTTTGAAAGTCTGGGTTCAAAGTATGCGTTTCATGGTTTAAATATATTGCTATGTGCTGAATCCGAGGGCATTTAAATTTTTAAAAAGGTTTTCTGTTCGTAGATCACTGAACTAGGATAAAACTTCATCTCCCATAGTGTTTCCCCTTTCATATTGATGACATTTCCTCTATTGGACCGTTGTAATGCCAACGGCAGGGGTATCTGAAGTAATCTGTGGTCTCGACCCGTGCGATTTAAAAGCAATGACAATTTCCCAAATAGATTATTTATTTAACAGTCTGGGATTAGAGGGGAAAATAATTATCGATCTGGCCATGATGAGAAGACTAGCAACCTACAACCAATGTTAAGCTAGAGGAGAAAAAACCACAAATATTTTGGTACAGCCCCAGAGACGGTGGATACCATCCTCGTAGTTGTTGTATTTGGTATACATATCCGATAGTTAGTTCGCAACTACGACATTTTTTTAAAAAGTCATTAAAAGCAGAATGTCAATCATTTGCTGATGATGTGAAGCCTTATAATTTTGTGGTTACAGAAAGATTCAATGCTTCATTTGCTTATATGAAGCTGTCACTTTAGCTGTCTATGATGAAATGTGCTAGCATAGCATTTAGCAGTATACCGGAAAAGCCGTTCAACGGGACTTCTGTTTTTCCTCCCAGCCTAGGCCTAAATCAATGAAGAGAGCCGTGCACTTCCTTCAGTTAAACCATAATAAAACTGAAATATTGGTATTTGGACCAAAGACACCCAGAGAGAAAATAATGACAAAATTGAGCCCATTATCCCAGAACATCAAAACTGATGTTAAAAACCTAGGTGTTATCTTTGACAGCGATCTGAGCTTTGAGCCACATATACGGAATGTAATAAAAACTGCCTAATACCATTTGAGAAATGTTGATAAAGTCAGACCTGTTCTCACTCAAGGTGACACAGAAAAACTAATGCACGCATTTATTATAAGCAGGCTCGACTGTTGTAATGCATTATTCTCTGGGCTTCCTAAAAAGACAAGAGGTCACTTGCAACTCCTTCAGAATGCTGCTGGACAAAAACCAGGAAGAGAGCACACATTACTCCTGTTTTAAAGTCCCTACACTGGTTACCTTTAAATTTTAGAATTGATTTAAAAATGATTTTACTCCATGGGCTGATTTATTTATTTATTTTTTAAATCAGCCCACGGACTTGCACCGGGTTGTATTGCAGACTTACTTCCTAAATATGTTCCAAGCAGAGCCCTCAGATCCTCTGACTTTTAATAGATCCTACACAGATTAAAATATATGGCGAGGCTGCTTTCAGCTCATATCGTCCCTGCCTCTGGAATAATCTCCCACCCACTTTAAGGGCAGCTGAAAATGTAGACATTTATTGTTTTTTATAGTTTTTTTATTTATTTTTATTGTTTTTATAGACAAAGTATATAGATTATTATTATTATTATATAGTAAAGTATATTATTATTGATTGATCAATCATTGAATCATTGGTCATGTTATTGGATTTTGCGTGTGCTACAGGTCTTCGTAAATCAGGTCCTTAATGTGTAAAATGTGTCATTATATTGTTGTGACTTTTATATTTAAATAAAAATATTCAACTTTCAAATAATGCAGAGGATAAGCATGTTATTTTGCTCTCAAAACTCACTATAACATACAGATTTACATCATGGAATTCAAAATTTTCTTGGGGGGGGGGGGGCATCCCCATAGCGGCCACGCCGTGCCCTCGACCAGCTCAGTGGGTAGCAGTGGCCTGCGGGGCTCGGGCAGTAAAGTAGCGTTGGGTGCACTTTTACACCGCGCCTTACCCCGCCTTGCCCCACCCTGCCCCACCCATTCCTGTGAAAAGCTCTAATTCCTCTGAGCTCTATAGGAAATGTGTAACTAGCAGATGGAAAAAACAGGCAATAATTATGACTCATTTAGCCAATGAGAAAGAAGACACGCGATTGGCTAATCTGGGGATGTTGTTCCCTGTTTGAACCCAAACAAGTAAGATTAAGAGCCAATAACTGTCCATGTGACTTCCTGTTGTGTGTGTGTGTGTGTGTGTGTGTGTGTCTGTTTGTATATAGTTTGGTGGTACAGATGGGAGAATCATAGTATCCATGGTTACTGACCCCCCCAAAGGAATGCTACAGAAGCAATCATTCCACCAATGCACCAAACCCCAGACAAGACAGAAAATTGAGATGAGCCTGTCTGATTACGCGATTTCCCCTTTATTCAGGGCTCTGTCATCTCGCCCTACACCACCGCTCCCTCTTACATACAGAGAGAGAATGAGAGATAGACAAAAGCAATCATTGTCGTGACTGTTACAGCGAGATGAAATACAGCCATTCGCTTACACTCTGGGTGTGATAGCATCTCAATCCCCCGCTCCCCCTTCGCGCTCCTCCTCCGCACAGGCTCAGGGTCGGAAGTCAAGTGGGCGGAGCAGAGCGGCTCTGGCGGCGAGAGGGGCGGGGCGCGGAGTGGCTGGATGATGCCCAAACCCTGATTAAGGACATCACTGGGGTGGGCTTCTCTACTGGACAATCAAGACTCTGCGTTGTGGGGCATAAACAGGACGATGCACTCCCACTGGCCTACAGCAGACAGATGTTCCTTCGACCACGTACACACAAGTGCAGATTTCTACAGGCAGTTTATATTGCGTCCAACAGGGACCAAATGTACTCTGTTAAGAGTTAAAATGACTGTATGAGAGCTGAACATTTTTCTGATAAAAGCATATTGGAAAAGCAAACATTTCCTTTCATTCTAGCCAGCTCATACTTAAGCTAGCCAGCTTAAGTTGCGAGCCAATAAGATAATGACACATTTCATCATTTTGGATGAAACTGGATACGTTTGTTTTCCTTGTGCTGGTCTAATTGTGCTGGTTTCTGGAATGTGATCCACTGACCAAAACCTGGACCAACAATATGATGCATGAACAGATGAATATAGAGCAAGTCAGTCAGAGTATGAGTCAGTCAGTCAGTGAGACGGTCAGAGAATCGATCAGTTAGACATTCACTCAGTGAAGTCATTTATGTGCGGAATAAGTCTTGGCGTATTTGGAGCAGAGTTTCCAGGACAGACGCACCCCATAGTCCCATGCCTTTCATGTGCTCCAAAAGTACTCGTCTCACAGGACCCTGCTAAATGCCATCAACTGGACCAGCTAGCGGAGGGGAGGGGCCAATTATGTGGACTGTGCTAGTGGGGGGGTGGGGGTGGTGGTGGTGGTTAAGGCTATCGTCTGGATTCTCTGTCTCAGTCACAAAATCACCGCACAGAGGAGTCAGTAAGAAAGAAAAGAGTGTGTCCATGCACATGATGCCGCCATCGCTTGTGAGAAGAGAGAAGAACGCGGGACTATTCAAATTCCGCCCGGTGGACTTTTTAAGCCTCACACTGTGCAGCACACTTCTGTAAATAGCCCAGGCTTCGGAGGGGGGGGGGGGGTCAGAGGTCAGAGGTACGGGAAGCCACCCTGTCCCGTCAGCTTAAAGGTTTCAAGTGACAGCAGCGTTCCAGGAGCCGGGGGCTCACTCGGAGAGGCCATGAGCCGCTGCCACGGCGCACGCTTGCCCATCTCCATCTGGTTACGTAAACTTTGCATTTCAGTCACGCTTCAGACGGCTAATGCTTACACGTTGGGACGATTTCTTGGAACACACCCAATCGACGGCATTAGAAAAAATTAGAAAAAAAGGCTCTGGGAACATATACATTCTCGTGAAATCTGGCACATTTTTTCCATTTGAGTGACAGGTGCCTCGATGTGAGATGACTTGCACAGCTTCACATTTTTCACTCAATCTGGGTCTTTACTGACACCCTTCTCAGTAAATCCCTCATGCAAGAGCCTTACTACAACAACATCCTACCTTGGCTTGGATGTAAGCTTATAGCCTTCTGGTCACAAGCCAGGATACTTAAAATGATGCCGTGACTGTTTTCTGAAAGATAGAATGCCACATGTAGAATGGAGTGTGTATGTTCCATAGGCAGTGTAGGGGGCGCCGCTGAGACACGCACAGATAAACCTGATATTACACTAATGAGAGAACACTACTGAGAGCCCGGAGGCTGCAGAGACAGTGCCTCAGAGAACCAGGAACTGGTTTACATTTTTTACAACATTTCTATTACCGTTATGTTGCTCTTTCCTTGTTCTTGTCATTCTTTTGATATTATTGTTGTTGATGTCATTGTTATAATGAAATATGGAAGCCTATATTTGAAAAGAGAGAGATGGTGGCAGAGAAACACAGGGACAGGGTGAGTGTGAGAGAGAGAGTGAGAAGAGTGTGACAGGAAGAGGGAAAGGTGAGAGTAGAGAGATAGGGATAGATACTGAAATAGGGAGCGAGGGAGAGAGTAAATGAGAAAGGAAGGGAGGAAGAGAGCAGACAGATAAGGAGAGAGGAAAGATAGTGAGCAAGAAGAGGAAAGTAGAGTGGCGGAGAGAGGCAGAGACAAGAAAAGTGAAAGAGTAATCCTTGGAAAGAAAATAAATTAACTACATTTCACCTCCCTGTGAGAGAAACACTCAATTCACTGAACAACATTTAAAAATAAAGGAATGAATGAATGCAGCAGACTAGGCACACACATTGAACAGACATGGTACTTCCATGCATAACAACATTGCCAATGTCCATTGTTCACTGCTGATGACATCATCACAAGTGGACGGACACAAACAAGGGCTGTGTCCGAATCAGAGTCCTATCTACTGCGCCCTGTCTCCTGCGTACAGTGCACTGGCAGAAGTGTGCTGTTTAATGTGCACTGTTTAGCAGTCCGCGAAAAATATCCGCCATACTATTTTCCAACCGTACTGTGGAAGTGTCGTAAGCAGGTCATAAAATGTCCCACCAGTGTTGCCATGTCCGCGGTTTTACAGCTAAATTGGGATACTTTCAACATGCAGTTGAAAAGTCATGGGTAAAAATGAAAAGTCGCAAAGGACGCACTTATATGATGATTTCGGTAAAAAATATATCTTGGCCTAGTTTTGAGTCATTTGGCTGGAAAGTCTAAGGTAAGATCTGGCAACCCTGCATCCCACCCTTGCGCTGCCATGTCATGTGTTATTTTTGTTGTATTTGAAGGAAAACATGAGCGAAGCTTCACCTCACGTCATATTTATGTGACCAAAATGTTTGTGTACTTCTTGAAAAGTGTGCTCCCGAATGTACTCAGCAAAGCCCCGGAAGTAAGTGCATCATCCGGATGTTTCAAGTATACTGAAAGTTGAAAAATATTTGCCTACTCAACGACTTTCTCGTCCTATCTACTCACCAAGGCTACTCAATAGCGTGGAAGAGTGCTGATTCGGACACAGCTAAGGAAAGCTTGGAAGGAAGGGGGTTAGGGGTACAGTTCACTGCCTGGGAGCCCTTACTCACCGTCCTGGGAATTAACCCCACCCCTCTCTCTCCATAGCTTTTATCTGTCCTCTCAAAGCTGACCTTTCAATTTCAATACCTGTTTTAGTAGAGACGCTGTCCAGAAAACCGGAATCTTGGATGGGAAAGGCCATCTCCTCCTTCCACACATGTGCTCACAGACCCCTCCTAAGTGTTTTCAACACCTCAGAACTCATCTAAAACTATGAACGGAAAGACCACTGGCTAAAGACTTGCCAAGCCACCTAAATGCAGGGTACCCTGGGGACAGTAGACACCAGAATAACGACCAGAGGCGTGATAGCTCCAAGGTCAGTTAGCCAATGCTCACCCCCTGTACACGCACACACACAATTCGTTACCTAAATTACTGTCAAGCAGGCCACACATCTGAATTGATGTGTGGCTTAAGTGTGGGGAGGTGGGGGTGGGAGTGGGGGAGGGGAAATGACACCACCTCAGTCCTTCGAGTGGCGATTGCTATCACCGCCGGTCTAATTAGCCAGGACCGCTGGAGTCTGATTGAGCCTCTGGAGATGTTATCCGGGGCCCCCGTTCACCTTATCGCCTGGGGAACAGGGGCTCCCCGGTAAAAAAACTCAGCAGTCTGGGCTCGGTCTCCATGAGATACTGTACAGCGGGATTTCTCTCCAAAATTCAACTCAACACTGCAAACAAAATCACTATTTCTGATGGCACTCTCTCTCGCTCTACTTTATCACAGTTTAATCTCTCATTCTCTGGAACACTCGTTATTTCACTCTCTCCATCTCCCAGTGCTGTGTGTGATCTCACTCTACACACGGTCCCTAACCTCCAATGTTGTGTGTAATCTCACTCTTTACACACGGTCCCTAACCCAAAAATGCTGTGTGTAATCTCACTCTTTACACACGACCCCCAACCCCACAGTGCTGTGTGTAATCTCACTCTTTACACACGGTCCCTAACCCCCCAATGCTGTGTGTAATCTCACTCTTTACACACGGTCCCTAACCCCACAGTGCTGTGTGTAATCTCACTCTTTACACACGGTCCCTAACCCCACAGTGCTGTGTGTAATCTCACTCTTTACACACAGTCACTAACCCCCCAATGCTGTGTTTAAGGTGCATTAACAGACAGGCAGTGACCTGCTTCAGCGCAGCCCCTAGCGGCTGGGACATGTGAACACAGTTATTAAACTGCGCTGCTAGCGCACATTACGCTGGAGGAGATCAATGCGAGAGCCTGGGGTACGCACAGAAGCCTCTTAAGCCCCCGTTACCTGATGCTAACTGAGCCGCCGAGAACAGTGGCTTTGCCACGGGGATCGTGGATCGAGATTACAGGGCGCAACATTGCCTCGATGGGCTCAAAAGGGCTCAAAAGGGCTTGGCCTGGGACTGGTGAAATAAAGTTTCCGCATTTGGGTCACAGGTTCCGCCAGGGCCCGTTTCACCTGCCGACAGGGGGGGCTGTCCAGATGAGTCCGGAGTTCTCCCACGGGAGGAAACATGATGCTGATCGGTGGGTATCATTTCAGATCCTCTACCACCTAACCCCACCTCCCCCCAGTCCCGCCCCTTCCTGCAGCGTTTGCACAAAGTGCAGCCTCGCCGCCCCCAACACGGTTCACCCTCAAGGGCTAAGAGACTGGATTTCACATTAGCAAGGGCAACTGGATGAGGGGACAGAATTTGTGCTTTGTGTGTGCATGTGTGAGAGAGAGACAGTGTGCATATACAGATGTGTATGCGTTCAAGACTATGTGCCCTGTGTGTGGAAATACGTATGCGCACATATGTGCACGCATGTGTTAGCGTTTCTGATGTAGTGCATATATCTGTGTATGTACATTTTTACGTGCGTATATTTGTGCATGTTTGTGTGTGTCTTAATGCACACAATCTGACACATAATTCTCCCATTTCATTGACTCAGCACACCATCACCTTGTGCGTGCACGCACACACAGACACGCGCCCGCACACAGACAAATACACGCCTGCACATACACAAACACACACATACGTGCCACCATCCTATTCCTTGCTTTTCAACCCAGAGCTATAAACCCTAACAGCTTTTCAGACAGTCCGTTTCAAACCCCAGAGTTCCAGGAATGAGAACAAACTGCAGAACTCTGGGCTCTTCCCTTTAAAGCACTCCCGGTCAGACACGCCAGCCACCTTTGCTCAATAACAACCGAGGCGGGCCAACAAGGGTGCGGCAATTACGCCTCATTTGTTTAATTGGCCGGAGACGAGGTGAGCGCGGTCCATTTCCCAGAATCCTCGGCTCACCCGTACAGCGCTGCTGAGGGGAGTTAAATCCCCACTCAAATGTATTGACGTTTCTCGCCTCCCAGCCTCCCTTAACACCTCCTTCTTCTGAAAGCAAACAGTCTATTCCTGTAATTCACTGCTACTAAGCACAGAAAATACATGGTTTTAGATCCTCACTTAGAGCACGGGGGCGGGGGGGGGCATCCTTTCTGCAGGGGGGCCAGGTAAGCGCTGTTCTCTTGCTTATCACACCTTCCCTCCGTTACAACAAACTGCTTCTTTCTTCACTTCTCAGAAAACAAGTACTATTTCAGTCCTCCATTTTGTTCAGTGGGCAGCAGTCTAGTCCTGTGTGTGTGTGTGGGTATGAGTATGGAAGTGGACAGCACAGACAGCACAAACTCTGCACTTCTCCAGCTCTGAATAAGCGAATGATGAAGGGCAGCTTGTCACATGGTTTCCAGTGCGGTAGTCTCATCTCATCAATGCGTGAACAACACTTAAGCAACCAATAAAATGCTCAAAAACACATTTCATATTGCGCACTGTGCAAACAGAAAACCAGTAGGGGGCGCTCCAAGCAGGACACAAGCAGCTCCTTGAAGCAGTTGCTCGGCAGAAAGAACCACAGCTGCCAGTCGACTGAAAACCCAAGGAGTGACGGGACACCGCGGAGGTTCCGGTCCAGAACGGGTCCGCACACGCATGCGGCACGAGGTAAACAATATTATACCGCCTTACCTTCTTTATACGCCCACTACGGGTGCCGGCGAAGGCCACCGTGTTGCCGTGGTAATCGTAGGCAGCCACCGAGGTCATCCCATCGTCCTTGTCCGCGAAGAGGGGCATGCCCTCGATGGTGGTGGTGCCGCCCAGCGGCTGGTTAAAGTCCTGCCCGCAGAAGTCGTCGTTGATCTGCAGGGGCTGCAAAATCAGAAGGGGCGGGGGGAGAGAGAGCGTGAGCCAATCGGCATTCGCTAATTTTCATACCATTAAACAGAGCTGATACAAACAAGGCCCCTCCGTGAAATACTGTGTTAATTTATGCGTCTCTGATATGCAGAGACTTAACGAGCAAGCCGGTACCCATCGCACGTGTTGACATATGTAACCAGGAGATAATCACTACCACCTGGATCAGACAAGACCCTCCCCCTCCAGCCTCTTCCAGCCTGAATCTAAGACAACCCTAATTAATTACCACCAAGTTTCTACTAATTCATAAAGATGAGGCGCACTGCTTCAGTGTAGGCTAATCAATCACATCCTTACTCAAGCTTAGACCTGTAAAACAAAAACGGCAAAACCGAATGGAGGGATGGCAGGGTATGACATACTGGTGCGCCGCCGCCGCCAGACATTCTCTACAGAGCATGGAAAACCTGTGGAGGGGGCGGGGTTCTTCTGGCCTGTCACTCAAATACCCTCTCATACCACAGGGAAGAGGCAGGCAGAGACCTGGTTTCCTTGGGTTTTATAAGCCGTAACCCGGTCGAAACATAACCACAGACACAATTCGGCAGCAAGAGCCAAGGGCCAGCAGGGAGAATAGGGTTTATGTGTTTGAATCCCGGCTGGGACGGTTCTTGCCAACCATTGCGCAAGGCGCTTTACCCCCAGAAAAACAAACTCCGTAAAGTTCCTCTAGAAAGTACACCACACTGAATAAGGACAGCTGGTAAGTAAATAAATAATGCAGTAAATCCCTGGCAGCTCGCAGCTGATAATATATACTCTGCATCTGCAGTAGATGGCTCATTTTCAAAAGAGAAATGTGTGTATTTCTCAGTGTTGGAATTGGCTACATATTTATGAACAGCAGTACTGGGTGTATAAAACAGAGAAACTAGCTCAGCTCAAAGTCCCTTTTAAAAAGTGGAGGGGAGGGGGCGGAGGGTAAGGGGCTCGGCAGGATTCTGTATATGGAGGGGGGTTGTTTGGAGGGGAAGTAAAGTGCTAGAAGAGTTCCTTGTCCTGCTGGCAGGAAAGTTGGCTGCGCTGGTTTCCCTCAGGGACGCCCAAAAGACGGGCCTCATTAGCGAGTGTGAAAAGCATCCACTAACTCACTAACCTGCTAACGTGCTAGCCCTGGCCCAGCAAGTGCAGAGCAGGGAGGGGGCATGGGGGGTATTTACCAGTAGTGGTGGGGCTTGTATGCACCTGTAGAGCAACCCTAATTCACACATCACAACTCTCGACTAATCTCTGTTCATCCCATCCACCACACAGCCGAACAACCGCACCTCGAGAGAGAGAGAGAGAGAGAGAGAGAGAGAGAGAGAGAGAGAGAGAGAGAGAGAGAGAGAGAGAGAGAGAGAGAGAGAGAGAGAGAGAGAGAGAGAGAGAGAGAGAGAGGAGACGGAGAGCCAATCAGACTCGCGACTGACAGACCCAACGATATGCGTGATGGAGAACCAATGACAATTGTGCATTGGTGTCCCTTCCTCTTCTCATTTCCTCCTCTTTGCCCCTTTCCTTTCTGCCTCTAAAACCACCGCCCCTGTTAGGGGATTGAGAAAACCCTGCGTCCCTGCAGAACAGGAAGTGTAGTGCTAAGCGCTAACGGTCACAGGGCAATCGAGGAATTCACCTGGTACTGTCAACCAATCACCTTCTGCTGAAACCAGGTGTCTCGGTTTCCATCTTAAAACCATGTCAGACTGCAGTGGAACTGCGTATCGAAGGTCAACCAGTCGGCTGAGCTCTCCAGTAAGGTGCTTGACCTCAAATGCTTGAGTAAATACCTGCCACTTTAAACGGGCGATGTACTTAGTGTGTACACTTGAAAACACATGCTAGCGGTCTGGGACTATAGCTCAGCAAATAAATAAATTATGAAATTTAGTGTGAGGGATTGTGTACATAATGCCCTCAGGGTGGGGGCGAGGGGTTATCCCTGGCCTGTCCATCATTCACTAAAACCCTCTCATTCCTGGGGTGGATGAGGGGGCCAAAGATAATCCGCTCTCTCTGTTTCTTAAAGTACGTGTCACAATACCTACAGTAGTCTTCAGATAAGCTGCGAGCGCCAAACCAGGTCACGGCAAACTCCAGGGAACGCGGCTTATGGTTGGCGTTTTGCAAACCGACGACTCCTTAACACAGCTGCAACTACAGAAGCCGAAAGCGCACCTGCCACATCCAGCCCTCAGTTACAATGGGAGCTAACGGGGAAACTTACGTTTACCGATCGCTCACCGTGGCGTGAATGATTAACCGGGGCTGGACTGGGTGGCTGATGGGACTTTATGAAAAATGTGTCAGTCGCCTTATCTTCTCTCTCTCTCCGCTCTTTTAATTTTCTGTCCCTTCCTCTGAATCAGGGCTCAGAAACATTTCTCGGTGGGGGGGGGGTGCAAGGGGGGGTGCAAGGGGGGAGGCACATTGGCGGGAAGGGGGGCAAAGCACTATTCCAGGAGGTGGTGGGTGAGGCAGACCCCGCCCATGCTAAATGAGCACTGATCACACACTAATAACATGTTTTTAAGTGATACCACTCACCCCAATTAAGCAGTGACCAGTATGAGACCTGTGGGGGAGGGTTGCCAGTGTTATAAGAGGAAGTGTCAACACTAATGCCCCATTCCTCCAAACTCCTTTCCCAATCGGCGAGTGGAGTGCGTCAGACGAACACCACGGGGAGGTTGTGGAAGGGTTGATGGATCTTTGGCACCGTTTAGGAGCATTTAGCCTTCCTCTGACCTGAGTACTGAGAGGAAGTTCTCGGAGGCTCACACCAGACCCGCGGCGCCAATAGGCAGTACCATCCTGTCACCCGCTGGGATATGACCAAATTACAGCTGTGTGTGTGTGTGTGTGTGTGTGTGTGTGTGTGTGTGTGTGTGTGTGTGTGTGTGAGAGAAAGAAAGAGAGTGGGTGTGTGTGCGCACGTGTGTGCGCGCACTGCCTTCCATTTCAATCAAACTGCCTTCAGTTTCAATCGAACGCTCTCACACACTTACAATCACTCTCTCTCACACACTTACAATCACACTCACTCACTCTCTCACACACACTTACAATCACACTCGATCACTCTCTCACACAATTACAATCACACTCACTCACTCTCTCACACACAATCACACTCACTCACTCTCTCACACACTCGCACTATTTCTCACACACACACACACACACACTTTCTCTCACACACACACACACACACACACACACACACTTTCTCTCACACACACACACACACTCTTTCTCACACACTTTCTCACACACACACTCTTTCTCTCACACACACACACACTCTCTCACACACACTCTCACACACACACTCTCACACACACACTTTCTCACACACACACACACACACACTTTCTCACACACACTCTTTCTCACACACACACACACAAACATTCTCACACACACACTCTTTCACACACACTCACACACACACACACTCACACTTTCTCACACACACACACACTTTCTCACACACACACACTCTTTCTCACACACACACACACTCACTCTTTCTCACACACACACACACTTTCTCTCACACACACACACACACACACTTTCTCTCACACACACACTTTCTCTCTCACACACACACTCTTTCTCTCACACACACACACACACACACACACACTTTCTCACACACACACACACTCTTTCTCACACACACACTCCCTCACTCACACACACACACACACACACTTCCCTCCAAAATTGCCATACTTTACAAAGACATGATAAAAGGCCATATAAACTAAACAATGGTGTTAATGATCTCTGAGAAAAACAAATCATAATTTTATTTCCCAAAAAGATAGGTGTTAAGATTATTGGCAGCCCTGGTTTCAGTGGGAGATCTTTAAGGAATCTTCCATGCAGAATTTGAACATCCTTCATATCCTTTGGTCTCTACTTGTAGACTGCCCTCTTCAATTCAAACCACACATTTTTGATTGGCTTAAGTCTGGAGACAGAGAAGGTAAAACAGTAATTTTGTGGTCAGTAAACTGTTTCTTGCTTGATTTTGAGGTATGCATAGGATCGTTGTCTCACGGAAAGAGTCATTTGCAGCCTAGTCATTGCTCTTTAATACCTTTGAATCATTTGCATCAATCATTGCCCTTTCCTGGTGGGTAAGATAAAAAACATAAAATAATTTTTTTTTAACCCTAGGTATCACCCGTCTTCACCCGTCTTCACCCGTCTTCACCCGTCTTCACCCGTCTTCACCCGTCTTCACCCGTCTTCACCCGTCTTCACCCGTCTTCACCCGTCTTCACCCGTCTTCACCCGTCTTCACCCGTCTTCACCCGTCTTCACCCGTCTTCACCCGTCTTCACCCGTCTTCACCCGTCTTCAGATGCAAAACCCCTTGCTGGTGTGTGGCCAAAAATCATTTTGCACCTCATTTTACAATCCAAGTTCCAGACTGGCTGACAACAGAGATACCTCATTCAGAACAGAACGTGGATCCTGCAGTCTACAGACACACACACACATGCACGCAAGCAAGCACGAACGCACGCAAACGCAAAACACACCACACACAGCTGGCTGAAGGAAAATCAGGACATACACATTCCACATGGGCCCACACAGCCATGTTGTTCAGATACACCAGAGACGACGTCATGTGACTATTTTGATTCTGCTGTGAGTTCCCAGTAAATCAGGGACTACTCAGTGTGTGTGTTCTCAGTAAATCAGAGACTACTGTGTGTCACAAAGGGATATCTGACAGGACAGGAAACCTGGCGCCCCCTTGTAAGAAAGTGCCAGAATATTCCCTCCCTCTCTCCCCCATTGGTGCCAACGCATATTTGGTCACTAAGGCGCGTGACCAAATATGAGCAGTCTCAATGGATGTTCAGAAGCACTGGAAATTCCTGTTACCAACCAGAATGTTCTGTTGGAAAAGAAAAGAGAGGATGGAAGGTGCTAACCAGCTGGTTTGTATATAATATCTGTGCTGCCACTTGAAATCGCCATCTGTACAAACAGACAATGCTATATGCCAGATCTCCAGCGACACACATCGAACAAATGACAATCATCAGATATCCAAGCCTGTGTGTGCCACTGCAGTGACACGCAGATAAAACAGCCCCATTTATTTGATCATCCGGACGGAGCTCTGGCATTCCGGGCCGCGGCATTCCGAGTCCCACACATGCTGTGTCCTGATTGTTTTCCAGATCGCACATTAGACATGATGCTGACATGAGGGAGGTGTTAGCTGAATATTTTAGAGACACACTAGTACGGAGGGTCATTTGGACCAACCCCACATTCGGATTCGAGCAGGACGGTTCCAGCCCGGCATTCAGATTCAAGCAGGACGGGCCCAGACCAGCGTTCGGAATTGAGCAGGACAGGTCCAGCTCGGGATTCAGAATTGAGCAGGGCAGACCCAGTCTGGCATTCAGATACAAGAAAGACAGGTCCAGGACCAGTATCCAGATTCCAGCAGGACGGGTCCAGACCAGCATTCAGATTTGAGCAGGGCAGACCCAACCTGGCATTCAGATTCGAGCAGGACGGGTCCAGACCAGCATTCAGATTTGAGCAGGGCAGACCCAACCTGGCATTCAGATACGAGCAGGACGGGTCCAGACCAGCATTCAGATTTGAGCAGGGCAGACTCAACCTGGCATCCAGATTCGAGCAGTACGGGTCCAGACCAGCATTCAGATTTGAGCAGGGCAGACTCAACCTGGCATCCAGATTCGAGCAGGACGGGTCCAGCTCAATGAGGAGTGGCCAAGTCTGGGCCATTGTGGGAAGAGTTTGACTGCTTTAGATCGTAGTCAGTCAGAGCATCAGTGAAGAAGCGTTTCAGCGAATCAGAGACAGGCTAGGAATCAGCCGTGGATGCATTATAGTGGAGTTCAGACTTGCAGGGCTTAAGAAGCATAGTGGTGAGTCATGCCAGGTACAGGCGACCAGCAATTCCAAGGATGGGGTGAAAAAAAAATGTTGTAAATCTAAAACATTTTTACTGTAAAAGAGGCAGGCTTGGGAGCAGGGGTCGCCTGCCGCCATGACGACACTAAGCTTGCCCTGCATGCACTGCAGCCATCCCCATTAGAGACAGGGACTAAAATACGACAACGGTGGCGCTTTTTCAAGCTGTCGGATCAATGACTAACCGGCTCCTATCTCAATTAACCTGCATGGATGGAACTAATCCACTAAAGCAAGGCTTTCATTTTCTGTGCTTTTGTGGGGCTTTTTCTCCACCTCATAGTCGGAGCTCGCTGCATTTGCGAGGAGGCCGTAACGGTCCTTCCTACGCGGTTATTTTAATAATTTTGTCCACTCCAGGGGTCATAAGATGTGATGTCTCGCCAGGAGAAGAAGCAGGGCTCATTATTTTTTTGTTTATTACCATGCGGAAAACCCCTTCAAGTGCCTCGCTGGCGGCTTGCTGAGGGGGCGTCGTCGTGGCAACAGGCCAGGCCATGCGGGGTCGTCCCTGTCAAGCTCTGGGGTGAGGGGCCCTTGAAAAACCTTGAGTGGAGAGAGCGAGCGCCTCCACCACATTGCTTCGGCAAGGGTCAGACCAAAATTAGGCTCTTTAGAACATCTTCTGAAGCAGGAGCAACAGACCAACTTCCCAGAATGCACCAGAAAGGGCCACGAGCAAAACTCCACCCAAAGGGCCTATTTTCAGAATGAAAAATAGTAATTCACCTGAATTGACTTAATTTTGTTTTGCTTATCAATTTATTCATTCATTCGTTCATTCTTTTTACCATCATTCCATTAGTCAGTTAAGGTTGAGAACAGATTAAGAACAAGAAGAACTCAAATAACATGTCAACCTGACACACAAGTTAGAAGATGTGACCTAACAGGTTATTAAAAGAACACGAGACAATACAAGGTTAAAAAAAATAAAAAAACACATATTTGTAGTACAACATCATCATAAGACATGTAAACGTCATACAGGCCTAACCCACAACGTGACCTAGAGCCCTACCTTTGCTAAGGAGCTACACAACTACATTGATAATTACATTGCTACTCAAGTACACACCCAACTAAATTAATTATGACTAAACAGCCAGTAAGTAGAAATATTTTATGAATTTACGAGTGGAATAGCTGCTTTGAAAATGTTATTTGACATTTTCATATTCTTGTTTTAATGAACGGTCTTAACTAGCATTCATTTAAATTGCCAAGAATTAAATGCCGGAACTAAGGGTCTTAAATGGATAGTGAGTTTGCTAAAAAGATTGAGGGCAATCACTTTACCCAAGTTGTATGCACACCAACAGTCGAATTGGAAATATTCCTAAAATGTAGCAGTATTGACTTGGAAAGCAGCACATTAAAGGGTTAAAACTAAAGCTCCTTCGCATCGTGTGACTGCTCCTGAGTTCATCTGGTACGGTCATTCTACCGTTTTTGACTGGCTTTGTTACCAACAACCGCAACTACAACAGGCAATGTAGTTACCAAACAAAGTCACAGCTAATGCTGAAAAGATTAGACACGCTGAGAAGATTGATCAGTATCTTTTTTGTTGTTGTTCCGTTTAGTTTTTTTGCACCGTATTGTAACATTGGACATTGTCTTCACCCCAAGTACAGAGAAATGTTTGTGGAGCGTGCCAAGAGGGAAGTCCAGCTGCTGCATGTGTCCATGAAGTGATGCAATCGGCTGGAAAACTGTAGTCTCCACACGGGCGGAGAACAGCCTTTGGAACAGCTCCACGAAACAAGATGGACGACAGGGAGTGCACTTTTTCTGTTCAATCGTTCCTAAAGTTCATGTTTTAATTTATGCATCTGAATAACGATATTGGGGGGGCGGGGGGTCCAGATGTGCAAGTCAGTGTATATGTGTCTAATGGATTAGCTTGGCAATGGTTAGTTGCATTGCTAAGTAATTAGAGTGTGGCAGCTCATGTTGTTTTGCAGAGTGCAGTACCCCAAGGGAAGAGCAGGGGGCGTTCAGCCAGACAGCTGCATCCCCACTCAGTTCAAGGAGAAAACACACAATATTTCAGGACTTTGAAGAGTCCTGTCCTGGGTTATAGGGTCATAAGCACTGCACAGACCACTGCTGACACATTATGAATACATTTCTCAGAGAGCTGGAAGAGCACAACCTTATGATGTACCTTAAAGGCAGACTTAGCACATGCTCTGGCTAGCTGCTAGTTCATGTGACTGCAAACGCCACGCCTCGAACCCCCAACCCCCAACCCCCACCCTCCCCCACCCACCCCTCGTGACATCTCATGCTGATGCGTATAAGATACATTAATGCTACCCGGATCCACTGCACTGCGCTCAATGGGTGCTGATGAGTACCAGATAGATTAATGCTGCCTGGATCCACTGCACTGCGCTCAATGGGTGCTGATGAGTACCAGATAGATTAATGCTGCCTGGATCCACTACACTGCGCTGCGCTCAATGGAAAACATCAAATCCAGCTGATAAATAGCTGCCCACTTCGCCACCTCCACCTCCCTCCAGGCATCAATAAATAATTACACTCACAATTAGCATCAAACCTGCCTCGTTAGGGACAGGCAAGATCCACACTCAATCTGTAAAAGGTTAGAGGTGGGCTTTTTTTAAATTGCATCCAACCCATATCCAGCTTGCAGTTATTGATTCAAAATCACATTCGCCGGATAAACAGAAAAATGCTACATTTCAAGATTGCACAGCCTACCGCCAGCACTCATCTAAATAACAGCGCTTGCGGTAATGGGATAAATGTATACTCAACAGGTACGATGGTGTGCATGCTCCGTGCAGTTACTTTCATCCACCAGTGGAGGCACTCTGCATAGATGTATGCATCATATTACTACAGCAATTCACCCAAATAAACAACAGAAATGAATCCAGAGTTTAAAAAATAAAAATAAAAATCTCGTTGGAGCACAGATATAAGACATAATAATTGCATATCAATAATGTCTGCAATAATATAGACATATAATTACAGAAGTAATATCACTTTCATACAGAGCTTAGGGGGGTCTTATGTTCATATTTCATAAAAGTTAGATTATCCAGTTATTCAAAGTGCACATCACTACTTCTCAATGTGTCCAGGGTGAACCTCGGCATGGCACAACTGAAATGAAGGTCGCTGTTGCGAGATCTCCGGAAAGAGACAGAAGGGCGCGTCGTCCAAAATGCTCCCTTTAGACTTCCTGAAGAGCGGATCACAGGAGATATCGGATTCATATTTCAGATTTTGCATTATTGCCCTTCGAAGCGGAATTGTGCCTCAGCGTTCAATCAGACACTTGTGTGGGAGACGCACAGAAAAAAACATTCTAGAAGCTCACAAAAAATGATTATAGTATTATGGATGTATGCAGGTAAAACTGAACCCAGAACACCAGAAACGGCCGTGCCCACTACCCAACAGCTCTTCTTATACCAAAGCTGTTTTGTCAGGGCTGCTCAATGTCACTGGTGAAGACGCTCGTCTTGCGCACCACGACACAACCATGGACCTCTGAAACATCAGGTGTGAGAAGGCCAATGGTATCTGACACCGCGGGGGAAATCGTAACAGGTCTGTCGAAATTCGGGGGCGAAGAGGTGTACAACGAGGCGAATGAAACGGGGAATCAAAAGCTGCAAATTATTACCACTATCATAATTCAATCGGAGTGGTTTAATCCGGCACGCCTTTTGTGCCGGCGCTCTGGTAGCCGGGAAAATGGATCTTCTTAACAGATTAACAGTGAAATCTCCAAACCGTGGGACTGAAGAGACTCCCTCCTCTTTCGCCGACTCCTCCTCCGACTCCTGAAACGGGAGATAAGCTTGCGCCTCCACCCCCGAAGTGCTCAGCCATGATAAACAGTAATAAACACGCCATGCCAGATTAACACAAAGCCTGAACAACAGAGTGCCATTGTTTACTTTTTTCCTTCTTTTTCTCATCCTTTTCTTTCCGTTTATTTTTTCATTAAATAAGCCACCACGTGTACTGATCAGGACATAAAAAGAAGAATAGCAGCTGTGTATCATTTACTGCATGCTGTTTAGTATGCAAAAAATATCCTCCATACTATTTTCCAACCATACTGTGGGAAGTGCCCTTGCCCTTGCACGGCCATGCTCAAGTGTCGTTGTTGTTGAAGCAAAATGTCAGCAAAGCTGTACTTCATTTTTAAAGCAAAGCTGTCCATCATATTTATGGGACCAAAATATTTGTTTACTTTCTGAAAAGCATGCTCCTGAATATACCTAGTGAAACCCCAGAAATACGTATATCATCTGGGCATTTTAAGTACACTACATTTAGAGAAAACTTTGCCTACTAAACTTTCTACTTTCTCATCCAGTGTATTCAGTATTCATCCAGTGTATTAGCATACTAGCATAGTATGGAAGGGTACAAATTCAGACACAGCCCATGTGCCGGCTGGGTAAATGAACACAGCACTGGTCTGAGATCAGAGGGAAGCCTGGGTTTTCAACAGGGGGTCTGCATATCCCTGGGGGTCCTTTTAAGGTACTGCAGGGGGTCCCTGGCCAGACTTGATATGCAATGACTATATATAGATTTGGAAAAATATCTCTCAGTATAAAACCTTTTTTAAAACCCTTTTTAACTTGGGGTCCCCTGGATGATTGTGAGCCTGGATGGGGGTCCCTGGATCAGGAATGGTTGAAAACCCCTGGCCTAAACCAATGGAGGACTCAAATCTGAAGTTTCACTCAGACAGCGCCAGCTGTCTCTCGTGTTCGTGTTTGTTAATTTGAATGTGTTTTGTTGTGTCTGGTTTTTGTCTTTGTTTTTGTTTCATGCACTGTGTGTCTGTAGTGGGACGGAGAAGCGGACTGGAGATTTTTCAGGGCACTCCTGCTGCTCGTTTTGATAATATTGACGAATTGTCTAGTCGAGAATTTTGTTTGTGGTCGTCACCATGGAGATGCATTCGCAACATATGCTCGGGAATGTCCGTTGGATCTGCAGACTGCAGCAACAAAGTTTACCATCACTCTACCCCGGAGTTGAAAATGTCGGAACTGATCCGGGAGTGCAGGCAATCTTCAAAAGGCAACCAGAGAAGGAGAACATAATGCGCGGGAGGAGCGAGGAGACTATTGGGAAGATTGACCCAGTTCGGTGCTCCGTTTCGGTGGTGTACAGAGACCGCGGCATTGCGTGTATAGAGGAGAGTCGTGGAGGCAGAGTTTGTGTGTTGGACTACTTGGTGACACTGGACATCTCGGGACAACGGGGGCTATTTTTAATCATGGCTGTATTGCACTTTTATTCACTTAATTTAAATTTAAATTTCCCTCATTCTCCAAAAGTAATAAAAGAGCAGCCATTAATGTGATGTTAGCCAGCTAGCAAGCTAGTGTTCGCGAACGTTATCTTTTTAATTCCAATGGCTAACAATGTTAAAGTTAAAGTTGGGACACTTTATTTTGGATTTTGGCAAGTTAGGATGCCTCTGTAATACACTTTTCCTATCTGGAGTTAGGATAGGAGGCAGTAGGATAGAAGAAAATAGAATAGACTCCAAAAACCTGCAATCTCTGTGGAAAACTGGGACAACAGGTGAGAGAGGGTGGGTGGGTGGCAGCAGTCTGGAGCAGTGGCAGGGAACACTACCGAGAGCCTCATATTTTCAAATCCCAGAAAATAGATTGGTACCAGATTGGTACCCAGATACAAGGGTACAGTAGAAGTTAGAGGACCAGATTTGGACCTGGAGGTCTGCCGGTTCAAATACAAACAGGACTTTTACCCACAGGCAACTCCGCCCAATTTGGTCTGGTAAAATACCCCCCAGTACACATTGATTATAGATATATTAATCAAAAGCTATGCAATACACCCCTGGGAAAAAATATTATTGTCCTGGACATACAATATAAATAAAATCCTGCCATCTATCAAACCTATTCACCCATTTAACCAGCAATGCATCTATCCAGTCATCAAAGTATCAGTCTAGTCATTCTGCTACCCATCTCTCAGTCTATCCATGAATCTGTTTGCCATATATATCTCACTATCCCTGGATTTATTCATCTATCTGCCTTTCTAGCAGTCTAGCTATGCCTGCCTGCCTGCATTTGTCCATCTGTCTGTCCGTCCGTCCATGACCGGGATCGGTGCGGTCTCTTCTCGCTTGCAGAAGAAATTAAATCTCAGAGCCGCGTGGGGGATCAATAATGTTGGGTTTTACCAACCAGACGCTACCCAATGCTCCGGAACATTCCCCTGCCCGCCCCCATGCCACACACCACTCTGTGTCCAATTAAAGTCTGCTCCATCTGTCTGAGGAGGCGGAGGCAGCAAATAGTCGCTCGTCATTTAAAAATCTTCAACAAAAAAATACATATCCAGCAGGGCTGTAAGAGAATGCTATGGCTGCTTCAGAGGGTGGTGAAACTCGGGGAGCGCGTTTGGTTTGGCCAAAAATAAATAATTCGGCCTCCGACTTGGTCGTTATGAGTATGGGCAGTGAGACTCTGTCCATGACTCACCACCAAACACCATTGTATTTTATTTTTTTTATTTTTCTTTCTCCTGAAAAATCTTTACAATTAGTTTGAAGCCCCTTTGAGGCATGGTATTGTATGTTAAAAGATAGCCTTTTTAAAGAATTTTTAAAAGACATTAATCTACCCCCACCTCACCAGCTCATTACCTCTCCTCCCCATGAACTTTGAATGATGGTGACATTCAAACCCGCCGACGATTATTCTGCTCACAAGAGCTCTCTGAGGTTTGACTGGAAATGCTTTGGGGACCACAAATATGTCAGCCAAGTCATGGGCTCTGGATTAAAATGCAATTACACAACCTAACTCCCACGACTGCCCCCCCCCCCCCAATACAAACTGATCCTGGAAGAGAAATCTTCTCCTGTTAGCGGTTTTTGCTTCTCTTTGCTTTTATTTATTATTTTGTTTCTGATTTTTTCCTATTTTCTCTCCCAATTTAATAGCCAATTGCACACCTATATGATTAAATTCCCCATCTATGACGGGGAGTGAAAACTGGTCATGAACTGTCGCCTTGATGACCCAGTCAGTGATTTTAACACAATGGACAGCAGTCATGCCATTGGTGCAAATCATCGATTGACAGCGCAGGGTGACGCGGCGTCCTCAGATGATCAGGGCCATAACTCCACCCACATGGGAGGGATATTCCACCCAGCTCTTTCCACAGATGTCACACATAATATGTTTGTCTGTGCTGCACCCCAAAAAAGTGATCCACCAAAATCTCCTGGCACTGTGGGTCGAGGGGAAAGGGGGGGACATGTTGCCTTAGGAACACGTAATTGGAATAATGAACCAGTTGGCAGAGGCATATGAGGGATCTGTCGACTTCTGCAGCAGTAGGTTTAAAGTTCTCTCACTGCTCCGGCATGTGCGCTTTCGTCACATCCATCGTCATGGTTATTATCATTGAAAGCGATCTTTCGGCGTTCACCAGCGCCGCATCTCCCTGCTGTGCTGATATTTGCGAAAGATTTGACGGGACGCGAGCCAAACCCACGCGCCGCCTGCCGAACGACACCCAGAAATATCACGCTGTAATCCGTCTGCAGCTCGCAAAAAGAGAGGGTAAGAGGAAGAAAAAAGAAAAAACAACGGCCGTTTATCCGGTCTGACTGGTCGGGCCGGGTTTTGGGTGCACCTTTCCCTTAAGGGGAAGAACACATCCTGTAGTGGCTGAAGTGTGTGTGTTTGGGAGGTGGGGGTTTGGTTGGTGTAGGTGGGGGGATGACAGCCAAGGAGGCAATTTGGGGCAGAGGTCCTGGATACACGAGTAATTCAAATCTTCCAGTTATTCCCCACCAACGCAGCTGATTTTAACGTAAGTGGCCAAATCCAGCCGTGCTTCATCCATTTCCACGGCAGGTTAAGCACCATGACTGCAGGTTAAGCACCATGACTACACAAAGCAATTAAACAGCCAGACGAAAGGCAATAGTGGGAGTGTTGCACGCGGCAGGGGGTTAAAACATGATTATTTAACGCTTTTGGTGAGCAGGCAGACCCAGGCTGAATGCGTTGACTCAGGGCGCTCTCTCCCTAGCCACCTACCCGCCATTCAGGCTAATCGACAATTCACAGGTAGCACAAGCCTCTGCCCTCCATAGAATTTACACAAACCCTGGCCCAGAGAAACCCCCCCCCCCCCCAAAAAAAAGAAAAATCACACAATTACCAGTCAAAAGCGTCATTCTGACCCACAAATTAAAACACCTCGGCATACTGCTTTGGCGCTGCCAACTGCAATGCACTGCAGGGATTTTCGCCTACACCAATAACTCAGATGTAAAATGGTAGATTAAACATGGCATGCTGGGATGGCAGAGCACAGAATTCTGGGAAGAATTGTGGGAGTGGGCAGGGGGGGTGGAGATAGGTTGTGTGAAAAAGACTGGAATCATGATCAGAGTGTTAATAATCACAGCCATCTGCATGTAGCAGGCCACATTACCCCCCTCCCCCAATCCACCAACGCATCCAACCAGCTCTGACACCTGAACACCGTTCAGCCAACAGTCGCTAAATGCCACCCGACACAGCTGAAACCACAGCATCAAGACTCTGCCAGTCAATTAATGCTGCGGTGTGGGGAGTAAACTCAGTGACAGCTCCTAAATCCCTGGGACTAGGTAATGATGTTCCCCTGTCTGAGAGAACAGAGTGACAGAAGGACTATAATCCAGGAGACTAACGCCAAGTAACATCATGTCTGCCTGACTCATCTCCCTGATTCGACTCCTCTCAACTCATCTCTCTCTGCTCACCTCATCTCCTCCACTCCTCTCTACTCAACTCATCTCCCCTACTCCTCTCTACTCAACTCATCTCCCCTACTCCTCTCTACATCTCCCCTACTCCTCTCTACTCAATTCATCTCTCATACTACTCTCTCGACTTCTCATCTCCCCTACTCATCTCCCCTACTCATCTCCCCTACTCATCTCCCCTACTCATCTCCCCTACTCATCTCCCCTACTCATCTCCCCTACTCATCTCCCCTACTCATCTCCCCTACTCCTCGCTCTGCTCACCTCATCTCCCCTACTCCACTCGCCGCTCACCTCATCTCCCCTCTCCGCTCACCTCCCCTACTCCTCTCTCCTCCCCAACTCCACTTGCCGCTCACCTCATCTCCCCTACTCCACTCGCCTCTCTGCTCACCTCCTACTCCTCTCTCTGCTCACCTCCCCTACTCCTCTCTCTGCTCACCTCCCCTACTCCTCTCTCTGCTCACCTCCCCTACTCCTCTCTCTGCTCACCTCCCCTACTCCTCTGCTCAACTCATCTCCCCTACTCTTCTCTCTACACTACAGTATGCATGCACATACTCATACATATATATTCATACATATACAGTGAGCAGCATAATTCATTGGACAGTGACACATTTTTAAATTTATTTTGGTTTGAAAGTATACAATGACAGTGCAAACTATCAGTCCCCCCCCCATTTTTGGGCATTTCAAACAAGCCTTAAACCATCACTCTGCTGCCATCAAATATGCAGTAGATATGGATGGATCATTTCTCTTGACACATTTTCCTATTGAACTCTATGGAAAAATAAGTCAGGAGAAAAAACCCTTCAAGTTATCCATCCATATCTACTGTATTTCTGGCAGCAGAATGATGGTTTAAGGCTTGTTTGATACGTCAGACCCTTGTTGACTTACAGCCATTTAGCCAACCACGTGTTCCATACTGTTCCAGTGTAATTTGCAGCTAAATCTAGTCCCACCCCCAATTCCCATAGAAATATATTCAAATGCAGAGAGGTTATAGTACCGCTTGTCGGAGTATTAGAAAATAATATATCAAGAGTCTTTTGATATTGTTGGGTCACAGACATCAGGAAGTCATGGCATGCAAAGGATATGCGACCAAATATTAGAAATGATTACTTTATTTTACATTGTTAAACTGTCCAACTAAACTAAACTTATCTATAACTCTGGTCTCGTCCAGATTGACTGTCAGTGTCCATCTCTGATAGTACTACTCTAAGAGTGAAAGGCTCGGTTGTAATCCCTGTTTTGTGTTAGACAATAGAACCAAGTCACCTGCATAGAGCAGGAACTCTCCCCACTACTCATCTCCCCTAATACTCTTTCTACCCTACTCCTCTCTCTACTCATATCCCCGACTCCTCTCTACTCTACCCATCTTTCCTACTCCTGTCTGCTAATCACACAAGCCCCCAGGGAGTTGGGGGGGTGGGGGGGGCGGTGGGGGGTAGATGTAGCACCCTATGGGGCAGACTCACCGAGTTGATGCAAGTCAGTTCCTTGTTGAGTAGCCACGGCAGAGACAGCTTGCCCTCACCCTTGTAGCAGGACTGGATGCGCTCCTTAATCTTCTCCTTGATGCGCCGCAGGGTGAAGAGGCAGAGCACCGACTCCTTAGGCGGCTTAGCCCGATTCTTCTGCCCCTGTGAGAAGACGGTGAACAGGATGTCCTCCTCTTCCGAGATCCCCAGTGAGCGCGCCAGCTGCCGACCAGGCCGGCTGAGGAAGGCGTCCTGGACCAGACGGTACTCCACGCCGTCCTTAGTGCATCCGATGGGGAACTCCACATAGGAGTAGAACTTAGGATCGTCAACGCAGAGTCGCACGATCTTGGAGGTGAAGAACTGCTCACCACTGGCATCGGGCGAGGTCAGCTGCGTGTCCAGCTGTAGGGTCAGGTAGTAGACAAACTGCTCGCTGTTGAAGCTGTAGATGTAGTAGATGTCGAATGCCGGGAACTTGGACAGTGTGTCTGACGGGATCTTAAGCTGGGAGGACACAAACTCATCCTGGTAGACGAAGCTGAACATGTCGGCATTCTCCTCGTTAGCCATCAGCTTGCGGCTGGAGAGGGTGGGGAAGTACTCGGACTTGCCGTCGATGGGTGTCCCGATGAAGAGCTTGCTGTTGTGGCCATCAGTGCCCTCAATCAGGACACCGGACATGGTGCCTGACTCGCTGACGCTGGAG
Organism: Ilyophis sp. 1 JC-2022; assembly: GCA_022702515.1. Taxonomy (NCBI): domain Eukaryota; kingdom Metazoa; phylum Chordata; class Actinopteri; order Anguilliformes; family Synaphobranchidae; genus Ilyophis; species Ilyophis sp. 1 JC-2022. Next base: position 10,886,150 of record CM040402.1, read on the forward strand.
AGGTAGTGCTCCTTGCGGTGGTGTGGCTCACCCAGCTTGAAAAGGTCGTCCAGCCGAAGGAACTGGCAGATGCCCTGAGAGGTGCTGCCACAGGCTAGCAGCCGGTTCTGACTATAGTCCACCAGCAGTAGTTTGTTGACGTTGTTAGTCAGGGCCAGATCGTGCGGGCATGACTGCACCCCGGGGGGTGGGTAGCACTTTTCATTGTCCTGCACGGGTCCAGTCACATGACCCCGCAGCTGGGTCAGGTTGCTGGACAGCTTGAAGATCCAGTTGACAGCGCCAACATACACGTCCCCCGTTTTGTCGTGGACCACCAGGTGGGTCAGGCCGCCCTCGACCGGGGAGAAGGTCCGGAACGGTTCGGTCGGGGCCACAATCGAGGCGAGGGACAGCACCATCGCGGCCAGCAGTGCCTCCGGGAGTATCGGGCACTGGCAGGGCGGCCGCTTGAACAGCCCCATGTTTGCGACGCTCTGCGGCTTGCTGACGACGGACGGACGAACGGACAGTCAGACGCACTCCCCTTTCCTGGCCTGCTCCTTCTTCGGGGCTCGCTCTTGTCACGTCGCAACGGGCCGGGGGGGGGGGGGAGAACGGACCTCTTACTGACCCAGCGTTCTTCCCTCTATGCGTGCGGCCGTCATCTACACCATCCTCCAGAGCTTCAAGGCCGGTAGCCCTGCAGGGGTGGAGTGAGAGGGAGGGGGGGAGAGAGAAACACATTATGAGCTATGAAGCAGCATCTCCTATTGATTATACATTGGGACTTAAAAGCTCTGCACCATCTGCCAAACACAGTGGTTGAGGTGAAGGAGCCGCAATACATAAATAATAACAAATTAGAATGAGGCCTAGAGGGACAACATTTAATGATCAGGAGACACTTCAAGAAGGGCTCGTCAGACAACACTTAGACTCATAACAGACCATTACGCGTACAGATGACACCCTACCCTGAAAGATCTCAGCTCCTCTCTGTCATCTCCAGAGCTGCGGAGTGGTCTGCAGAGGTTACCAGAAAACAGAGGAAGATGGCGGGCACGGAAAGAGAGAGAGAAAGAGAGACACCTAACCTGGGCGAAGCTCTGCTTAATAGCCCAGGTGGGCAATTTCCTCAGGCTATTTAGCAGCATGTTCCTTTTGTGCATGGAACTTCACTGAGACATGAAACTCTGCTCTGGGTACCCACAAAAATAAATAAATAAATAAATAAATAAAAACAAAAAACTCACCCGGCCCCGCCTACATCTACTCAGGACGGCCCAACAGCTTTGATTTCTGCTTTAGTCACGCCTGTTCCCTCGTTGTGAGGCTCAGATTGGTAAGCGAATGAGGAAAGCCATCGCCACACCTGCACTCACAGGCCCCGTTCAGAAACATCAGTTTTAAATGAGCATGGTGGAGATCGATGCTGTTGGAGGAGCTTCTCGACTCTCTAAAATGCCCCATAAAAAATTGGTCTGGCCAGGAAATGTGCCAGCCAATGGCAATGGTAATCTCTCCCCCTGGACATTCTCAACCCTAAATAAGAGCATGGATGTTGGTCAGACTCAAAAGCTGCCTCAATTATGTCAGGCGTGCTAAGACGGCGGTATCACGGTAGTCCAGCTAGTATCCTACTACCTTGGGACAGCGAAAGGCTTTTGTTTCTGTTTTTTATTAAATAATTCATTAGAACTGTATGCAACATTTTCAAGTTGTGCAGGAAATATAATAAAAAAGGAAAATTATTAATAAAATAAGTTGATGGTATCTTTCAATTTTCTGACTTAACTGGGACAAAAACTGGCTGATGGCATCATTTAAAAAGCAAAAACTTTCAAGCTATTCATATTAGACAAAAATGGTTTAGCTATAAAAAAATTAAAAAAATGTTTTTAAAACAGCTTATTAAAGCAGCTTTTGTAAAGACTTTTCCACATAGGAGAACCCAGGAAACTGAGGGATGGGGAGGGGAGAGAGACAGAGTGAGAGAGAAATGGGGTGTATTTGGGTGTGACATTCAGTGCAGTCCAAAAGTATTTAGGCGGTGAGACATTCTTTGTTGTTTTGGCTCTGTACTCCAGCACATTTGATATGAAATGGAACAGTGACTATGAGGGTAATGTGCAGACTTTAAGCTTTAATTTGAAGGCATTTACATCCATATCAAGTTGAACACACCCCCACTGCCCCGCCCCATTTTAGGGGACCAAAAGTAATTGGACAAATTTATATAAACTTAAATAGTCATATTTAATATTTGGTTGCAAATCTTTTGCAATCAATCACTGCCTGAAGTCTGTGAACCAAAGACATGGTGGACTTTGGTATCTTCCCTGGTGATGCTCTGCCAGGCCCGCCCTGCAGCAATCTTCAGTTATTTCTTGTTTCGGGGGCTTTTTGCCTTCCGTCTGGTCTTCAGCAAGTGAAACACATGCTCACTGGGTTTGAGGTCGGGTGATTCACTTAGCCAGTCAAGAACATTCCACTCTTTGGCCCTAAAAAACTCCTTGGTTGCTTTGACTATGTTTGGGATCATTGTCCTGCTGCATGGTGAAGTGCCGCCCAATGACACATCATCAATGAACACAAGCGAGCCAGTTCCAGTCGTAGCTAAACATGCCCAAGCCATAACAGCACCTCCACCATGTTTGGCAGATGAGGTGGTATGCTTTGGATCATGAGCTGTTCCTTTTTTTTTTTTTTACTTTTTAAAATCTTTTATTATTTTATTTAATTTTTTTGTTACAAACTCTAACTTGGTTGTTCTATTCTTTAGGCTTACCAGGGGTTTGCATCTTATGATGAACTTCTGAGGTTATGCTGGTGTAGTCTTCACTTGATGGCAGTCTTTGACACATCTACGCTTTACATCCTGGTCTGCAGAGTGTTCTTTATCTGTTCAACAGCTGAAAAAGGTTTTTACTTCATCATTCCAAGCATTCTTCTGTCATCCACGACACCGGTCTTCCGTGGTCTGCCAGGTCGTGCGCAATTCTTGAACTCGCCAGTGCGTTCTTGTTTCTTAATGTACCAAACAGTTGATTTTCGACACACCTGATGTTTTGGCTATGTGTCTTATTGATTTATTCTTATTTTTCAGACTAAAAATTGCCTGCTTTACTGCATTGATACTGCTTTGGTCCTCATGTTGAGAAACAACAACAACAGACTCCAAATGCAAACGTCACACCTAGAATCAACTCTAGACTTTTCGTTAGCTCTATTGTGCATGAAGTAGCAATGAAGCTAAACCCACCTGACCAAGAAACAGCTGAGCAGCCAATCACCTTTGATCTCCTAAAATGTGTGTGTGTGTGTGGTGGGGGGGGAGGCTATGTATAAAAAGGGAAACAATTGCTACACGGTTCACCTGATATGAATGTAAACACTCTAAAATTAAAGCTGAAAGTCTGCACTTTAACAGTCACTGTCCCATTTCAAATCCAATACGCTGGAGCACAGAGCCAAAACAACAAAAATGTGTCACTGTCCAAATACTTTTGGACTGCACTGCACATGCATATCCAAGGATCGGTAGCTAGCGTGGAAATCAGCTCAATCAAAAGCAAGCTAGTTTGAAGTAATATACCTCCCTCGTGACACAAAACGTCCCCAGCATAGCGCATCTGAACAGTTGGTTCACTAGCAGGAAAACTGCCGGGTGTGATGAATTGTAATAATCATAGCATTACCAATTTCATATGTTCGCGATTGTTTCCTACACGGCGCTGGCAAATTTAATATCGCTATTGCGAGTTGTTAGCCAGTGAGTAATGAAAACCAATAACAGTTTACCAGACCTAGACAAAATGAACGTCAGTTTGCTAAAGAAAAAAAAAGAAAAGAAATAAAACTAGGTCTAAAAAATATATCTTTGTATGTCTGGGATTGTTTCAATTGCATTTCTGTTGCTTTTATTAATATGATTAATAAAAATGAGTGAATATTAAGATGCGTATCGGGACAGACTGCCCTGGCAGAGGGAGAGGAGGCTGACGTATTCTGAGGATGGACAGTCTACTGTTCAGAGGGATACACGGCTACGGCTGTTCTGAGGGAGACACCGCTGTTCTGAGGGACACACCGCTGTTCTGAGGGACACACCGCTGTTCTGAGGGACACACCGCTGTTCTGAGGGACACACTGCTGTTCTGAGGGACACACCGCTGTTCTGAGGAACACACCGCTGTTCTGAGGGACACACCGCTGTTCTGAGGGACACACCGCTGTTCTGAGGGACACACCGCTGTTTGAGGAACACACCGGGGTTCTGAGGAACACACCGCTGTTCTGAGGGACACACTGCTGCCTGAAGGACACTTTTTTACCGCGACTTGTTTTGTTGCAAATGCGACAAATCGCCTCCTCCAAGTTATTGGGGTCTTGTCTTTCACTTGGTTAGAAACCAAAATGTGTCCAGATGGATGTGGTTTTATTTGGCTTTCAAACTAAATCCATGTTGTTTAGTTGTTAATAGTCTGCTACCTACATCAAAAGTATACAGCCGTCAGTGAGTGTCGTACACTTCACGGAGCGTGCGGACACTCAAACTATGTTTCATCTCCCCACTCTCTCGCTGTGCACAAATTTATTTATAACATCTTATTCTAAAACTCATAGGCTCTAGGCCTACCTAACATGGCAAAAAAGAGGAGAGGCAGTTCATTTATGTAAAAACGCTTGAATTTATTTACAAACCCCAATTTCAAAAAAGTTGGGACAGTATGTAAAATGCACTGCAGAAAGCAGTAATTTGTAAATGATCTTTCACAAATATTTAATTGAAAACAGTTCAAAAACAATATATTGAATGTTTTACCTTATATTTTAACTTTATTGATTTTGTAAAAGTTGGGAGAGGGGCAAAAAACAAAAACAAAAAACTGGAAAGTTCAAAAAACACCCGTTTGGAACATTCCACAGGTAAACAGGTTATGATATCATGAGTGGGTATAAAAGGATATCAAAAGACTTGATATCTTATTTTCAGGTACTCTTACAAGCAATACAATAACCTCTCTGCATTTGAATGGATCTCTATGAGAATTGGGGGGTGGGACTAGATTTAGCTGTAAATTACACAGGAATAGTATGGAACCCATGGTTGCCTTCAACAGATGGCTGTAAGTCATCAAGGGTCTGCGGTATCAAATGAGCCTCGAACCATCACTCAGTCTGCTGCCAGAAATGCAATAAATATAGATGGATCACTTGAAGGGTTGTTTCTCTTAACTAATTTTTCCATAGAGTTCAATAGGAAAATGAGTCAGGAGAAACAACCCTTAATTATGCATTCAAACGATTATGCAAATTGACTGCAGTGACCGCGGTCGGCTCAAATAATTGCGATCACATGATCATACTATGATCGTGAAAGCCCTACGGACACAAACAGCATATAAACACACACGAACGCACAAAGATACACACAGGGCCGACAGATGGGCAACCTTTGGCTCAGCATTTACAGCCAGAGATACCAGTAATACAGCATAACACACCTGAGACAAACACAGTCGAATGTATAACCCCCCTATCCACACCTACAGCTGAGCTGTACTGTATGTAAACGTGCTAACACTGCAGCGGGTACAGAACTGTGTTAAAGGGTGGAAGATTTGCATATGGCCACAAGGCAGTGGAGAGGCACAATTGAAAGAAAACACACCAGTCACACGTGTACACTCGAAATAGGGGCTGTGAGATAGTTACTATGTATTCTCGGCCTACGACTGCCACAAAGATACAGACACTCACTCACTCACTCATACTAACACACACTCACTCACATGTACACATGCGCACACAAACAAACGCTCACTCACACACATAGTTATGAGTATAGCTCCACACGTAGAGCGCAGAAAATATGCTTCTCTGGACTTCGGTTTATCATGTTACAAAATGTTTTACCTTGTGGGAACATAATTTACTTTGAAGACACAAACCTCAGACATTAACAGCCCCCACACCTCTTCCTGCACCCCCACCCCCAAGCCTAAATGCTCCTACTGTACAGCATTCCTGACAGGAAACACCTATCGGCCTACCGAGTCACTCCCACACAACCTGTACCAAATATGCAGCACTGAAGTACAACAACTGCATCCAGGAAATGAGAAAAGGGGGGGGGGGGGGGGTGAGAGGGTGAGAGAGTGAGAGTGAGAGGGTGAGAGTGAGAGTGAGAAGGGGGAGCAAGAGAGAAAGGAAAGATAGAAAGACAGGGAAAGAGAGGGGTTGAGAAGAAAGAAAAAAATGGAGTGAGAGAGGGAGAGAAGGAGAGAGAGATGAGGAAAGTACGGAAATCACAAACGTGCCACTTCACCTCGAACAGAGATACTGGCCGTTTTTTAGCGTCTACGGCCACAGTTACTCTGGGTCAGAGGTCAGCTAGGCACCATTTTCAGTTGCCAGAGACCAGCACAGGTTCCATTTTTGTGAAAATAAATTTGTTAAGGTGAAATTCAGCAGTGCAGCGCTGGCCTGCTGCCTTTAACAGACCAGGCGACGATGCCGGAACAGTGGCAAAATAAACAACAAAAATATAAAAAACAAAGCCGACTGCTAAAGAGCTGAGGCTGCCCTGTCCAAACGGGATCCATCGATATTTCAGCAAATTAGTTCCGGCAAAAAAGCCCATAAAAACCCCATTTATTTTGAATAAAAAAAGAAAAGAAAATCTTAAGATGGGCAAATAAATAAAGGAAGGAGCAGAGAGATTTAGCAGGCCGGGTTGCTTGGCAGTCTTCCTCAGTGTGCCAGCCACTCTTTGCAAACAAGTTCTTCAGTAAAATGGGGCTTGGGGGGGGGCAGTGGCAAAGTGGCAAAGATGGCATGCGTAAAAAGTGAAGCCAAGCCGGGCTCTCAGCACTCGGAGAGCCTGAGCAAGCCGCTTTTACCGACAGGAGAGATTTGTTTGCACGCGGCCTGACCACTAGCTCCGAGTGGGGGCTGGTCTGACCGCGGTGGGAGGACGGACGCAGAATACCATCTTAAATGTGTCGGCCTGGACACGGCTCACCATGACCTCACGTGACCCTTCGCGAACCCTCGACAGCTGTCCCTGTCTGGCCTGCTTTTCGGACGACAGCCGTCCAGCACTGCGTTCTCCGAGGATAAACTGGATTAGCTGGAGTGCTGCAATGGTACAGTCCATTCATCCCACCCGTCCGTGTGCTGAATGCCAGTCTGAGGGGGTCAAAGAGCTGCAGAACATCCTCCAAATGGGTGCCACCCGCCCTGCCCCGCCCCACAGTGCCAGCTATGACCGCCAGCTCTTTGTGACATCACACCTGGGGAGTGTCTGTCCAATCACAAGGCCAAAAAAAAAAAGAAAACAGCAGCTTTTGTCAGTATGGATGTCACCGTATGCATCGTACACAATAAATTATTATTTTATTTATTAGGCTACTTTCTTTAATGACGGTTCCGATTTATGTTTTTAAAGCCTGCACTTTAACGTGCCCCTCAATTATAGTAACACACACACATACGCATACACACATACACACAGAAAATCTCAGATTAACCTCAATGTGACCGACTCGTAATCCCAGGTGACCCCCAGGTCATTTTTCTTAACCTAATCCTTCATATGGAGGCCCTGTTGGAACTCAGAGAAGGACACTAGCCTCACGTCCTTTCCACCGAACAACACGTTTCACTAGCCAATCACCCTCAGAAACGGAAACTGGCTCCACCCCTTTCCATCGCACAACTCCCCATGAATGTGCTACAATGTGTTTCAGAAACAGAAAGCGGCTCAACTCCACCCACCTTTCCAGGGTCTACCTTGCAATTAGCGCACAACGCTAGCTTCTGAACTTTGTGAAATGGGAACCGCGGGAAGGCCACAAATCATTACCGTAAGGAACTTTTGTGACGACTCATCGAGTTTGACAGCACGTTTGGCAGGGCCCGCGCCCGTTTCACCACGAAAAGTTGTTTCGGAAACTTTGGCCCGTACTTAAGGCCGTAAAACCCTGTGAGCTGCGTTGCTCCGTAAAGAGAAGCAGCACCATTATAAATCCAGTGTGCGTAGAGCAGACACTTCAAGGGGAAAGCCATTAAAACTAAATCACCCACTTCTTTTATTCTGCTATAAACGATCCCTAACCCCCACCCCCCCATTCAATCACTCCCATTCCTAAACGCCACGGTAACAGTGTGGTTATTGGCCCGTCCCCGGGGCCATGGCCAAGGAGCGGTCCTCGGCCCTGTTATGCGTCTCCTTAAAACACCTCCAACCAGGACACATAACGTCTGGAGTAAGAGACTGTGTGTGTGAGTGTGTCTGTGTAAACTCCTAGAACAGAAGCCTGCTGTAGAGTAACTGCAAGCATTCCTGCTGCATCACATCATGTAGCAGCACATGCTCCACTGGTGCACATGCTTACAGATAGAGAAAAAGAGAAAAAGTGTGTGTGTGCATTTGTGAGAGAGCGTGAGTATTAGTGTACATGTGTGTATTTGAGAGACAGCGTCTGAGTGTGTGCATGTGTGTGTATATGAGAAATGTATGCGTGTTTGAGCGTGTGTGAGAGCGAGAAATAGTGTGTTTATGTGTTCATATAACAGTGTGTATGCGTGTGCGTGTGTGAGAAAGAGAGAGAGCGTATGCTTCTGCATACGTTCGCATCTCTGAAAGCTCCGGCAGACTTCAAACACAGTTCCATGACGCTTCATACACAGTTCCATAATGCTTCATACACAGTTCCATGACGCTTCATACACAGTTCCATAATGCTTCATACACAGTTCCATGACGCTTCATACACAGTTCCATAATGCTTCATACACAGTTCCATAATGCTTCAAACACAGTTCCATGACGTTTCAAACACAGTTCCATGACGCTTCATACACAGTTCCATAATGCTTCAAACACAGTTCCATAATGCTTCAAATACAGTTCCATAAATAGAGGAAGAGAGCTCTGTTCATTCATGTGCTTCACACACACAAGTCTGCAGCTTCCGCTTCCTCCTCCTCCTCCTCCTCCTCCTCCTCCCACCCAGGCATGACAAACACACTTCTGAAGCATAGGCCTATTACAGGGAATTTGAATTTGAAACTGTAAAAGAACAGTTCCCTCTGTCTCTCTAACTCTCACACGGTTTTATCTTATATTTTTTATGGTTTTATGTTTCTTTGCTAATGTCATGGACGTAGTCTCTTATGTATTCAGAATTCATATTTTGGTTCACAGTTCGCAGTTACCTTGCACCTGTGCTTTAGCGATGTTGCATATACACTTGCTGCTCTGGGAATGATGTTAGCCGGTCTGGCACTGCTGTTCATATTAATCAAGTGAATGCTCTCACATTGTTTGACATTCGGGAAGAGCATCTGCTAAATTAATGTAATGTAATGCCCGTCTCTCCCTCACGCACAAGCAGGCACATGCACAGGCACACCAGTTTCAGCAGCTCCTTAACACCCTCACAACCGGAGGAGGAGGAGGGGGAGGTGGTGGTTGGGGGCGACGGCCAGGGATGGGGAGACACAGACGCCGCGTTACACACCAGTCGGACGAGGCACCTGCTTTGTGAATATGGAAACGAGACAATTCTGACCCCCTCCAGCACCACTGGGGAACGTGGGGATGCTCTCTCAATGGACTGAAGCTGTAGTTCGGGGGGTGGGTAGACTATTGGGGGGGAGGGTTAATTGACGGTCTGGTTACCCCGGGAGGCGTCCCTCTAACCCTCTGACCTTTTACTGACAGGCATTTCAATTCCTCCCACCCGTATTTGTGCGAACGTGCTAACACAATTACGCCCGGGCTAGCGAACAGCCAGCACAGATAAAAGCGCTATAAGACTCACTTCTGTTTAGCATTTACATTTTCTTAAAGGCTACATTTGCATCTCTAATATAAATGATATGCCTAATTAAAATGCAGATGGCTGCTCCCTTAGCATTTTTCGGGAGGGAAAAAAAGAGATCAAAATAATTTTCCTTCCAAATATGAAGATGCACACACATTTTAACCTGTGTGTCTAACTCCATTAAGAGCTGTACAGATGTATGGAGAAGGTGCAAATGGCCAACTGCAGCCATAAAATATAAAATTCAGGCACCAAAGCAATGTAAAACCAGAACCTCATCTCATCTGAATCAGAGCCTTATCTCATCTGATTAGCTTTTCACGGCTTAAAACCAAATGATCTCTGATTACATGACCATATTACCACGCCTCAGTCCTGAAATCAAGAAACCACTGGTGGGGAAGGATGTCCACGGGCTTTACTCACACATGGTGTCGCAAAATCTGTGAGACAAGCGCATATTGACTGTCACTCAACTCGATTGGGCGGGCAAATCAATTGCTCCCTCTGATAGCCTATATATTGGGGGTCCCTCAATATATAGCAACAGAGAATGGGAGTAGACTCATACAGGGAGAGAAGCATTCCAGAGTAAGGGCCAGAGCCTTGAATGAGTGGAAGTGTCCTGCATGGTGGGAGGGGCCTGCAAACAGGAAGAGGGGCTTCAGAGACTGGAGGGGGGAGGGGGCAAGAAAGAGAATAGAAGGTATTCAACCACAAGGTAAAAAAAAAAAGACAACCAATCCACACACACCAGAGGATACCTCAGTGCACACCATCATGTGGCATCACCAATCCACACACACCAGAGGATACCTCAGTGCACACCATCATGTGGCATCACCAATCCACACACACCAGAGGATACCTCAGTGCACACCATCATGTGGCATCACCAATCCACACACACCAGAGGATACCTCAGTGCACACCATCATGTGGCATCACCAATCCACACACACCAGAGGATACCTCAGTGCACACCATCATGTGGCATCACCAATCCACACACACCAGAGGATACCTCAGTGCACACCATCATGTGGCATCACCAATTACTGGACTACTACCCTCCCATCTAAAATGTGCACTCTCACTTTTTCCCCTGCTAAGTTTCCCACAGTGAGATCTTTCCGGAGGGACAGTCTTGTGTGTAGGGAGGTAGAGTAAACAGGCCGGTCGGTCCGTAGTTACAGGGTCTGGAGGGAGGGGGGGCTAATCCACCCCTCTGTGTGCAAACACTGAAACAGGAAACAGAAATAAATAATAATAATAAATTATAATAAAGCAAGGGAGTCTATTAAACACACACACACACATGCACGCGCATATACACACACACACACACACACACACACACACACACAAGCGCATGGACACACAAAATGTGCACACAAAGGCATGCATATACACACAAACAGCCTCTCTTCATACACAGCTGGCAATTTGAGGCGATATAACCAATTGCATCCAACCCCCATCAGCATGTTACTGCCTCCACATTGGCTTCATTCTCTTTAACGCCCGCTCTAGACAAACAAAAAAAATACTGTCTGACTCAAAAAAAATAAAATAATAAACTGTCAGCTGTCCAAGGGTTTAATTGAACTTTCTCATGCAGCTAACAAGGTACATTTATATTAAGTCACCCCTAGAGGCTGGGACATTGACCCCTGCTTGGTTGGTTTTGAGGTTGCAGGTATGAACCCCGCCCGGCGATTCACACCTGCCTTATAAGCACTACCAAGCACTGCCAAATACTGCCAAACACTGCCAAACACTGCTGTGCAGTGACCCAATCGTAGTGCGCCATCTCTCACCATCCTGCCCACGTAACGTGAGAGCTCAACTCTGTAACGGCATGTCAAGATGCGGCAGCCGGCAATCCTAAAGAGGGAGCCGGATTTCCCGGGGAGGCTTCGAGGGCCTTTCCGATCATTCCTGGCCCAAGGCGTGCCAATAATTCCAAACATGCGAATTAAAAAGGGAAACGGGCGCTCTGTGCCATTCCCACAATTCGGGAATCCCGATCCATTCTGCAGGCTATGTGGCTTCAAAGCGCTGTGGAATTACATTCATTTTGCAGACGCTCGTATTCCCGAAAGATTTACAATGTCTGAGAATATGAGTGCATCAACCTGAGTTGCATAAGCAACAATTCCCAGACCAGCGAACATAAATACAACATCACCAAAGCACTACAGAACTATATCAAACATTGTGATGCATACAGATCACACGTATGACAAGCCGTAAACACAATCGCCACGGTTTGAGCCATAACCTGTATCAACCGAGGGTTCGTCTTCGTCTCGAAGCAAGAGTTAGATTCCACTTCTCCACAAATGCTAGTTTGGAGAGTCAATATTAATGACTCAGTCACTGAAGGCACTGACCTGTGTGCTTGCATTTCATTGTGAGTCAAAGATGAGGATTGAGTCCAGGACTTAAATGAGTCAAAGACATGTTGAATGAGACTAGGCCAGTGTCTTCTGCTTGCAGTTATCAGAACTGCACTACCTTCTGTATCAGAGATACTGAAATATATATGTACATATATATACATATTTTATTGGTCACACAGCAACATAACAAGCTCCCAAGAACATAAATTTCATTTAAAATGCTGATGCATTGTTGTTAGGATACAAAAACATTGGCATCGACATAAAAAATTATAAGACTGGAAAATGGACATGGACGTGAAAAAAACAAGGGTTGGACATGGAACAATTTAAATGTGAACATTAGACATGACCCAGGGGGTCAGCAATCTTCAATTCAATCTGAGGTTTGTCCGAGAGTACTTGTACCTCTCTGACAAAGCCAACACAAACTGCCAAATTACATAACTACTTTACAGTTTGACATTTTGCTGACACTCTGATCCAGCGTGATTACACAGATTACAGTTTTAAATACAGTCTCTTTACAGAAATTGATATTTTATTGAAGCAGTTCAGGTTAAGCACCTTGGCTGTGTCCCCAACCTAGAATTGGAACCTGCAACTTCTGAGTTTTGAGCCCAGTCCGCTGTCCGTTAGACCACACCGCCTCCCCGCTAGCTGGCCACAGCAGCTCAGACAGGGGCACGCGCATGCCTGCAGGGAGGAACCGACCGGAGTGGTGGCGCCCGTTCGAGCCGACCGCGCAGGATCGACCGCATTCCACGGGGCTGGGAGAGCGAGCGGCAGTCTGATCCGAAACTGCCACTCGGTGACGTAATGCCTTAGCAGCGCGAGCTGGGATTTCCACCCAATTGCACTGCTGGGTTTGAAAAGAGACGCACCGCGCAGTCAGCAAAGGGGCCAGCGGTGCAGAGTTGTGGGTAAGAAAGAAGCCACAGCCAGTCGGAGGTTGCTGGCTTGAATCCTCAGTGGTGGACGCATTGCTATTATATACAGAAAGACTCCAATAAATTTCCTGTTTGAAAAATATATTTACATGTAAAATTGGAACAAGTAGGCTTGCCTAAATCTGGGCATAAGGAAATTATGCAATTATGACAGTACTGAAATTCTGCTGAGAATCACAAGATTTTGAAAGTAGTAGGTAAACAGTGTAGGGTTCATTATGTAAATTTGTGCTTGTTATACAGAATAAATGTTTGGTCTGAAGACACAGAGCCAATGTTGTGCATTTATGTATAAGAGACTGCAGAAATGGTACCCTGATGTCCGGCTGAGTCTGTAAACGTCTCATAACAGCATCCCAGGACCAACGTCTCACCCTCCAGGGGTGATTTAATATAAATGTACCTCGTTACCTGTATAAGAAAACCACACCTGGTGTCTGCTGAACCCTCTGTAACATGCTTGTGTTCCTGCAGCGAACCGTGTAATTAAAGTCTCCAGTCTCCCGTTACGGACACTGGGTCAATGATAAGGAGATTTTCAGAATTTGAAATCGAGCGCCTACCGGGCGCGGCCGCAGAATGGGGCTACGCTCACCTGACTCTCCTAAGACCCAGAGTGGCTCAGACTGCCACGCGTTAGTGGCACTGTTCCCTGGGGACTGCTCCTTCAGGACCATCATTTCAAGGTTTGTACCCGGTCCCAGCTCCAAGGTTTGTACCCGGTCCCAGCTCCAAGGTTTGTACCCGGTCCCAGCTCCAAGGTTTATACCACCTTCCAGCACCAAGGTTTATACCACCTTCCAGTTACACCCGCCCTTTCAGTTACACCGCCCTTTCTGTTACTCTGTGGAAATGAATCGAAGACTTTGTTACACATGCGGACATGTGGTCCAAAGGTGAAGGGTCACAAAGGACCACTAGGTTGGAGTCTGGGAGGGGGGTACTTCTTGGGAGATTTTCCCTCCACCTGTGGTCATTTTTGTTCCATCGGCCAGAAGAAATACCTGACCCCTGAACCCTTGCCCCTCTGGCAGGTCCAGAGCAGTTAAGGACCCCGGTTTACAGATGGGGAGGTAATAACTTCCAGAGCTGTCTGCAGCCCCCCCCCCCCCCATAGCCATGATGAGCCCCCTCACTCTCTCTCCCTCTCTATTTTTCTCTGTCTCTCTGTGATGAATTAAAGCCAGTGGTGCTCTCACTTGTTCTCAGAGAAATCTGATGAGTTGTCGTATCGGTAACCTAATTGCTCTCCTTCATATTATAACTATCGATAACAGGAAATAAAATAATCCTGCTCTCCAAACCGAAGTATAGTCAGGTTGATCGTGGACCTCGGCCATCACTGAGCTCCATTATCACCTGCCCGGAAACACGGTCGGAGGCAGAGGGGGTTTGGTCTTTGTGCGATTTACTGACCATGCACAGTCAGACAGCAAGAACCAATAGTGTGGGCTCAATCTGGTCGTCCTGGTTACCTCTCGGCCACCCGCTGCCCCGCGGCTACCTGATGACCCTCCAGCTGGGGTGTCAAACTCGCAGCAGGACGCTACGCACGCTGGTTTATATTCCAAACAATTACTCCCAGCTTAATTGACCCAATTACTGCATTATCCATATAAAGTTAGAGATGCATTACCCAAAATGCACTGCTGGAGGCAAGGGCACGAGCGCAAATCTTATGCTGTGTGGGGAAAAATTCTTAATTTACAAGCAGGAATTTGAGAGGATCCCAGGCACAAGCTCTCGCTCTCACACTCATTCTCTCTGAAATTAAATTACGAGCAGGAAGTTGAGCGGATCCCAGGCATGCCCGCACTCTCGCTCTCTCGCTCCATTCTCTCACTCTCATATATGAACAAACACACTCACTCATATACACACATCACACACACACACACACACACACACACACAGGGAAGCATGCAGGTTTGACATCCCTGCCCTGTAGCCAAAAAAAAAAAAAAAACTGTCAAAATAAGAAACTAAATAAAGCTCATAAGCGTCATCAAGGTCATGAGTCATAGCCAACCAGCCTGCAGCTAAGAGACAAACAGACAAGAACAATTCTGTCCCACAATGCACTGGGCTTTGCAGCCTAGTCTCACCCATTGAGGCCTGTTTAGCTCTCTGACACGACTGCCAAGGCAAAGCTTGCCAGCAACAATTAATGTGCAGTATCTGCAATACCTGTGACACCAAGTACTGTCTGCTCATGCCAGCACAAGTGAACACAGCTGACTTCAGGGCAATCCAGCCCATTATCAGCATTATTACATGGAGGAGGTAGAGTTGTAGTAGTAGTAGTAGCAATAATAATAATATTCATAATAATAATTTAATTTGTTCTGCACTTTTTCTGCAGGTGCACAAAGCACTCTAATGAAATCAAAGTTACACAAAAGGATCCAAAACGTGTCCGTGGCAACAGCTGCAATTACATATGAAATGGGCAGATTTCAACACCTGTAACAGGGGACAATAAGGAGGAAAGCCACCACTTGTTATATTGTTAATAGTTGTATGATAATAGTTAATTATCATCATATATTCTTTATTTAACCGTAGCGAAAATCACTTCTCACTAAGGTTTCAAAGGGAGGGAATTTTCCAGGTAACTTTTGATTACACTTGGTAATTAAGCCCATGTTTAAACAAAGCTAATAAAACACAAAAAATTCTGAACAGGCCCAGGGGAGTATACTACAAAGCAGGATTACTGAGTTAGCTGAATAACACTATTGAGTAAAACCAGAAACAGCTCTTTTTACTACAGTCCATGTTCTAGGTTTGGGGGGATTCCTGTTTTACTCAGTGCAGTTATCCAGCTAACGCAGTAATTCTGCTTCATAGTATATTCCCCTGGTACTTTCTGGAGAGCAGGTTTCTACAACCAATGGTACCATCACTGCCATTGCACAGCACCTTAATCTAGATCAGGAAAAAGTTCTGATAAATTTGGCTACATTTTTACATTACATTACATTATAGGCATTTAGCAGACGCTCTTATCCAGAGCGACTTACAGAACTTCTTACATTTATCCATTCCTATACATCTGGATATATACTGAAGCAATTCAGGTTAAGTACCTCGCTCAAGGGTACAATGGCAGTGTCCTACCTGGGAATCGAACCTGCAACCTTTCGGTTACAAGTCCAGTTCCTTAACCATTACACTACACTGCCGCCCTTTCCAGTAAGGAAGGGCTGTGGAGTGCTGATGCTACCTGGGAGGCAGCCAATCACATCAAGACATCAACTGGGTGTGAGGGCCTGTAAGTGTGAAGCCATGTCCCCTGTTGCTTCAATTATTCTCCAAATCCTTCCAACATCAGCTGGATCAAAGCAGAACTGGCCCCCATGTGGTGGAACACACAGCAAAGTGTGCAACATGCTGACAAATGAAATAGTCGAGAAGCTGATGGCTATTTAGTCAATCTTGAATTTAAACTCTTTGAGCATGGGCAAAGATGACACCACTCAAATTGAATCTGTCCAGATTCTCCAGTTTCTTTCTGAAGATGAAGATGTGGTTGAGATAACTTTTCTGTTTTAGATGGAAATAAATTGCATTTATGTTTCCTTATTTAATATGCTTTTTGTTAAATTGCAGTTTATCATTTCTTAAAACCCATGGTTTATTTGCAGTGACCCCTCAAATAGGCCCAATACATAAAAACCACACATACTTACAATTTATGATTTATGATAAATATTGTTAACAGTATAAATTCACAAAATGACCTCAAGATTTCCAAAATTACCTCAAAATTCCTCATAAAGGTTAATTTATCTGAAACTTTACAACTCTACTTCTCACAAATTAAGTGCCAAGATTACATCTAGCGTGCACAGCGAGCTGTGGAATAACCATTTCACCCCCGTGGACAGATCAATATGCTTGCTCAAGGCTTTTAATGGGGTATTAATGACAAGATTATTTTTCTTTTTTTTACTGTGTTAAACAGAAAGAACGGAGGGGGCTTGCAGTACCCGCTAGGGAGTGGAGGGGTTGGGTCGAGAACCGCAAAGGAAGACAAGCCTACTAGAGCCGGTGTCTGGCGGTATATGAGGGGTGAGCCATGTGGCATGAGGTACCTAAGTGGCCCCCACTTCCTGTTGCGCCGTCAACCCCATGCGCATAGCGCCATCCGGTTGACCCTCTTCCCATGAGGCCATGTTCATCCACCTAAAACCCCGCCTCCATCTGTCTGAAATCCCACCCTCATCTGCATAAAACCCCACCCCCATCTGACTCAAATCCTGCCACCATCTGCCGTAAACCCCACCCCCTGCTTGTTTTAGTGTAATTAACAGAGTCTGGGCCCTGTGGATTATTTAAAGTCTCTTCAGTGAACACAGCCCAGGGCTTGGTGAGTGGAACGCTAGGGCCTAACACTACGCTACGTTAGGCTAGGGCCTAACACTCACTTTAATTCTCTATTTCACACCGCTGTTAAACACACAAACAAAAGTCCACTTAAATCTCAGGGATGTCTTGGACTTTATGACTACTCAATGTCAAGGTCCATACGTGTCGGTTCTCACACAGCTAGTAAAACTGATGAATCAGTCAGTTTACACAGGTATTTCACACCTACAAGCACTCACAAAAAAAGAAAACTGAACTTCCCAGTACTGTGCACATTCTGCAGTGGCTACACAACTGGGCTTTCAGTAATGTGGATGTACAAATTAGCAGTTGTTTTCTCTGTCACACTGAGAGGGAGGTAAGAGGAGGGGGGTGTACATTCACAAATAAACGCGACCACACGCCCGCACACTCAGAAGAGGAGGCAGGGCAGCTCCATTGCATATTAGAAACCCCCTTTCTGCAATTAAGCTCTGCAAGGCCTCGGCTGAGAAACTTGAATAAACACGTATGCATTCGGAAGGGGGGGAAGATAAGTCAACATTTTAAAGTCAAAACTGTCTAACCACATCCCCGTGCCAACATAAACAGCACCTGACCATGCCATCAAGTCGCTTCTTACAAGACACTTGTTAGATTTAGATTTAATTTGCAAAAGTGCTCAGCTGTGTCTTAGTGAGGTCAGAAGTCAAATGACAAACCCAAGAATGGTCACATGGCCATGTCAATGACCTCATGCAGGCCCGCGGACTAACGGAAGGACAGCGGTGGGGGGGGGGGTTGTGGGGTGTCGGTAAAGAGGAGATCTAGCTTGCGCAGCTGTGCTCAGCGGCCCGCGCAGATCTGCGCAGTCACAGCTGCCATTAGTGCTCCCCAGCTCTCTGCTCTGTGGGCCAAGAAAAACAGCGGCCTGGCAGATAAGTCACCATTCTCAAAACATTGAACAGAGAAGACGGGATTTGGCTTAAATCCAACGCTATAAATACAATGGGAGAGAGAGACAGAGCAAGAGAGAGAATGTTAGAGAGGAAGACATGTGAGAGAGTGAGTTGCAATGAAAGCCCAAGAGCTCAGTCATGAAGCCCCCTCAGTCAGCTGGTATTGAAGCTGACTTAACCCATTAACTCCACTAACACAAAGCACAGACCAGCTTCATACTAGCAAATCAGAGTAAACCAAATTATGAAACAAACCAAAATCTCTTATCTGGAATATTGGGATGGTGCAACCAAAACGCAAAACAAACTTGATTGCTATCGGACCCTAAAAAGAGACTACACATTAGCTGAGTATCTCTTCTCTGTCAGAGATACAAAGAGACAGATCCTGACCAAGTACAGGCTCAGTGACCACACACTTGCAATTGAGAAAGGCAGACACCTGAATACATGGTTACCAAAAGAAGAGCGTATATGTGGTCACTGTAAGACAGGAGACGTGGAAACAGATATGCACTTTCTCCTACATTGTGGAAAATACACAGAAATTAGAAAACATTACTTCAACAACTTATCTCTAATTATAAAAGACTTTGATTCCATAATAAAAAAGAAGAAACTGCAAATCCTACTAGGAGAAGGGCCAACAGCTCCAATAGTTGCAAAGTACATCTTTGCCTGCCATGAACTGAGGGACACTGGCTGACAACCAAAAATATATTAATGTAATTCATTTATGTATTTATTATTAATGACTTTTTGTTTTCAACATTATTATTATTGTTCTTGTTGTTGCTATTAATAATGATATATGATATAGCGGTTGTTACAGTAAGATATAGCAATTATTCTGATTTATTTACATCAATGTTTTAGTGTACTTCTGCATTTCTATATGTACGCTTTGGCAATATTTACAAATGTATTTCATGCCAATAAAGCATTTTGAATTTGAATTTGAGTGAGAGACAGAGAAAGTGGAAGACAGTGAGCACGCCAGAGAGAGAAAGCTTGCGGGAGAGAGAGCTCGGCAGAGCTGAATATCATCAGAGGGAAACACACACAGACTCCAGAGAGAGACCAGGCTCTGGCCAACTGCTCAAAAAACACATTGCTCTCTCAACAGGCATGTCTATCACCTGTGTGGGCAGTAGATCCAACACACACACAGCCAAACAACTGCCCCTCCCCCCACAGTACATGGCGTTGAGCGACAGAACTTGACCTCTGACACAGACGCCGCGTCCCCACACAGGGGTGTAATCCCACAATGCTGGCAGCTTGAACATCACACAGGTTACAGCCAGTCAGAGAGCCACTTTCCTCCACCCCAATAATCATAATTCTCACTGCACAGTGTCAAAAACGACAGTGTGAGTCAAGGGTAACGTAATACAATACCACACCACTCAATTACCTTTGTTAAATGTGTCATTATAGTTACAATGCACAAGCCTTCTTTAATATAACGACGACAAATCAGGGGTACAAAACAGGTCTGTCCCTTCACTGTAGTTTCTATGCCACCACCCCCTCCTCCTTTTTCATTTCAGCTCCCCCTCTCTTAAAAAGTGTTACACACCAGACAAAAATAACATTCAAATGTTTATTTACAGAAATTCTAGAGAGCAGGAAGCCTCCTTACAAAAACCATTCCCACACACTCTCCTTTGGCTGCACCTCCACAGACAGTTGAGGGAGCATATTGGTTAAGTGTGTGTGTGTGTGTGTGTGTGTGTGTGTGTGTGTGTGTGTGTGTGTGTGTGATTGTGGCGAAGGTGAGAGAGTGAGTGAGTGATTGTTGTGAAGGTGAGTGAGTGATTGTGGTGAAGGTGAGTGATTGTGGTGAAGGTGTGAGTGAGCGATTGTGGTGAAGGTGAGTGAGTGATTGTGGTGAAGGTGAGAGAGTGAGAGTGATTGCGGTGAAGGTGAGAGTGAGTGAGTGAGTGATTGTGGTGAAGGTGAGCAAGCGAGTGAGTGAGTGAGTGAATGTTGTGAAGGTGAGTGAGTGAGATTGTGGTGAAGGTGAGTGAGTGTGTGATTGTGGTGAAGGTGAGAGTGAGTGATTGATTGTGGTGAAGGTGAGAGTGAGTGAGTTATTGTGGTGAAGGTGAGTGAGTGAGTGATTGTGGTGAAGGTGAGCGAGTGAGTGAGTGAGTGAATGTTGTGAAGGTGTGTGATTGTGGTGAAGGTGAGAGTGAGTTATTGTGGTGAAGGTGAGAGTGAGTGAGTGATTGTGGTGAGTGAGTGAGTGATTGTGGTGAAGGTGAGTGATTGTGGTGAAGGTGAGTGAGTGATTGTGGTGAAGGTGAGCGAGTGATTGTGGTGAAGGTGAGCGAGTGATTGTGGTGAAGGTGAGCGAGTGAGTGAGTGAATGTTGTGAAGGTGAGTGAGTGTGTGATTGTGGTGAAGGTGAGAGTGAGTGTGTGATTGTGGTGAAGGTGAGAGTGAGTGATTGTGGTGAAGGTGAGAGTGAGTGATTGTGGTGAAGGTGAGAGTGAGTGAGTGATTGTGGTGAAGGTGAGAGAGTGAGAAGGAAAATCAGTCCTCCAGGTGCTGCTTAATAAAACTATAAAAATAAATACTAGTCTGAACTTAACCAAAAATGTTTTCATGTGGGAACTGAAACTGGACTGAGGGAAATGTGTTCCCCAATGGAGATTTCAATTGAATTCACCAGTAATGCAAACTATTTGGAACGTTCTTAAAAAGCCGTTCAAATTTAACCATTCAAAGAAAACATGTTTGCCGCACTTCTGATGTTGTTCATAATATAAAGAGATGCAAAACTGAAGAATATGTTTTATGGGGTGCTTTATATTCGAGTGAGGAAGACGTGTGGTTTCTGCTTTAAATAAATGTCAATGACTCGCTGGCATGAGCCGAAAAAAACACAATTAGGAGGGACTTGACCAGGGGGTGAAACCTGCGCTAATTAAGAACAGTTGAACTGGCCTAGACACGTGCGCCGAATGGGGGTGGGAGGCCGGGGCGTATGGGGAAAACGGAAATGCCGGAGAATAAATGTGTCGGGCTGGTTTAAAACATCTGTCAATCTGGCGAGCGGTGAAAAAACTGCCCGATCGCTACCTCCAGCAGGCTCGCGACACATAGCCTACATGCATGCACACAAACAGCAAAAAATAAAAAAAATAAAAACATAAATAAATGTCCAGACCAAATTCAAGTTGAAATTGAAACCGACAGAACGGGAGATCCTCAGGAACAGGTTTCCAGACCACTGGCGTAAATAAACGTCCAGGCCAGCTCTCCCTTCAGTGTTCATGTGTTACCGATCAATTATTCCAGGCACAAAGGATTGGCTATTTAAGGATTTATTAACTTTTTTAGGCTATGTATTTTTATTTTTATGATTTTTGCATTACAAAAACATCTATTAAAGAATTTGTCTCTTCTTAAGGGAAAACAACTTATGTTGTACAAAGTTGAACCCAAGGTTGCCAGACTGGGTGAAATTCCTACAAACGGCACGGAAGTCAATAATAGGTGTCGGATTCCAAGAGGAATGAGAGAAGTCTTGTATGGGAGCCAACTGAAAATGGAGGCATATTGAGGAATGTTCATGTGTTCAATTTATTATTATTTTTCTAATCACAGAAACTCCCATTGTCCACTCCAACTATTAGAGATGCTAATAGCCATTAGATATAAACTAAACCGACAACGTTAGAAACGTTAGTGTGCAGGCCAGATTTGTGACAAAAAAAAAAGCAGGCCAGACATTCCCAAATGTTTAAAGAGGGGTGAAGGCATGGAAACTTGTTAGCTCCACGTGTTAACTCCATGGTCTGTCTCTCCGCTCGCCTGCAGCTCGCAGAGGACACGCAAATGAAAGCTAAATTGCAGTATTTTCCTGGAAACGTTCCACAGCGCACGTCCTCGTTTTGTGGCAGCAGCGCTGTAATGAACGTGACGTTATAACCGGACTGCCCCACACAGCGCAAAACCTCCAATAATGCGAGTTTCACTTCATGAAATGCTGCGAACTCCATGGCTGGGATTCCAGTGGTGGATGGTCTATGTTTCCTGCATGAATACTCTTTATTGTGACACCTGGAAGAGGAATTTCTCAGTGCCATCGGTGACAGTTCGCTCGCGCCCCCCCCCACACACACACACACACACACACACACACACACACACACACAGAAAGAGAGAGACTGGGAACATTTAGCCTACGTGTATGACATTGAGGTTCAGAGCTAAGTCAGTCTTGTTGTATCAGTAGGCTACCATCATGGTCGCACAATGATAAAATGTTTAATGTCTACATGCTCTATACTGACCAGGTTTAGGCTACATCACAAAAATAATTATACCACTACGCACAAGAAACAAAACGGCACATGAAAACGAGCCTACCGTTATTATAAGTATTAGCCATTATTTCAGTAACAGGGGTCATGCCAGTTTTTCTAGAGTAGCCCTCTCCTATACGAATGGTTGCAGTAGCCCAACTTAAACTGACTTATTTGTGGACGCAAACATTATTGTGTAAAATACATAAATGATCGGAGAGATTGGACACCGTTTCTTTGCTACGAGGAGACCATATGTGAAAACACATTAAAAACGATATTATTATTATTATTATTATTAATAATAATAATAAAAATAATAACAACAAGTCTATTATTATTATTCGGCTATTATTTAAGTAATAGGCCTAGGGATCAGGCCAGTTTTTCCAGAGTAGGTCTCCCCTACGAATGTTTGCAATAGCCTAACTTACTGTTTTATTTGTGGACGCAAACATTGAGTAAAATACATACATTATCGGAGAGACAGTTTATTTGCTATGAGGAGACTATTTGTGAATACGAGTCGGGTTAGCTGAGCACCCTGTAACCACACTCTGCGCGGACTGCCTCGCGATGAACGGAAGTGCAGGCAATTAAGTCTAAATACTGCCTTTCTAATTCTTTCTAAAACGATTGTATCACCGGCGTCTCTGCGCATTGGCTGAATGCTCGTTGTGTTCCGGTTCGGTGGAATAGCGATAGGAATGCTTCCAGCTGTGTGTGTGTGGATTTAGAAATGCAGGCGTTCATTAAAAATACATATTCAAATCAAGCCACCCCCACGCGATGGGCTGAACGTTAAACACCTGAAAACTTTGTAACTGCCCCCTCTTCTGCGCGAGATACATTTCTCGATGTACGTAAAAAAATGCCCATGGTACTGGAAACAATATGCATGCTATCTCGATGATGCCATTGCAGCAAACAAGCCGCAAACATAAAACAACAGGCCTACGTCGCATCACTGGAGTAAATATGTAGCTGCATAAAACCGGAAAGCGTCGATCTAATTAATGACAAAGTGTGTTCTTGCCAGATCATAGATGAAAAGGGAACACATCTCTCCCACATCGACAGTCGAGGCGCACGCACAGCCAGGAGCTTACAAGCGATCCTAACAACTCAAGTCATTACATTTATTTAAGTAGGCAACTTGATTCCGTGTAGAAGGCTATCGTTTGTTTAGCGAGGCATCTTATTTGCCATATACGTCATTACGGTGTAGAACTCTCCCACGGGAAAGGAAGCAATTCCATTCGCAATTGAATCAATTAGAATTACAATATTACAACTTTAAAAACAAGACCCCCTGTGTGGTTGATGTGAGCTGCCTGTTAAATGAAATCAAATCGCGAGTGCAGTAAACACACCCACTGACAAATCCACATGCACAGCCCACGAGCCGCGTCCGAACATACCGTACTACTGCAATACGGAATTCTAATTCCCACGACTCTCGCTGAAAACGGGCATTTCTTAATTTAAGGGGTGGTTAAATAATTTCAGTGAGACAAAAAGTAACATGGACACGGGTTTTTTTTAAAAACACTGTCGTGGCTAATCGCTTAAGACAAATTTGGGCATCGATTTTTGTCAAGACGTTCCCGAGGAGTCCCGAGAGAAATCAACAATTTAGAAAAATAAGAATAGTATGCTTATTAAAACATAAGCACTTATGTGATTACATCGTATAACAGAGCACATAACCCTGTCAAACATATAATGCAACCACCTACGTGGGGATTAGACGATATAAAATCCATATGAGAAATTATTTCTCGAACACAGCCTTTCAACAGATTTGATTCCTCTGGCATAGGCTACGACGTTAAATTTCCGAGCACTGGAATTTTATGCAAAAACGTTAATTCTCAGTCCACACCTCACCCCACCAACCAAACCACTTAAGGTAAAAAATAATGCATAATATAAATGATCTACGACAGTAATATACAGAATGTGGACTAAATTAACGCAGTCTTGTGAACGCAGCTGATGTTATTGGTTTGAAATCTACAATTTCTACAAAGCTACAAAAATAATTCCTTGCAATTGCAAATATATAAAGGGTGTTAAGCACGAGACACGAACACACTCCTTATTCATTCACAAATGTATTCGTCTGTCAGTTCATGTAAATATTAGGCTAAGGGAATGTTAAGGGGGTATAATGTATTATACTTACAGTCTTATGTATTAGTGCATTTTTTCAGAGATTATTGGCTGGTCATGAGCACCAGTTTAGAAATTAAAGTAGCTCACATTCCATTCCCCGTAGAGAACAGTGCACCCTGAATACAACAGTTTCAAAGCAAGAAACCGCAGCTTACATGCCTTCTTCAGTGTGTTGCCGAAAAGACAAGGATGGTCAGCTACATTTAAACTGAATGCAGACATCTTCTAAACTTAGAAGGCACAAATTGAGAGAACTTAGCTGGCAAGATCTTCGTCCCTCAGCGCACATGTTGTTTGCTCCGGAGCAAAAAAATTAAAATGTTGAAGCCAGTTTATAGAATTAAGAGAAAACAGTTGAGAAACAGATACCCGACGGAAAGGGAAGTCTTAGTAAAAGAGTGGATGAAAAAAAAAAATCTCCGGTAACAAAACTATGCACATTGAGATAAAACATTTGAATGTGCGGAGTAACAACAGACAGGCCACTGGTTACTTACGGATAAACGCGATCCTGGGGTTTGATATCCTTGCCATAGTTACATTCCCAAACTTGCAAACATTTCCTCTAGTATGTCGATAACTCACGAGCTCGCCGTTCCGTTTCACTGTATCGAGCTCCTTAGCATGAATGGAGTGGAATGCTGCTCGCGCTTCCAATGGCAAATCAGCCTCGTTCTGAATGTGCTGTGCGGATGCAGTGTCTCCTCTAACGTGCAGGGGGCGCCGCTGTTCACGGTGGTGGCTAAGAGAAAGGTGGCGGTGGTCTTCTTAAAAGGGAAATGGCGAAGTGCTGACAAATTAATCTGTAAAATTCATCAATAACCTTCACTACTAGACTACATTAGCCGCAGTACTAGCCAGATGAATTAACATCGAAACATTATCTTACTGCAACAAATAGACCAGGCTACTACTGGGCTAATGCTACTATTATTATTATTATGGTCTCTTTGTGTATTAAAATTAGACTTTGTTTAGAATATGTTGTTAGCATTGTTTATAGGCTACTACAACAACAATATCTAGCCTAGTACTAGTAACAATTCCTAAATAAATTGTAGGTGTGGTTGTTGCGCAATGGTATCACTTGCTGGAAATGGTAAAGAAATATGGTAATATCATATGGTATAGTGTGAGGTGGTAAATAAAAGGTGGAAATGGTATAGAATAGAATAGAATATAATAGAATAACTTTTATTTTCCCGCAAGGGAACTTCAGTTGTAGCCCCAGCAACAAAAAAAGACAGACAGTGGGGCAGACCCACAACACACAAACAAACATATCAAACAAAGACATCCAACAGAACCATTACATCAATCAAGTGAATTAAGTTAAATAAAGTGCAATACAGCCATGATTTAAAAAAATAGTCCCGCTGTCCCGAGATGTCCAGTGTCACCAAGCAGTCCAACACACAAACTCCGCCTTCACGACTCTCCTCCATATACGCAGCGTCGCGGTCTCTGCCCACCGCCGAAATGGAGCATTCTGTGTCATTCCTCCCCCGCATTATGTTCTCCTTCCCTGGCTGCCTTTTGAAGATTGCCTGCACTCCCGGATCAGTCCCGAAATCCTCAACTCCGGTGAAGAGCGATGGTCAACTTTGTTGCTGTAGTCTGCAGATCCAACATTCCCGAGCAAATGTTGCGAATGCGTCTCCATGGTGACGACCACAAACAAAATTATATCGACTAGACAATTTGTCGATATTATCAAACGAGCAGCAAGAGTGCCCTGAAAAATCTCCAGCCCGCTTCCCCGTCCCACTACAGACACACAGCGCATGAAAAAAACAAAGACAAAAGCCTGACGCAACAAAACACATTCAAATGAACAAACACGAACACAAGAGACAGCTGGATTACGTCGCCTTTACAGCGCCACGTGACATCACCTGACATCAGGGTATGACGTGGTAATGCGGTACTAAGGGATCGAAAGAAGGTGAAAGTGTTAAAATATGGTGATGTATTTTGTGGTAAGTAGTCTAAAGAACCTGGAAGTGATACAAAAAATTAATTGTGATGAAAGCACAAAAAGGTCATGTCAAGTCATCTGGGATAGTATTGTTAGGTCATAACAGTGTTGTAGAGGAAGGCATTGTGATGTCATAAGCAGTGTAATATGTTTCAGAATCCACATTCTATTGCATCGGTTTTCAAAATGTGCCCATTGACTCCCATAAATTTTTTTGGCGATAAAAGATCACTTATCTGAAAAGGTGTATATGGTATAAAGGTAAAAACTAATAGCAACCTGGAGGGTGTATAGAGGTATAATATGAGGTATAAATTGTGTTGATGGTTAGAATGGTGATGGTGGGGTGTAGGAGGAGATAGGTTCTGAAAAAGTGGTGGAATAATAATAAGTATGGTGAATAACAATAGGTGTGGTTTCACAAACACACCTAATAATAATACCATTATTATTGGTCAATTTTTGTATATGAATTTAAATTTATTTACAATAGATATGTTGTTGGGGAAACTTTCCTATTTTTATGATGGTTGAGACACAGAAAAAAAGTAGGCTAGATTTTACCACCCTTGATTGAAATTCTCAAAATTCAGTAATTAATTCGAAAGAATTCCATAGACTTTAAGACAGTGCTCAGGTTATCATGTAGCCTACATTCTGCTCATAATAATTTGCGTTAAAAAAAGGCAAGTTTATGCTGACAAAATGAAAAGGCACGAGAACATACGTGTGTCCATGACTGGAGTTGATGATTGGTGTCTATCGAAATGTTTTGGAAAGGACCGTGGCGTTTGCGGTCTGCGGCAACCGGCAGCGATTATTGCGGTAACCCATCGAAGAGATCATTCCACTTAAAAGGGCAAGACGGCTTCCGCCCGTGTTCAGCAGCAGGTTGTGTTAGCGGCTACCAATTTCACCAAAATGGTAAATGTAAGAAATTAAGATTAATATTAATGATGGCAAAAAATAAATAGCCTAATCTGCGATTAGAATTGGCGCAGTAAATGAAACGAGTATGCTCTGGGAATAAAACGCGTAAATTATTAACGCGACAAACTTTTTATGTTGACATATTATAAAGTAGCCTATGCCAAATTACCATTTTCAAATTTAAAACATTCTGTTGCGCAGTGTTATTTTTCTTGGTGCCTGAGTCGCCCTTCAGAAATATGACTTGGCTCCGTTATGGGCAATGACAGCAGCCTCAAAGAGTGCTGGCACATCTCGCGCGGCGCTTGCGAAGCTGGAAAGTTTAAATCTCAAAGTAGTTTAGGTTGGAAGTTAAAGCTTCATTATTGGACGAACGCACCAGACTAAAATGGACTATATTAACCCCATGGATAATGTTTTGCAACATAAATCCGTTGTTTGTCGTGGCGAAATTGTTTGCAACAAAAACACGTGTAGCCTAGGCTGCATACAGATAGATCATGTTGCTGTTTTCTTGTCTTGAAGCATATCTAAGCTATGGACTATAGAAATGTTATTTTCATTTTTTTGTATCATTAGGCATCAGTTTTGGGTTTTTATTTTTTTATTTTTTTTTTAAACTTTTTTTTTTATTGTTATCATTTATTTTTTTTATTTTTTTTAACGTAGGCTATACTCTTTTACCTCCCCCTGGACTGCAGAAGTGTCCGCATTAGGCTACTATAGAACAGTTTCTCTTTGTATATGAACCACAAGCACGAACCACAATGAATGCGATTTAAATTGAACGGGTAACATGCTGTGCAGCCAGCTGCGGTTCATCTAGCAAGGCCTGGCTGATAGATCTCTGGTCCTACCTCATTAGTTTCCCTGGAGAGACAGGCAGTATCCTACGTAATTCTGCCAATGGGGACCCAGACGTAGGATACATTTGCATATTGACTGATATTTTAATACAGATGTGAATACAGGCACATACATAGCTACTTGTACTGAAATGTAACAATTTTACAAACGTTATTTATTTATTGATTAACCCATTTCATGTTTTGAATTACCTTTTGTTCTCAGGTAGCCTACATTAGAAAATAACATCGCAAACAAAAAAACGGCGATTCAGAAAACTCTTAATGGTAGCGCTGCCGCTGCAGGCAGAGGATGTAGTTACCTCGCTTAATCGCCCACGGCAATGACGGCAGCTCTCCGCTCTCTGTCGTCAACTAACGACTGCCAAACAGCTGTCTATGGCTGTGTCCGAATCAGAGCTCTATCTACTGTGCCCTGTCTCCTGCGTACAGTGCACTGGCAGAAGTGTGCTGTTTAATGTGCACTGTTTAGCAGTCCGCGAAAAATATCCGCCATACTATTTTCCAACCGCACCGTGGAAGTGTCGTAAGCAGGTCCATAGACGTTCCACCAGTGTTGCCATATCCGCGGTTTTCAGCTAAATTGGGATACTTTCAAAGTACAGTCACGGGTAAAAATGTAAAGTCGCGAACCGTGCACTTATTTTAAAAAGTTAAAATATGATTATTTATATTTCAAATGCATTGGTTTCGGTTAAAAATATATTTTAGGCTTGTTTTGACTCGCCATTTGGCTGGAAAGCCTTGCAAGATCTGGCAACCCTGTGCCCCACTCTTGCGCTACTATGTCACGTGTTGTTTTTGTTGTATTTGAAGAAAAACGTCAGCGAAGCTGCGCCTCATTTTAAAAAAAACGAAGCTTCACGTCATATTTGTGTGACCAAAATGTGTACTTCTTGAAAAGTGTGCTTCCGAATGTACTCAGCCAAACCCCGGAAGTAAGTGTGTCATCCGGGTGTTTAAAGTATACTGCAATTTGAATTTTTTTATTGCCCTATCTACTCACCAAGGCTACTCAACAGTGTGGAAGAGTGCTGATTCGGACACGGCCCACGTCTCTCTTTGTCACGTGCATCTTTGTCACATACGGAAGTTGTGCAACAGCGACCCTTGTTTAGTCCTGACTCAAAGGGTGGATTCCAATCGCTTATTTTATCCGTCCTCTTCTCCTCGGTCCTCGCCTGACCTGGAAATCGATTGAGGTTCGCCATCATTAAGGACATTCCAAACCGCTACATGCTCCTTGGAGGAGCGAGGAGTGGGGAACGAGGAGGCTCCCAGAGGATGCTTCAGTGAGGAAACACAAGTGTAGCCTTTGCGGAAGCCTTTTCTCAGAATGTGTTACGTGTATAAATTATCCACCACTCTCCACATCTGCCATGTCGCAGGCACACCCCTACTCAAATGCAATTTTACCGTTCCTTTCCATTTATTATAAAGCGTTAATCCATAATGACGCTCAGTCTTTATGACTAACCAAAGCACAGTTTATTCATGAAAAAATAAGCTAAAAAGCATTATAGTTAAGCACGTGAGCATAATATGACGCTGACGCTTGATTGAGCAAGGACGTTCCATTTGCCTAATGAATGTTGCCTCGTTTCCACCGTCCTCATAGCTGATCCTTACATCCTTTCCTCATCCTCCATTGGGCGGAGCTAAGGAGCGAGGAAAGGATGCAAGGAGTAAAAATAAGAGATTGGAATGAACCCAAAGTTGTGGAGAAAACCTGAGTGCTAGGTGTCGTCTCCCCGATCACAGAAAGCCCAGCGCCTGTTGTGGTTGTAATGCAATGCAGACGGCTCCCCTCACCTCACCTCGACTCAAAAGCCCCCTGCTGGCGGCTTGATGACACGACCTGGACCAAAGCAATGCCGGCGTTATTCCTTAATTCAAGCATGCCAAGGATAGTGTGGCTCTCGAACTTAATTCAGCCCAACAGCACTGTGCTTCATGTCGATATTCAAAATGTTTTAAAATGAAACATGCAGAGTGAATAGTAAAGTACACCTTAGAGAAAATGGCACATTGTTTTAGAGACCGAAGGAAGGAAGGAAGTGGGAAGCATTGGTGGCACAGGCCCTGGCAGTAGCTCATCACATTGGAGTTATCAAACCTATTCCAGTGGGGAATAGGCCCCCCACCCTCCCTGTCTACCAGCGATCAGGGGTTGGGGAGGGGGAAGCTTTGTGCCAGATACAGACAAGTCTTCATATTTTCTTCTTTTAATTAGACAAAGTCTTACGTGAAAAACAGATGATCAGCTACGCTTATTTTTCTCTCGCTCTAATTATTAATGCAAGACAGTTCTGAGTTGTGTGAGTCTCTGGCGGGGTCACTTAGGTTACACCACAGATTACCACAACACGAAAAGCAAGGCATAATTGGATGTGGGTTTAAAAACATCTTTACACAGACCTCAATTAATAACTAATCATTTACGACATTGAAGAGTGCACCTAAAGCAATTCGTCATGACCTCCCAAATCGTAGCGGCCCCCACAGCTGTCTGAGGAAGGTTCCGGTGGAATGTTGTGCCATCATGAAGTAACGTGCGGAAAATCATACCATAATCTCTTGCTGAACAATAGAATAAAATCACCAGCGTCAAGTGAACATAAAAAACCACGTGCTGGGTAAATAATAATAAATATTGGATGATCTTAAAATTAAGGAGTTAAACAACGCAATTAATAAGCATCAATAAAGGTAATGCAAAACAGGAATAGTACACATTCGGTTTTTTTCAGTATTAAGCCAAAATGGCGATTTTAGTAATTTTCATGATTCCTTTTGAATGGAAAGAACATTCTATTTCTACTTCTCACTTTAATTCAATTAACCTTTTAAATTACTGATCGATACTGTGCTACTTCTTATGTGAAATAATTATTAGTCATAATTAAAGAAATATATATATATTATTAACACTGATGTCAACCGTTAGATAAACTGTGGTCACTGCCTGACCAAAGCTGTAAACCAATGACCACAATGAAAAGACAAATACCTGTTCAACTGTATTGTTCATTTATTAAGTGTGTAAAAGTTAGTCATACTTAGTTAATGAGTTAGAATGCATGTATAACATATAACGCGGTATAATATAATGCTAAAATAACATGTGATCATGCCTTGCGTGCCTTATCTCAACAAAGTAAAATATTTTTTTTAACAAATTTTATGACTCATTGAGAGCTGAAATATATGCTTATGTGCTTGTTGAACATGTGATTGGAGGTTTAAAAATTAACACCATTTCTCAATTCCTTTTATAGGTGTGTAATTCAGGAAGGAGACAACCGCTGTTTGTTATTTTTTAACACCTTTTTTGTATCTCACTAATTTACAGTCAGCTTCTTGTTCTCATACATTATTAAACACAAAAACCATAACAAACAGAAAAAGGCTTAGGCTATAGCAGTGGCGGACAGACGATGAAAAAAGGTGAGACATTTCCTTGTATGTGAAATTTTAGACAGCATGCCTCTAAAATGCAATTTTAAAGATTAGTCCAAATGTGTTCATGACGTGGTTCTGGTGTGGTTGTGAGAGTGTACCCGAGGGGCAAGTGTGCCCAGAACAGGGGGGTGGGGTTTGTTCTGGCCACATGGTGTGGTTGTGAGTGTACCCGAGGGGCAAGTGTGCCCAGAACAGGGGGGTGGGGTTTGTTCTGGCCACATGGTGTGGTTGTGAGAGTGTACCCGAGGGGCAAGTGTGCCCAGAACAGGGGGGTGGGGTTTGTTCTGGCCACATGGTGTGGTTGTGAGAGTGTACCCGAGGGGCAAGTGTGCCCAGAACAGGGGGGTGGGGTTTGTTCTGGCCACATGGTGTGGTTGTGAGAGTGTACCCGAGGGGCAAGTGTGCCCAGAACAGGGGGGTGGGGTTTGTTCTGGCCACATGGTGTGGTTGTGAGAGTGTACCCGAGGGGCAAGTGTGCCCAGAACAGGGGGGTGGGGTTTGTTCTGGCCACATGGTGTGGTTGTGAGAGTGTACCTGAGGGGCAAGTGTGCCCAGAACAGGGGGGTGGGGTTTGTTCTGGCCACATGGTGTGGTTGTGAGAGTGTACCCGAGGGGCAAGTGTGCCCAGAACAGGGGGGTGGGGTTTGTTCTGGCCACATGGTGTGGTTGTGAGAGTGTACCCGAGGGGCAAGTGTGCCCAGAACAGGGGGGTGGGGTTTGTTCTGGCCACATGGTGTGGTTGTGAGAGTGTACCCGAGGGGCAAGTGTACCCGAGGGGCGAGTGTACCCGAGGGGCGAGTGTGCCCAGAACAGGGGGGTGGGGTTTGTTCTGGCCACATGGTGTGGTTGTGAGAGTGTACCCGAGGGGCAAGTGTGCCCAGAACAGGGGGGTGGGGTTTGTTCTGGCCACATGGTGTGGTTGTGAGAGTGTACCCGAGGGGCAAGTGTGCCCAGAACAGGGGGGTGGGGTTTGTTCTGGCCACATTGTGTGGTTGTGAGAGTGTACCCGAGGGGCAAGTGTGCCCAGAACAGGGGGGTGGGGTTTGTTCTGGCCACATGGTGTGGTTGTGAGAGTGTACCCGAGGGGCAAGTGTGCCCAGAACAGGGGGGTGGGGTTTGTTCTGGCCACATGGTGTGGTTGTGAGAGTGTACCCGAGGGGCAAGTGTGCCCAGAACAGGGGGGTGGGGTTTGTTCTGGCCACATGGTGTGGTTGTGAGAGTGTACCCGAGGGGCAAGTGTGCCCAGAACAGGGGGGTGGGGTTTGTTCTGGCCACATGGTGTGGTTGTGAGAGTGTACCCGAGGGGCAAGTGTGCCCAGAACAGGGGGGTGGGGTTTGTTCTGGCCACATGGTGTGGTTGTGAGAGTGTACCCGAGGGGCAAGTGTGCCCAGAACAGGGGGGTGGGGTTTGTTCTGGCCACATGGTGTGGTTGTGAGAGTGTACCCGAGGGGCAAGTGTGCCCAGAACAGGGGGGTGGGGTTTGTTCTGGCCACATGGTGTGGTTGTGAGAGTGTACCCGAGGGGCAAGTGTGCCCAGAACAGGGGGGTGGGGTTTGTTCTGGCCACATGGTGTGGTTGTGAGAGTGTACCCGAGGGGCAAGTGTGCCCAGAACAGGGGGGTGGGGTTTGTTCTGGCCACATTGTGTGGTTGTGAGAGTGTACCCGAGGGGCAAGTGTGCCCAGAACAGGGGGGTGGGGTTTGTTCTGGCCACATGGTGTGGTTGTGAGAGTGTACCCGAGGGGCAAGTGTGCCCAGAACAGGGGGGTGGGGTTTGTTCTGGCCACATGGTGTGGTTGTGAGAGTGTACCCGAGGGGCAAGTGTGCCCAGAACAGGGGGGTGGGGTTTGTTCTGGCCACATGGTGTGGTTGTGAGAGTGTACCCGAGGGGCAAGTGTGCCCAGAACAGGGGGGTGGGGTTTGTTCTGGCCACATGGTGTGGTTGTGAGAGTGTACCCGAGGGGCAAGTGTGCCCAGAACAGGGGGGTGGGGTTTGTTCTGGCCACATGGTGTGGTTGTGAGAGTGTACCCGAGGGGCAAGTGTGCCCAGAACAGGGGGGTGGGGTTTGTTCTGGCCACATGGTGTGGTTGTGAGAGTGTACCCGAGGGGCAAGTGTGCCCAGAACAGGGGGGTGGGGTTTGTTCTGGCCACATGGTGTGGTTGTGAGAGTGTACCCGAGGGGCAAGTGTGCCCAGAACAGGGGGGTGGGGTTTGTTCTGGCCACATGGTGTGGTTGTGAGAGTGTACCCGAGGGGCAAGTGTGCCCAGAACAGGGGGGTGGGGTTTGTTCTGGCCACATGGTGTGGTTGTGAGAGTGTACCCGAGGGGCAAGTGTGCCCAGAACAGGGGGGTGGGGTTTGTTCTGGCCACATGGTGTGGTTGTGAGAGTGTACCCGAGGGGCAAGTGTGCCCAGAACAGGGGGGTGGGGTTTGTTCTGGCCACATGGTGTGGTTGTGAGAGTGTACCCGAGGGGCAAGTGTGCCCAGAACAGGGGGGTGGGGTTTGTTCTGGCCACATGGTGTGGTTGTGAGAGTGTACCCGAGGGGCAAGTGTGCCCAGAACAGGGGGGTGGGGTTTGTTCTGGCCACATGGTGTGGTTGTGAGAGTGTACCCGAGGGGCAAGTGTGCCCAGAACAGGGGGGTGGGGTTTGTTCTGGCCACATGGTGTGGTTGTGAGAGTGTACCCGAGGGGCAAGTGTGCCCAGAACAGGGGGGTGGGGTTTGTTCTGGCCACATGGTGTGGTTGTGAGAGTGTACCCGAGGGGCAAGTGTGCCCAGAACAGGGGGGTGGGGTTTGTTCTGGCCACATGGTGTGGTTGTGAGAGTGTACCCGAGGGGCAAGTGTGCCCAGAACAGGGGGGTGGGGTTTGTTCTGGCCACATGGTGTGGTTGTGAGAGTGTACCCGAGGGGCAAGTGTGCCCAGAACAGGGGGGTGGGGTTTGTTCTGGCCACATGGTGTGGTTGTGAGAGTGTACCCGAGGGGCAAGTGTGCCCAGAACAGGGGGTGGGGTTTGTTCTGGCCACATGGTGTGGTTGTGAGAGTGTACCCGAGGGGCAAGTGTGCCCAGAACAGGGGGGTGGGGTTTGTTCTGGCCACATGGTGTGGTTGTGAGAGTGTACCCGAGGGGCAAGTGTGCCCAGAACAGGGGGGTGGGGTTTGTTCTGGCCACATTGTGTGGTTGTGAGAGTGTACCCGAGGGGCAAGTGTGCCCAGAACAGGGGGGTGGGGTTTGTTCTGGCCACATGGTGTGGTTGTGAGAGTGTACCCGAGGGGCAAGTGTGCCCAGAACAGGGGGGTGGGGTTTGTTCTGGCCACATGGTGTGGTTGTGAGAGTGTACCCGAGGGGCATAGTGTGCCCATAAAAAAACAGGGGGTGGGGTTTGTTCTGGCCACATGGGCGTTTGAGGCTGGCGCGGAGAGACATACCTGATAAAAAACAGGACGGAAGGTTCCGGCGTACACATGAGCACAGTTTTACATTGGCGAGGACTCACACAGATACGCAGCGGCATCGCTAGGGAAAATAATGACTGAAGATGAGGACACAGAATTAGCAGATGAAATAGTCTGGCATCCTCAGACATATGTGGCCCGTGGCATATTCTTTACAAATCCGCACTTCTCTTCTGGTGCATGGTTTATGGGTTGCCATAGAAACAGCGCAATGCCCACCCACCTGCCCCAACTCCCACCCTCTCAAAACACACACACTCAGTCACACACCAACCTCCTTTCCTGTACATAGAAGGTAAGAGCTCTGTTTAAGTCTGAATTCAAAATTCAGAGATAGCAACTGCAGTTCAGAAACCATGGAAACGCATGCAGTCAAACGCATACGCACACACACAAATCACAACGTATATTTATACTTAGCAGAGACCAAACAAGCTCAATCAAAGCTCAAGGAAGAGCTCCCTTCTTATATCTTAATTTGATTCCACTCTCTGCAGTTACGTTGTAGTCAATATACTGTATTACCATTCTCAACTTTGTGCACAGAAATGCATTATAAAAGTAAATTTTTACATTCAATAAAATCAAAGAATTGGGGTATGACCCCAAAATCAATATATTAGCGATATAAACAAAATTCAACGTAATTCATGTTTGCATTTGCAAAAAAAAAAAATATATATCAAGTACTGAATGTGTTACAGCCACTGATGCAGCAGAAACACAAAGGATGTTCTCGTATGACCTCAGACATTTACTCCTATGACCTTGTCATGGTTTGTGGGTTTTTATTTTATTTTCCGTTGTGGTTCTCGTCCTTATTTCCCTATTGAGAATCTATCGGATTTCTTCCATGTTCTGTTCCGGGTTTTGCGAACTTATGTGCTGAAGGTGTTCTTTTCTTTGCTAAGTTTCCCTGTTTTGGCTCCAGTATTGAGCTCGGGAGATTTAGTTTGTGTTTCACTTGTATATTCGAGTTCGCCCTATTTTAGTGGGTTGATTTTCGTTTGGCTGTTTAGCCACAAGGAATTAGTTTCCTGTCTTTTCTTTCTTTGCATTTATTTTGTTATTCTCTTTATTGGTCCTCACTGCGTGAGTGACTTGTTTCTGATCTCCCTAACTTTGCGTTTGATTATCCGCCACTAAAATCCATTACAAACCTAGGATGCCTGCTCTTATGATCTCAGATGCCTGCTCCTATGTCACAAGCTGTACAGTTAGCACCGGGGAGACACGGTGGCGCTGCCTGAATTTAAGGCGCCGTTTCACTCTTGTCTTTTTCTGGCCAATCATAGTTAAGATCTGAAAGCACACAGAAACTAATTAGCGACAAACATTTATTTTTTCACACTGTTCTTCTGTTAAAAGAGAGAAAGAGAGAGAGAGAGAGAGAGTAAGCAAGAGCCATTTGTTTTCTCCTACAGCTCTCTGATGTGATGTTGAGGTGTGGACTCAAGAGGAATCTCTAAGATGGGGGGGGGGAGAGCAGACAAAAAGTCACATCTTTTCATTTATTCCACTTTTGACAAAAAATGTGATCAATATCACAAAAATCCTTTTTTTCCTTTTCAAAATCCTCCAAATTATTTTTTCATTTTCTTTAACTCTGCCCACTGGC
Organism: Ilyophis sp. 1 JC-2022; assembly: GCA_022702515.1. NCBI lineage: Eukaryota > Metazoa > Chordata > Actinopteri > Anguilliformes > Synaphobranchidae > Ilyophis > Ilyophis sp. 1 JC-2022. Next base: position 10,923,439 of record CM040402.1, read on the forward strand.
CAATCAGAGATCTTGAGCTCCTGGTATCAGCTCTGTGCTTTAGAAACCATGGGTATCATAAAGTCGGGCACTCCCAGAGGGAGTTTATGTTAAACAGAGCTTTAGTTTCTGTACGTGGTAATTACACCCCAGCGTGTACCGAGGCCTGTGTCACACACAAGCTCCTGGTATTATCACTGCACCAGATGTTGCTCCAGATGTTCACCAACCGTTGAAAGAACATCTGGAGCTGAGGGTTTTGATCAGGGTTCAGGGTTCATGAAGCCTATGATGGGTGGAAGAACAATGTGAGCTGTCAATCATAGATTTTTATGGAACCCTCAAAGAACTGTGCTCTCTATAGGAAGAAGAAAAAACATTTTAATGGGTTCAGTCCCTGAAATGCCAGTTTTCCATCACTAATTAAGAGCTACTTAACACTCTGGGGTCTCAGCCTATTTTCCCCATTTTTTTGTATCCTCAGATAGTTATTATTACATATATCTAAGCCTATATGGCACAACCAGGTGTTGCATTTTTTTTTCCAGCACAAACTGGTCCTGTGTGGTATTTTATCATAGATCCTTTTTCGGAGACTATATTTATGGCAAAATTACCACAAAAGCATAAAATTTGCATTACAGAACAACCTTAGTATTTTTGTTTTCATTTCACAAACGGTAAATAAATATACTTACAAAAGGATCTGCCTATAGTCTATCACCTTTGTGTAGCAAACGATGAGTAGCAAGGTAGCCACTGCACAAACAAATGCCTCCAATTGGCTCGTCGATATAGAAACCTCTGGTTGGTCTAGAAACATGGGGGTAGGCTTCACACCGCAATTTACGATAAGTTCCTATGCGAAACGAGAGGGAAGTTATTAAACAAAACGTATGAGCACCGATTCCATGTCGCCAGCCCCAGAGGATTAACTAAGAAGACACACACAAACCAAGGCTAACCAAACCAAACCAAACTTTGACACACTGGTTGGGCATATGAGAGAAATTGAGGGAGAGAAAGTGACGGGAGAGAGGGAGAAATAGTGTGAGTGAGAGGGGAAAAAAGGAGTTGATCAACCTGAGTGACAGGTCATGTGACTGTGTAACCACCAGGATCCTCCCCATTTCCACCAAGGGATGCAGTTCTTCTCTTTACTTACTGCACCGACGGTGCTTCGCTTTTTGCCTTTAAATAATTAATCGGCCCAGGGCTGCAGATGATGGAGACCACAGTTCCAGAACCGCGAGCCCCGCAGGCTGTGCCAAAAGCCCCCCCAGGGCCACGCACCCCACCTCCTGACCCACTCATCCTCGCTCGATGATGAAGATCCCGTGCTGCAAACGGCGCTTTACCGCGGCGAGTAACGACCTTTTAGCCCCACCTCGCTGCACGCAGCCTGTTAACAAACCATGGATCTGAATACCACCACCACGAGGGCTGCTTATGCAGGCGGCGGCGAGTGAGTGCTCTTCCCTGGCCCTTGACGGCGGTTTCGTCGCCGGCATCCATACGAGTGTAACACATCGCCCGTTTCCCACAGGGGTGGCAGTGCTGATAACCGCGCAGTGCCCTCCTGCGCCTACCGCCAATGCGCTATTAATTATGTAGGTCTGATAGTGGTCGCTATTGCATTATTATTACATACCATCTGGTACATCCTCAAACCTGGCTTGTTTAAACATGAGGCACGTAACATGTTGCGAGACCAGACTCGAGTTAAAAAAAGAAAAATAGACATTTATTTTCTGACAAAACACAAAAGAAAAAAGAAAACCAAATAAACCTTCAGCCACAAACAACAAAGCTGTTGTCCCCCCTTCTCACAGGCATCCAGGAACCTTAAATAGGCACACCAATCAGGGATGAGCACTGGCACCTGCGAGTGAGAGAGAGAGAGAAAAGGGAGAGCAAGCATAGCACCTTAGAATAGAATAGAATAGAATAGAATAACTTTTATTTCCCTTTAGGGAACTTCAGTTGTAGCCCCAGCAACAACAACAAAGACATAGACAGTGGGGCAGACCCACAACACATAAAAAAACATATCAAACAAAGACATTCAATAGAATCATTGCATTAATCAAGTGAATTAAAGTGGAATACAGCCATGATTAAAAATATCCCCGCTGTCCCGAGATGTCCAGTGTCATAAGCAGTCCAACACAAACTTTCACGCCTCTACGACTTTCCTCCATACACGCAGTGTTGCGGTCTCTCTCCACTGTAGAAACAGAGCTCAGCCTTCCCAGTCACCACCTCACTCCTCCGCATTATCTTCTCCTTCCCTGGTGGCCTTCCCGCAGTCTCGGATCAGTCCCGACATCTTCAACTCCGGTGAAGAGCAATGGTAAACTCCATGGCTGCAGATCCAACGGGCATTCCCGAGCACAATGCGAATGCGTCTCCATGGTGACGACCACAAACAAAATCATCCCGGCTAGACTATTCGTCAATATTATAAAAGCAGGAGTGCCCCAAAAAATCTCCATCCTTACCACAACAGACACATAGCACATGAAAAAAACAAAAGGCAAAAGCCAGACACAACAAAACACATTCAAATGAACAAACACAACCACAAGAAACAGCTGGACTACAAGTCGCCATTACAGCGCCACGCGACGTCTTCCTTATGGCAGTATGTATGTTTATGGCTCCAGTCAGAGGATGTCACCGATAAAAGCATTCAGACAGGTATTAGCTAATCAGCTCAATTTTGCTGGATTAATAATCTGGTTCATTGGCAGGCGAGCCCCTTTTCAGACCTGTATTCTCTCACATACACTTTACCGTTTCACCGTTCAGCAACATGTTACTTTTATTCAAATCTCTGGAAATGTTTGCTTACTTTTAAATCAATGTTTAACTACAATTTAATAATTTTTTTCCCAATTAGGAACTCCCAGTTTGCATTTGCAGGCCAGTTTGGCAGAATGTTGAGCGCTCAAGTGAGATCCAATTAGGAATCCCTCAGACACCTGGTGGGGGGGGGGGGGGGGGGTTGTGAGGGGGGGAAGTCCTTCTGCCTCCCATCCAATTTATCCAATCAATGTCTCCAATTAATTAAGACCTTCACTGGAACAAAGACCACAAATCTCAGGGGTCCCCAAGGAGGCTGCTGACAGATTTAGTACACCTCCTGAAATTACCTATGAATGACATCACCTTGACCTTTGCACTCTAGCTGTCAATCACTGTGTATTGACCTGCTCGGGGTGCTGTGACAGACGGTCCTTATATGATTATTGGGTGCAGTCTCCCATGGGGTTCATCCGCCAGCGTGCCAGTGGCCTCGCTGAACCCCAAGACAAATTGGGCCAGAGGTGGGCAATAACTGGCCAGTGGGCCAAAGTGGGCAAGATGGGCCAAAGCTGGCCAGGGGGCCAGAGGTGGGACAAATGTGAGAACCAGGTGGGCCAAAGCTGGCCAGGAGGCCAGAGATGGTCCAAAGTGGGCCAAATGTGCGGACCAGGTGGGACAAAGCTGGCCAGGGGAACAGAAGTAAGACAAAGTTGGCCAGTTAGACAGACTGGTTGGTAGTAGACTCGTAGTGGCACATCCACATCTGACGTATGCAGCAGTGTTCTGTGGAGAGCAGTGTGCAGGGGCTTGATTAATTGAATGATTAATTACAAGCCTCAGTACCTTCAGAAAGGAAACAAAAACATCCACTCAGAGCCTATCCCAGCATGCATTGGGCAAGAGGCAGTAAGACGGCCTGGACAGGTCGCCAATCCATCACAGGGCACACACGCCATTCACTCACACACTCATACATACGGGCAATAGATTCTTCAATTAGCCTACCTGGATGTGGACTGTGGGAAGAAACCAGAGTATGCAAAGAAAACCCACACGGGCACAGGATGCAACATGCAAACTCCACACATAAAAGCCAAGGCCGGGATTCAAACCCAGGACCTACTTGCATTGAGGTGACAGTGCTATACACTGCACCACTGTGCAAAAAAGCGGTACATTTCATATAAATATTTTTTTCCCTGTTTTTTTCTGGTTTTACTTGATTTTCTCTAATTCAGTTTACTGAAATTGTTTCAGTCATTACTAACTTCATTAATTTAATTAAAAGCAAAGCTGAACAATTGCATTCAACAATGTGCTCAATTGAGCATGTATAATGTATGGTGGCCATTTTGTACTGGAAGAAGAAAACACAGTATGGCACTTGAGCTTGTGAAGCCCTGCAGACTTTGGTAAGAATATCTAAAGCCATCTCACATTTACAAATATATTTACAAATTACTGATATAGATGTGCTACTTCTTAAGTCAGTAAACTGGACATTTTTAATATGTCAGTTGGAAAATTTTCTCTTCGTCTTGTTCCTCACATTGTGATAAAAGTTTTGAAATGCAGTAAGTCATGTAAGTAAAAAAATTTAAATGACAGATTTGAATGAGTCCAAGAATGGGAACCTTGTTATTAGAAGCTGCCTTCAATGTTTGTACTGATTCTGTTTTTTCCCCCTTTTTTTCACTATTAGACTTTTGGTACAATGACTGATCCATTCAAGATACGGGTCATGGTTGGAGAAAACAACATCGGAAATGAATACATTTGTCCACTGGTGCAAACAAATGTGATTTGCAAGTTTGCTTGTGCAGGATGCTTTCATTTAAAAATAGTGATTTTCCATTTAAATACATTCGTTTTTTTAATGAGGTGGAGTGTAATTTAAGTAAACATCTTTTGTTGCGCTAACTTAAAATAATTTAAAGTTGAGCTGAATTCACTTAATGAATTTAGTCTTTGAATTTACTTAATGAAATTACAGACAGTGGTTGCACACATTATTATTACGTATTTGTAAAATGTAGAAATCAATCTTCTTACACTTAAATTAATTACAGTGAACTAATCTATAGAAATTCACTTCACATTTAGAAGAAGTTATATGAACATACTTAATAAATGTCAGTGGGAGTTTAAGTTAAGCTAAGTTTTGCGATTAATCAGTTGAAGTTATATACTTAATACTATTGTGTGCCAACACTGTCCATAATTTTATTAAAGGCAAACTGAACTTTGTTAGAACATAATATTGTATGGCTACCTGGCCCCGATATGAGTCGTAATATTCACACTCATCTTCATGACTTGCTCTAGTGGTCAGAAACCGGCCAACGGAGAATTGCGTTTTGTCTCTCTCCATTCACTCCAATTGCATGGTGAAACAGGTCTCAAAAGCGTACTTCTAGCACATAAACAAATGCAAACAACGCGGATTATGTCGATACACAAAATCACGACAATCAGAACCAAAAGTTTGACACAAATTTTGAATGATTTGATTTTGAATAACTATTTTTGGAGAAAACTAGCAACTGTTGCCAACTTCTTTGCTAACGTGCTAGGTTTGTTTAGGCTACTAACGAACACTTCAGGAAGTGGATGGGACTGTTACTGGTGTAAGAACAAAACAAGGAAGTTCCTCAGCTAAAAACTGATCTTCTTCCAAACCTTTGTTTGGAAAAAGTGTAAAATATCATCTTATATATGATATAATATTTTCAAACGTTCAGTTCTGGATGCGGTGATTTTATTAGGTAGCTATACGATATTATGTTCAGCATGAACAAAGTTCAGCATGCCTTTAAGTAAATCCAACAATACATTTTTATTTATTGTAGTCTCCCTCCATCCCCCCATCCTGCAGTGAACTGCGGCACTTCTCTCTGTCCTCCTCATTACACGTTAGTCCCAGCTGCATATTTCTGGAACCTGGGTTCGAATACCAGTGCCAATGAGCCCACTGAATTTGTCTGAGGTTTTGCCATCCAACGGCTTTTGCTCATATGCAAAATATATATCAGTCCTTAACTGAATAAATAAAGACATAGAGACCCTGGGGGAGCCGGAGACAAAGCAATGGACTGCACTCACAGGTGCCTTCAAAACACAAATCTGCCCAGGGTGTAAACACTAAACACAGTTAAAATGAACACACATCTGCCCAGGGTGTAAACATTAAACACAGTTAAAATGAACACACATCTGCCCAGGGTGTAAACATTAAACACAGTTAAAATGAACACACATCTGCCCAGGGTGTAAACATTAAACACAGTTAAAATTAACACAAATCTGCCCAGGGTGTAAACATTAAACACAGTTAAAATTAACACAAATCTGCCCAGGGTGTAAACATTAAACACAGTTAAAATGAACACACATCTGCCCAGGGTGTAAACATTAAACACAGTTAAAATTAACACAAATCTGCCCAGGGTGTAAACATTAAACACAGTTAAAATGAACACACATCTGCCCAGGGTGTAAACATTAAACACAGTTAAAATTAACACAAATCTGCCCAGGGTGTAAACATTAAACACAGTTAAAATTAACACAAATCTGCCCAGGGTGTAAACATTAAACACAGTTAAAATGAACACACATCTGCCCAGGGTGTAAACATTAAACACAGTTAAAATTAACACAAATCTGCCCAGGGTGTAAACATTAAACACAGTTAAAATTAACACAAATCTGCCCAGGGTGTAAACATTAAACACAGTTAAAATGAACACAAATCTGCCCAGGGTGTAGACATTAAACACAGTTAAAATTAACACAAATCTGCCCAGGGTGTAAACATTAAACACAGTTAAAATTAACACAAATCTGCCCAGGGTGTAGACATTAAACACAGTTAAAATTAACACAAATCTGCAGAGGGTGTAAACATTAAACACAGTTAAAATTAACACAAATCTGCCCAGGGTGTAAACATTAAACACAGTTAAAATTAACACACATCTGCCCAGGGTGTAAACATTAAACACAGTTAAAATTAATACAAATCTGCCCAGGGTGTAGACATTAAACACAGTTAAAATTAACACAAATCTGCCCAGGGTGTAAACATTAAACACAGTTAAAATTAACACAAATCTGCCCAGGGTGAAAACATTAAACACAGTTAAAATTAACACAAATCTGCCCAGGATGTACACATTAATCACAGTTTAAATTAACACAAATCTGCCCAGGGTGTAAACATTAAACACAGTTAAAATTAACACAAATCTGCCCAGGGTGTACACATTAAACACAGTTTAAATTAACACAAATCTGCCCAGGGTGTAAACATTAAACACACTTAAAATGAAGTCTAGGAGGTCATTCAAAGGAAATTGCAGTCCATGTGAATTAGTGAATTAGAATACTAATACCGGTAATCTTTTTTCTTTTTTTTAAAAATCAATCACTGGTATTAGAATAATAACACCAGTAATCATTTTTTTCAAAACTCAATCTTATTCCAGGTGACCGGAATTAAAATGGTGCGAGAAGGTTGCCCGCTGCCTAATCAAATGCCCCCCACCCCTCCCTCGATGGGACATGTATCACCATGACAAACAAGCAACAGCGGCTCGATCCCCACAGATCCACTCCCTTCATTAGTTTATGGGTTCCGCGGCCACCCCCTCCACCCCACATGAACATGCCACACCGCCTATCAGCATCACTAATAAACATGCATGTCTGACTTATTAGAAATGTAACTTAGCGTGCTGATTTCTCCTGGCAAGCGGAACTGGCATAGGCAAGGGTGGGCCACGGCCACCTAAATAGTATCCTTGTCCACCTTTTTACCTTCAACCACCACACCCAATTGTGAACGTAGCGGCAATCTATGTTATCAACATAGAACGCCTTTACTTTTTTAATAATCTGCGTGTTAAAAATGAGTCGGGTTTCTTCGGCTTAGCTAACATGGCTAAACAAATAGCCTATCAATCACTTCTTTAAAAAAAAGAAGGAAAAAAAGAAGCCACACTTGGAGGAGATTGTGACTAGCAGCTTGGATCAGACTAGGACCAAATTTTGTGAAACTAAGGAAGCGGAGCGTGCGAGGAAGATAGGAAAAGCTCGGGATGCAGTTTAGCCTGCTGTAAAGTCTGCTGACACTTTCCGGAGGTGTTCATTATAGACGAATGTACACAGAAGTATTTTAGGCAGGCTTGTTCAAAAGAACAAGAACAGCAAACAGCATCATGTATTTATGAAGTCAGTGCGCAGTCTTGGGGTGGTGGTGATGCTATGAACATTTCATTCACAGAGAGAAACCGCCAGAATGTGAAAGTGGCATTAGACATCGTAATGACTTATGCAAAGCAGGATATTCCACTTCGAGGGCACAGGGAAACGGAAGAGGCAATCAACAAAGGGAACTTTACAGAAATATTCAGAAATATTCTCTTTGGACAAATGACATTATAACCCTATTCAAAACCAAGCCCCGTCGCCTGTGTCTTGTCACGTAGAAAACATCACATGGCAATTCAAATCCATCAAAGGTAGTCCAAAGTTTGAATACTGCGCTTATATATAGTTTCTTTAAAAATAATTTTTGTGTCTGCCATAGTATAGTTTTGCATTCAACCTCACATAGCTGTTGAAAGATATATCTCGATAATCTCGTAGGGGTGTGTGCGCGCTAATCAGTACAAGCTTTAACGTTAATTTTCCTTGACTCTTCATTGGAGGTTGTTAAGTAATTAGATTCTGTGCTTTACACAATCCCTGTTAGGCATTTTGTTTTCCTAAATGACACTTTGAGTATCTTGCAACAACGGGTGGAGAGGAGCCCTCCCGACCATGACAAAATGGGCGTATTCTGCACTCGTTTTGCCCAGAAAGCGGCCGGCCGGGCGTTACCGCTTTACCCGCTAAAAAATGAAGGCGAATTAAGGCTAACGAGTGGTTCCAAATGAGCCATGCTGTCTTTTGGATCTTTTGATTTGCTTTATGATGCACGTTGCCAATTGGGGTGCCAATTTATACTCGATTCCAGCAACAAGCTCCTCCCTCACTCACTATGTGATGCAAGATAGCCTGACATGGTCAAAACAAGGCAACCCTTTGTCTGGCCATATTGGGAGCCAGATCACATGTGTCCTGTTTAATACTATAGATTTCATTTGTTGTATAGAAAAGACAGACATGTGATTTAGTGTTTTAATTATTCTGTATGGGGACAACATTGTTGTACGGGTGTTCCCATGTGAACCATTGTATTACGGTTTGTTATAGGCTGTTGAAGTGCGTATTTGATAATTTAAAAAAATACCTGTGCACTTTTTGTCAGGCCCACCCGAATATTAATTCCTGGCTATGCCACTGGAGAGCGGGTGCACACATTAATCTGGGGAGCGGTGGAATCCACAACGGAGGCTCAGACTCCGAAAGTTCACCCTCTCTTATAATGATTATTCTCCCCATGCCAGTACATTTATTTATTTATACATTTTCCTCACCATGGCGGATGAGTGGTGAGCCAGCTCCAGAGAATATCCCTGCTTAATTGGATGAACTTCCTGCTTCCTTCTTCTAATTCTTCCCCCAGGAGCTCCAGTGGCTATGATGATCTGACCAGTTTAACCCCCCCCACGCCCCACAAGGACTCCCACCGCTCCATATATATAAAAAAAAAAATAATTTGGCATCTCCAATCCCACCTGAATTTGGAAAGTCCAATTCACTAACTATGTACATGCACGCTCATATATGCCCCGTGCTGCCAACTTGGGAGAGTGAAAACTGTGCTGGTTCACTCCTGTACTTGAGCACACTTTTTTTTTTAGGATACACTTGCACTCTGCAACTGTAGCTGGTGCTAATGTCCAATCAAGATATGATTGACTTAATTTAAAAAGTTGGCACAAAATCCTGAAATGGATTGGCCTTTGTTGACAACTCATTGTTCTACAAAACACACGTTGTCAGCTAGCTGCTTTTTTCACACCACAGCCATAAGCCGTTCACTTGCAGAACAGGGACAGAGGAGATCCAATCTTACATGTGCACAGAGAGCAAGCTACAGGTGCACTGATGGCCAACAGGGGTCACTCTAGGAATGAACACTGCCATCCCTGCTGACTGAATCCCTCCAATATATCCCTTGGGAAATGTGAAGGAAATTGTGTAGCCACAGTCGGCACTGGCACACGTTGGATTCAATCCAAGACCATGGTGCTCACTCTTGTGCCACACTGAGTGAGCTACCCAGCAGCCCTCCACCACCCTATATTGAAAAGACCCATTCTCTTGCTTATTAGTGCGCCTGCACTCCACCTCTAGCTGCTGGTAGTTAGTGTGTGCTGCTAATCAGGGTGTCATGGTTTTTGGCAGCCTTCGTTGGTTTCTGTGGTCGTTCTTTCTTTTGACGGCGTCGGGGGAATTTATTGGATTTTCCATCTTCTGTTTCGGTGTTTTGATCTCGCCCGGCTATTATCCCTCGCACCTGTTTTGGGTTTCCTGCCAGCTATATATAGCTCAGGGTTTCTGCTTTCCGGTGCTTCAATATTGTCTTTGCCATTTGACATAGAAGCCGGTAGATTATAGATTTCAAGCGACCACTTCACTTCTAAGCTTGCTAAAAAGTTACGGGGGACTTGCTTATTAGCTGCATTAGTTTTTAGTTGGATTTTGTTTTCTCTTTTGTGCTTTCTGTGTCAGGGGTAGCGTAAATAACGAAGGACCAAGCGTGACAATAGGGGTTCTTAAAGTGCTCTTCATGAATACCACAAGATTTTGCTACCAAACTCAAAGCGACCCGCACTGGGCGAAAGACTCCAACACTAGAGATTAAGACAATAACAAACAAAGAAAGTCCTATAGCTCACAACGAGGGAGCCGAAAACACAAACAAGAAGAAAAGAAGACAGCGAAGACAATCTGTCTAGGACAGGGAGACAGAGGTTCCGCAAAGGGACAGACAAAAGGTGGAGAATAACCTATTCTAAGTTTCTAATAAACTCTTTGACACCCAAAACAAGTCCAGTGTAGCGACAACAAGTTGAAGATATACGGTCATAACAAACTTGTCAGTTTTATACCGTGAATACTGGCTTTCCTTTTCAAATCAATGGCAATATGGAAGCGTCAAACAAAGACGACGCAAGGTTTAAATAATAAAAGGCAATATGGAACAGGTGAACACACTGAGCAGAAAGAAAAACCAAAACATGAAACAGACAATGAAAACAAAAGGAAGAGACTCTTGTGTCCTATGCTTTTAAGAAGTGATGACGTAGGCACGTTGTTGACGCTAAGGACGTGCGAGTAACCAAAGTGTTGAACTGTTGTTCAGTGTTGCAGAAACAATCAATAAACGCCGTTTAAGTAAGCTCTGCTTTGTTGCTTTCCTTATTCAAGAACACAACAAATTGGCGACGATGATACGGATTTACTGAGTTACAATGACTGCAACTGCGCCTTTTCCAAGTTTTTTCCTGCCCTGCCCCGGTGAGCCTGCGTTCCCGTTTAAGACATGGCAGAAAATCTTTGAAAACTACCTCTTGGTCATCAATGCTAGGGGTAATGCTTAGCCATCTGCACCGCGAAGAGCTGTTCTATTGCACTGCCTGGGCACAGAGGGACAGCGTCTCTTTTACTCGCTTCCAAACACGGGCACGGACTATGACCCGGCAATGGCCGCGTTAGAGAGTATTTCGTGCCAAAGACGAATGTTGTCGCTGAACGCCATGCTTTTCGCAAGAGAATACAAGCGCCACATGAAACGGTCCTTCAATATGTGGCTGCACTACGCGAACTGGCATCGACGTGCGACTTCGGTGACCGTGCAGATGAGGCGATCCGTGATCAGCTAGTTGCAAGCCTACATAACCCGCAGATACGTGAAAGGCTTTTGATGGACAATGCACTTACTCTAGAACGTGCCATGACGACTGCTACACAAATGGAGGCTGCCGCGGAGCCGTTTCACCCTGAAGACGGACTATCAGGCACTCACGACACTGCTGACAACGAAGGGCGTTGGACGTGCTGGTCTACGCGTTGCAAGATGGTCTGCCCGTCTCATGCCCTACACCTACAATGTCATCTATCGCCCAGGCTCTGAAAACGCACCTGCCGACTGCATGTCCCGCTTGCCCCTGCCTGCTGCTTCCTTGGCTGACGACTCTCCTGCTGCTGCTCCTCCAGCTGATGACGACATGGAGTATGTCGCTCTTCTCACCACCGCTCATCAGTCTCTCTCTGCTGCTGACCTTGACTCTGCTTGTGCCTCATGCCCAGAGCTCGCAATGCTCCGTACCATCATGACACGTGGTTGGCCTCCTTCCCCTAAAGGCCTCGACCCTGTACTGCTGCCATACTACCCACTCCGCCTGGAACTGTCTGTCAAGGACAATTTCGTATTTCGTGGCTCCCGACTACTTGTGCCTGTTGTTCTCCGCCCTGCGCTCATCTCCATTGCTCACGAGTCCCACCAAGGGGTGGTGCGGACGAAGCAGCGACTTCGTGAACTGTACTGGTGGCCCAAAATGGACGCTCAGGTGCTCGGTGCCGTCCGTGCCTGCCACTTATGCCAGTCAAATGACAAAACAGCAAAACCACGTCCAGGCCCACTACAACCCGTGCCGCTTCCTGAAGGGGTTGCCATGGATATAGTCGGGCCCTTCGACACTGCTGCTGCAGCCTGCAGGTACGCCATCACTATGACTGACTACTATAGCAAGTGGCCTGAGGTGGCCTTCACTCGCGACATCACTACTGACACTGTGCTTGCATTCATGTCATCTGTGTTCAGTCGGCATGGCAACCCACTGAACGTCGTCACTGACAATGGTGTGCAGTTTACCTCTGCATCATTTGCATCTTTCCTGAAGGACAGACAGATCTCCCACAACCGCTCTTCTCTCTACTACCCTGCTGCTAATGGGGCTATAGAGCGCTTCAACCGCGTGCTGAAACAAACCATACAGTTAGCCATCCAGCAGCATCAGCCGTGGAAACCAGCTGTGGTAGACCTTCTGCAGGTTTACCGTGCCACTCCCCATGCCACCACGGGTTCGTCTCCATTCGAACTGCTCCACGGTCGACCCAAACTGACTCTGCTACCCCCTGCCCCTGAATGCACAGCAGCGAAGATTCGCCACAGAGTCAGTCAACAACAGCGCAAGATGAAGGTCTACACTGATGCCAAACGAGGTGCACGTCTTCCTGCTTTCCAAAAAGGGGACAGAGTGCGGGTTAGAAACCCTTTGCATGTGCCAAAAGGTCACCAAAGGTTCAGTGCTCCTCTCACCATAAGGGAGAAGGTTGGGGACAGTACATACATTCTGAGCAATGATAAGACTTGGAATGCCTCTCACCTTACTGTGTTCCCAGATACCGCAACCACAGATGAAGACACTATGGAATCTCAGGTTGATCGTTCACCCAGGCCTAGACGTAATAGCTGCCAGCCTGGATGGCTCAGGAACTATGCCACTTGAATCTAAATGTAGCATGGTTAGCCTTGGAAAGAAACATGCTGAGTTCCTTAGAATAGTGAATTTTCACTTACACTAGTTGCATTACTCCAGTCAGAAGGTCTAATTGTTTATATTTTTTGTTACATCAGTTAGTGTTCTACTGTCTAGACCAGGGGTCACCAACCTTTTTAAAGCTGAGGGCTACCTTAAGATTCCCAAATGGCTTGAGGGCTACCAGCTCAAAACATATGTATAAACAAATCTAAAAATCTAAAAAGCGTACAATATTCACACAAAAAACTATATTCATAACTTTTTGACAAGTATTTGTAAATGAATGTATTTATGTTTCATTGTCAAAGTGACATTTATTTTGTGCAAATGAACATGTCACAATTTCATTCAACAAAAAACAGAACTCAAATTGTTTTTTCCCAATACATGAGATTGTGTCAACTCCAACTTTGAATCTGATTTAATCAATGAACAATGATCAATTGACCAGGTAACATGGTGTTTTACTAAAACACTGTTCAGTCTTGTCTGTCAGTTAGTGAGAAACCTGGCATTCCATTTTGTCCACTAGTTTGCTGTATTCTGGTGTATAGTTTGACACTGCCACTCTCAGTGACTCCTGCAGATGTGAATCAGTTAGGCGTGTTCGGTGTTTATTTTTTATAAAGTTCATATTGGAAAAGGCTGATTCACAGAGATAAGTGGATCCGAAGAGACAAGCAACCTTCATAGCTGCTGTGCAGATAGATTTGTACTTTTCCATGTCCACTAGGTTCCAAAAGTTTGGGTTACTCAGATGTGCTTTAAGGTACAGGTCATTTTGCAAAGTTATTATTTCCATTTCCACCTGCCCTGCATCCAAGGTGAAGGTTGTACTTAGGTTCTCAGCTGTGCCTGTAATGTCCACTGACATAAAGGGATTTGAAATGAATGACACACATGGCTCAATTTGCTCAAAATCACAAAATCTGTTCTCAAACTCTTTCATCAGTCTGTTAATCACTTGGCAGTATTTTTCTACAGCTTTATCAAAAGCCACAGATGCAGAAACATTGTCACTAAGAACTTTTTGCACAGAGGGGAAGTGCACAACACTTTTTCTTTGCAAATGCGCAGAGAAAATGTTCATTTTAGCTTTAAAAGCTTTTACAGCACTTATCATATTTGTGACAGTCTTACCTGTGCCTTGCAGCTCACAGTTCAAATTGTTCAGTTTTTCTGTGACGTCTGTTAAAAAGGCAAGGTCAAGCAAGCACTCAGTGTTGTCCAAGAGGGAGGTGTCCTCTTCTCTGCTCTGCATAAACTCCTTTATTTCACCCAAAAGTGCCAAGAAACGTTTAAAAATCCGCCCTCTGCTGAGCCATCGGATTTCTGTATGCAGCAACAGGTCTCCATATTCTGCGGAAAGCTCCTCCAAAAGCACCTTAAATGTCCGGTGTTGTTTGGCTTTAGCGCGAATGCTATTGATGATTTTTACAACGGGGGTCATTACATGGTCAAACCCGGTCACTTTCGCGCATATCGCCTGCTGGTGGATGATACAGTGGTAGTGTAGGAAAGGTGGAAAGTCTGGGTCATTCTTGCAATGCGCAATGAAGCCCACACGGCATCCTACCATTGCCGGTGCACCATCGGTAGTTACCGACACGAGCTTCTCCAGCGGCACTTTTTTCTCCACGAAGAAAGTTTTTATCGCGTTGTAGATGTCCACTCCTCGTGTAGTTGTCCTCAGCGGTATCAGCGTGAGGAGCTCTTCTTTAGTGGAGAAATTGTCAAATACCATGCGAATAAACACCATTAGTTCAGCTGTACTGCTGCTGTCCACAGACTCATCACATTGGATGCTGAACCACCGGCATGTACTTAAGTCCTTGTCCAGCTGCTCATTCAAGTTTTCGGACATAGCGGACACTCTTCTGGTCACTGTACTTGCCCCAAGTTGTACTTCAGCCAGACTTGAGATAACATCGGACCCATTTTTATCGTCTTTAAAAACAGTCTCTGCGATTATCATCAGAGCCCCCTTAACAATCTCTCCATCAGAAAACGTCTTCTTGTTTTTAATCAAATAATGTGTAGCTCTGAATGAAGCTTCGGTTGCCTTTATAGCCTTCTTCAGCGGTCCTGTGAAAAAGGTCTGCTGCTTGGTCAAAGCGGCCTTTAACTCACGCACTTTCTCCGCCCGAAGCGCATTCTTGGGGGGAAAGTTTGTGTTTAAGCTGCCGTGAGTGGTTTGATAGTGTCTCTCCACATTGTGCCGCTTTGAAATCGCCACCGTAGCTCCACAAATAAGGCACACACACTTATCTCGTATTGATGTAAAAAAGAACTCCTCTTCCCAGTCTTTGTTAAAAACATACGTCATTTTTTGTGGCCCGCGAGAATTTACTTTTACGATATAACTTACAAACGCAGAAGCGGACGCGCACCCGCGGTACATACGTTAAATAAAACGTTAAACGAAGTTTGTATAAAAATAAAAAAAGGCGAAAGCACCCCCCCCCCCATCAACAAAGATTATTGATTGAACTCCCCCCCCGTCAACAATTATTACAATCGAGGTCCCAAGTATGTTTATATTTATAGTCTTAGAGTTACAACCGGCCCTTTGAGGGCAACCATAATGCTAATTTGGCCCGGGGTGAAAATGAGTTTGACACCCCTGGTCTAGACTGACAACAGTATGGATTCCCTTATGTGATAATAGTGATACTGACTGGGTATTGGTGATATTATTTTGATTATTCTTATGGTGGATACATGCTTATTTTGTTTATACTTTTGATCTAAATGCTTTCTGTTAGTACAAAGTAATCCTTTCCAGAAAAGGGAAAATGTTGTGTCCTATGCTTTTAAGAAGTGATGACGTAGGCACGTTGTTGACGCTAAGGAAGTGCGAGTAACCAAAGTGTTGAACTGTTGTTCAGTGTTGCAGAAACAATCAATAAACGCCGTTTAAGTAAGCTCTGCTTTGCTGCTTTACTTATTCAAGAACACAACAGAGACCCTACAAAAGCGCTCCCCAGGAAAGTGGCTAACAAGAGAAGAGCAGGATGAGAAACCATGATATTTTCTTCCTTTGTTTATCTTTTTAGTGCTCTCCTGTATGGAGAGTGAGATATTTCTTTCCTTTTCCTTTCTGCTTTTTTTGTTTGTTATTCATACCTCTGTTTATATCGCTTTCTCATATTGTGAGCGAGAGGTATTCTCTGTTCACTCGGATTCGAGTTTGTCCTGTTTTGTGGGTTGTTTTAATTTGGCTTATGCCTGGATAAATTTACATTCTCAATTTTGGTTTGTATATTTCCCTCTCCTGGTGTGTACCTGTCCGCTTTATTAGTGTACACTACGATGTACACTTTTAGATTCCTTAGCTGTCGCACTTGGTTCTCTGAACCTCACACTTCACTTTACACAGGGGCTTGGCAGGGGGATGCCAGGGGAATGGAGAGCTTTTCTGGCCAGCAGGAGAGAAGCCCTATGGGGGTGACCCTCCAGAGGACACCTCCCGTGGGTCTGGGGCTACAACAAGATGACTTCCACAGAAACCATTCGGGTCACCACCGGCACACAGTAACAAATAAACTCTATGCTGGACACATTGCTTACACTGCATAGTGTTCATTGACTCAGTGTAGTGTTGACACAGTTTTAGTTGTTAGCCATGTTAGCTGTTCCCTGTAATATTTTCACTCTTTCACGCCGTGTCTATAGTGTTTGGCACAGGTTGGTGTTACGCAGGCTTCTCCAGCCCTGGCTGTGCCTCACAATTTATGGGAGTCAAGCAGTTCCCTTGTTAATGCTCATCCTCACCCCGTCTCCACACTTCCGTCCTATCCCCAATGTGCCAGCACAGCATGCCTATCTCTCTCCTCACCGCACAACCTGACACACTCCATCTCTTCTGCCAGTCACTCATACCCCCCCTCTGTCCCTCTCGCTCTCTCTCTACCTTATTTTATATATCAACTTCCCCCTTTTCTTTTATTCGAGAGACAAAGAGAAAAAAAGGTGGGGGGGGGGGGCTTTTCTCCAGCACAAAGAGATGGAGTGGGTGCAAGGCTATGTCAGCATCCGCTCAGTCCTTTTTTAGCTTTTGTGCTAAGGTTGCGTAACTACGGCCACAGAAAGACCATCGTTATGTAAGTCAGGATGCATGAAAATCTCTGACCGAAAATCTTCTGGACTGAAGAAGACTCCGGAATGGCACACTGATCCTTGAGGATTCTGGTGTGAAGAAGACTCCGGAATGGCACACTGATCTCTGATGATTCTGCAGTGAAAAAGACTCCGGAATGTCACACTGATCTCTGAGGATTCTGCAGTGAAGAATGTCACACACTGTGCTTCTAAAGACAGTTGAATGTTCTGCCGAATGGCTTACATCAGCGCACATTAGGGGGGTACCGATAAAGAGAAGCCAAAATGTACCTTTAGTCAAGTCAGTAGAGAGAGAGACAGAAATGATTGAGAGAAGAGAGGGAAAGAGCAAAATAAAGAGAGATTGAGAGACATTGTGGGAGTGGAACAGATAAAAAGAGAGAGGATGGAGCGAGAAAAAGAGAAAGAACAAAACAAAGAGCAAGAGGGAGGGAGATAGAAACTTTTAAATATACTACTTTATTGCACAAAAAAGAAAAAAAAAATAGAACTGCATGTTCACAAAACATGCAAAACAAAATGATCCACTCCCAGAAAAAGGAAATAAATAAAATATAAAATAAAATCACAAAAAGATAAATGAAAACATTGCAATAACCCCAAAAGTAAACAAGATTAACCAAACTAAGACACAAGTAAAAACAAACAAGAATGCAAACACAGCCTCCATTACAGTAAAACAGCTAACTTTGTTAATTCAGTGAAATAACCGATCTATATATTTTTCTCCAAGCATCAAATAAACGGCTTTCAGTGAGAAGTTTTAACAAGACAGCAGCAGACTGTGCCTGTTCTATCTACAGTGACATCCAGTGTGCAGTTCCAGTCCCCCCTAATCACCACACACACACAAGGATCACATTTTTAAAAAAGCCTTCAATGCCTCAAACACCTACCCTGGCTAACGCTCGAGTCTGGACTGTACTCAAGACTCTGTAAAGGCGGCTTTTGCTTTTGTCTGCAAATTACGTAGATAATGAAGGGGCTGTGCGCTCAGGCAGCCAACGCTGGTTGGATATCTCCATTGTGAATTGAATGAATCACAAGCTGTTTTAATTAAGCACCGCCTCGCCAATCATTGAGAGGGTACGATTAAGCACCCAGGCATGGACAGGGTTAACCGGATTAGCACTGATTGCGTGTGATTTAAAAGAATCTGCGTACTCTGGATGCGCCGGGCGGAGTAATGTTATGATGACGACATCCTTGCAGTGATTACGACTGGGTCGGCTTGGTGAGCTATGTTTACGTCGGTTTCTGTTTGATTTAAATAAACAAGACAGCCCCTTCTTTGCCAGGGAATTGTGAGGTCCCTGTGTTCCATCCCTGGTTTTCCCCTCGTCTCACGGTCCACCCCGTGTTTTCCCTCTCTCCTTTCTCCTGTGTTTCTCACTCCCCGGACCTGCATTGTGTTTCCCTCTCGTGTGCTCGTTAGCCTTCCACCACCTGTTGCTCGTTCTGTCCTTGTCATGTTATGTATTTAGTCTGCCCCAATTTTGTGTTCGGGCCGGACCGTCTTGTGTTCCTTGTGATCTCCTAGTGTTCTTGTCATGTTCTTGTCATGTTCTTGTCACATCTCGCCCTGGTCTTGTGAGTTTGTTCCTTGTTATTGTCTTGCTTGTTATTGTTCTTGTTGTTGGTTTCGTCTGTCTGCCCTGGTCTTGACTCACCCCTCGAAGGCTCCCTCCCCCACGCTGTAGAGCCTGCTTCCCCAGGCCGAAGAGCTTGCTTCCCCAGGCTTAAGCGCCTGACCCTGACCTTGGTCCCCGAAATCTGTTCCCACGTGTTCCTGTCCGCGGCACCCTGCACTGTCTTGTCCGTTCCTGACCATGGTCGCCCACACCCGTCCTGAGCTGCCGAGCCAGCTACCCACCTGTCCTGAGCTGCAGAGTCAGCTACCCGTCTGTCCTGAGCTGCAGAGCCAGCTACCCGCCTGTTCTGAGCTGCATAGCCAGCTACCTCCAAGTTCCTGACCCTCCAAGTTCCTGACCTATGTCTGTTTCTGTCTTGCCCCTGCCTGTGCCCCATTAAATGTACTCCCCGGCGGAGTTTTCCCCTGAGCCGTCTCTGAGTCTTGCATTTGGGTCCCGTCCCCTCACAAGAACGTAACCGGAGCATCACCAATGTGGGCGTAACGGCTCATCGGTTCACTAAATCAAACCCACTCACTGTCCCCCTAGTCCAGCTGTTTCTGTTTGTTTACGTCTGTGACTAAGCTGTAGGCTATGTCACAAAAGCCAAGGCGTTGTCGTTTATGTGACAAAAACCTCAGAAATGTAGGTGATTTGCAACAACATGTACATATTTTGTTTACCAGAGAGGAAACTTAAAGTGGGAGTCTACTTTGAAAGCAGTATCCAAAATGGCTAAATTGTCCTCTGTTTTAAATCATTAAATAATCATATATTTAACTACAGATCAACTGTTTTGGCTAATAACACATTCACATTTGCATAATGTTCAATTAAGAATTGCCATTTTTTAATCAGGATAGGATCTATCAGGATCTATGGGTCCAAAAACCTATCCAAAACCTGTCATAAAATGAATTAAATATTTTTTTATGTCCATTATAAAACTGATGTGTTGTGATGTGAGATTTTTGGCGCAACATGGCTGCCGTTGCATCACCCAGGTGGATGCTACATATTGGGGGTGGTTGAGGCGGGTTTCATCATTGTAAAGCGCTTTGAGTGTGAGAAAGGCACTATATGAATGCAAAGCATTATTATACATCATTATAAAACATATACACATTCATACTCGCTCCAAGAAAAATTTAACATTCTAGCACATATGTACAATAAATTGAAATGAGTATTTTCCATGCCCTCAGTGACAAGTATAGCCCAGGGGCTCATTTCACGAAAGTTGCGACGTGCGGGCTGCGATCTGCGAGATGCGATCAATTTCGCCTGCACTTTTTGGAGTGATTCATGTAGAAATCGCAATTGCAAGCCATGAACACGTCGCAAAGCGCACAAGGCCAGCGACAGAAGAAACTGGACATTACAAAACTCCAGTATCCAAAGGAAAACAAGGAGTTTGTGTTGTAACTCAGAAACCACTTCAGCACATTAGAGCTGCCTCTGAAATGGAAGAAGAACCCACTATAAACAGCAAATGGGATGCTATCAAGACAATATACTCTGAAACAGCACAAAAAGTCCTGGGCTTCAAACAGAAAGGGGCCAACAAATTGATATCAGCTAACACTTGACTTGAAGAGAGAAAACAGCTGAAGGCAAAGATACTGAATAATAAGTCCCAACGACTCCTTGAGAAAGCCAAGATGTCCTAGAAAAACAAAGACAGAGAGGTGAAGAGGAGTGCCAGGAGAGACAAGAGGGTCATTGTTGAAAACCTGGCAAGTGAAGCCGAGAAGGCTGCAGCCTATGGAAATCTGGGCACAGTGTACAAGATCACCAAGCGACTCTGTGGCAAATGTACAAACCAAACTACCCAAGTCAGGGACAAAAATGGAAACATCTGTACATCAGAACGCGAGCAAGCAGCCAGATGGGTTCAACACTTCCAAGAAGTGCTCAACCTCCCTGAGCCAGAACAACCAGCCAACATCATTACATTACATTACATTATAGGCATTTAGCAGACGCTCTTATCCAGAGCGACTTACACAGCATTTTTGCATTTATACATAGTATCCATTTACAGCTGGATATATACTGAAGCAATTCAGGTGAAGTACCTTGCTCAGGGGTACAACGGCAGTGTCCTACGTGGGATTCGAACCTGCGACCTTTCGGTTACAAACCCAGTTCCTTAACCACTGTACTACACTGCCGCCCTAACATCATAACAGCAGACGATATTCTGGAACTCAACATCAACCTCCCTGACCTTGCTGAGGTTAGAAACGCCATCCTAACCCTAAAGGGTCGCAAGGCATGTGGCATAGACGCTATTCATGCTGAGATGCTGAAGGCCGATATTCCCACATCAACACGAGTTCTGACGGACCTCTTCCAAAACATCTGGAACAGTGACACTATCCCTGAAGACTGGTCCAAAGGTCTTATTGTCAAAATCCCCAAGAAAGGCGACGCCAAGAATTGCGACAACTGGCGAGGAATCACCCTTCTATCTATTCCAAGCAAGGTGTTCTGCAGAGTCCTTCTCAATAGGATGGAGACAGCCATTGACACCAGGTTTAGACGGGAGCAAGCAGGCTTCAAGAAGCAAGTGATATATGTAAACTCCATCCCCACAGGACCCATCATTGTGAATAGGGAACCACTTGGGATTTCATCTACCTGGGCAGCCTCATCAGCAAGGACAGTGGGGCCCAAAAAGACATCAAAGCAAGGCTGGGAAAGGCCCAGGGTGCCTTCTCCCAACTCCGTTCCATCTGGAGGTCCAAGCAATACAGCCTTAAAACAAAGATGCTCTTGTATAACAGCAATGTCAAGTCTGTTCTGCTGTATGGTTCAGAGAGCTGGCGAGTGGTCAAAACAGACATGAGGAGAGTGGAAGTTTTTCACAAAAGATGCCTCAGACGAATATGCCAGATCTTTTGGCCAAACAAAATCTCCAACCATCAACTGTATAAGAAAACAGTTAGCCGGAATATCACCAAGGAAATTACACACAGATGTTGGAGATGGCTAGGTGCAGGCTCAGGTGCTGAGAATTGAGCAGGACCGGATCATAAAAGTTGCCTTAAGATGGACACCACCAGGCAAAAGAAAACCTTGGAGGCCCAAAACCACCTGGCGCAGAACTGTGACACAGGAGCTGGAGGGGATGACCCTGTCATGGGGAGAGGCGCAGCATGCTGCCAAGAACCGAGTGCAGTGGAGGGAGCTCATTGAAGCCTTATGTCCCATAGGGGATGAAGAGGAGTAAGTAAAAGTAGGTAAGTCGTTCTGTGTGGGCTGGCCACGGGCGTAGCTAAGGCTGCAAGTGGTATCTAGGGGAGCACGATGGGGTGGGTTGAAAAATTTACCTTGCGGTCAGATTAAATTGGAATTACCCGTTGTAGGCTAATATAAAAATGTAATTTGAAATATAAATTTTAGTTGAACTATTAGGTCTCCGCAGTAGGCCTAATATAGCCTACACTTTATAGTAACATTATGCGTATTGCTATTTGTTATATTCAAATTAAACCTACCCATTGTCACCTAGAAGCCATCCCTCAGGAATACAAATTGCTCACACAGTTGCTCCAAATGTAGCTGTCGTGTGTGCTCCCATTTAGTTCCAGGGCATCACACACAACTTGTAGGCAGTGTTTAATGAATGCTAGGCTAATTTTCTACACACAGAAGTGTGTTTGTTCTCAGTCGATGCCCTGGTGGGAATTTGCAACCTATCAATTGCAGCAAAGAGTTTTGGGAGACCACTCAGTGCGTAAACGTCTCCTTTCACTTGACGTCTGTGTTGCGGGCTGAATGAAATCAGTAGGCTATTTACAAAGCGTAGTGCTGTCGTCACTTTACGGATGAATTGGACGTTTCTTTGCTTATTCCATAACATTGCCCGATGTCCGACAACCCAGAGAAAGCTGCCGGCTGCTAGGAAGCGCAGAGCTGTCACTATTTGAAGCGAGACAGGTAGGGCCATGCTCTGTTACATGTTATGTATGGCCTAAGAATGTCGCATAAGCGTAGCCTAATATTCCATCCCGTTTATAAAAAAAAGCCTATGTCTTTACACTTTTTCTGAACTAAATTACATTACATTCATTTAGCAGACGCTTTTATCCAAAGCGACGTACAGTAAGTGCATACAGAAAGGTCATCGAAGTAACTACAGAACAGATAAGAAAGCACATTCTTCCCATACAGTAGCAGCTATCCCTAGTAATGAACACAATGCAGTTCACAGTGAACTGGGTAAATCAGCTCTAATACAATTCTATTCTAAATATTATAAACTTGAATACCTTGAATACACAGTTCAACAAGAACACATACCATGAGGTCCTAGATAAGTATTAGTCCAGGTGGAGTCTGAAAAGGTGCGTTTTCAGGTCACGACGGAAAGTAGGCAGGGTTGGCATGGAACGTAGGGGAATGGGAAGTTCGTTCCACCACTGGGGAGCTAGGGTGGAAAAGCTCCGCAGTCGGGACGTGCGAGTGCCATTTACACGGACGGGGGGAAGTGCAAGTCGCCCTGCAGTAGATGAGCGAAGCGGTCGAGCAGGAACATAGTTCTGGATCAAGTCCTGCAGGTAGACAGGGCCTGTCCTATTGGCTGCAGTGTAGGCCAGGGTCAGAACTTTGAACCTGATCCTGGCTGCAACTGGCAGCCAGTGGAGTGACCTCAACAGGGGGGTGACATGTGAAAATTTCGGGAGGTTGAACACAAGCCGGGCAGCTGCGTTCTGGATCTGTTGAAGAGGCAGGATGGCGCAGGCTGGTAGGCTTGCGAGCAGGGAGCTACAGTAGTCCAGGCGTGAGGTGACCATGGTCTGGACCAAAAGCTGGGTGGAATAGGTGGTCAGGTACGGTCGAATCCTCCTGATGTTGTACAGGAGGAACCTGCAGGACCGTGCCGTCGCCCTGATATGGTCTTTGAAGTTCAGCTGGTCGTCCAGGACCAGCCCCAGGTTCTTTGCAGAGCGGGAGGCAGCCACCATGGTCCCGTCAACGGTGATGGAGAGGTCAAGTAGTGGGGAGGTTTTGTGTGGCATGAAGAGGAGCTCTGTCTTGTCGAGGTTGAGCTTCAGGTGATGGGTAGTCATCCACTCAGAGATATCTTCTCCTTCACCTGTTGGGTAGAGGGAGGGAAAGAGAGGAAGAGTTGAGTATCGTCAGCATAACTATGGTATGAGAAGCCATGTGAATTGATTACTGAACCAAAAGATTTTGTATAAATGGAGAACAGCAGAGGACCCAGTACAGATCCCTGCGGGACTCCTGTAGACAGGGGATGGGGTGCAGACACAGAACCCTTCCAAGAGACTTGGTAGAATCTATCAGTGAGGTACGATACAAACCAGGAGAGGGCAGTCCCAGAAATTTCCATCTCAGAAAGTGTGGAAATCAGGAGTTTGTGGTTGACCGTGTCGAACGCTGCAGACAGGTCAAGTAGAATCAGGACAGAGGAGAGGGATGAGGCTCTGGCAGTGGAGAGCGCCTCAGTCACGGCCAGGAGAGCAGTTTCTGTGGAATGTCCGGTTCTGAAGCCGGACTGATGGAAGTCAAGCAGGTTGTTCTGGTGGAGAAAAACAGACAGTTGGTTATGGACAGCTCGTTCCAGAGTTTTGGACAGGAAGGGCAAGAGAGATACAGGACGGTGGTTCCTGGGGTCCAAGCTAGGTTTTTTTAGGAGTGGGGATACACGGGCAGTCTTAAAAACAGCAGGGACATAGCCACAGGTTAGGGAGGTGTTGATAATAGTGGACAGATATGGAACGAGCTCAGCAGATATTGACTGGAGGACTGCTGACGGGATGGGGTCCAGTGGACAGGTGGTTGCGCGATGGTGCGTCACAAGTTGGAGCACATCTGCGTCCTCCAGAGTCTTGAAGGACGACAGTGTGGCGATAGGTTCGGTATGGGGGATGTGGGGTGTCACCTGAGGTGTGAAGGAGTTGCGAATCATGGCCACCTTCCCCTCAAAGTGGGTCAGGAAGTCATCTGCAGAGAGGGAGGAGGGTGAAGGGGGTGGAGGGGGGGTAAGCAGGGAGGAGAAGGTGGAAAAGAGTTTCCGTGGATTAGACACACATGCATTAATTTTAGTCTGAAAAAAAGAAGTCTTAGCCGATGTAGTTGCAGCTGTGAAGGCTGCCAGCAGAGTGTGATAGGAGGCCAGGTCATCTGGGGATCTGGATTTCCTCCACTTTCTCTCAGCGCCTCGCAGCATGGTTCTGTTGGATCTGAGAGAATCTGTCAGCCACGGGGAAGGGGGTGATGGTCGAGCTGGTTTGGAGACAAGAGGACAAAGTGAGTTGAGAGACTGAGAGAGGCAGGAGTTAAACATAGAGGTGGCAACATCAACATGCATATTAGCAAAAGACGCAGGAGGAGGAAGTATAGAGAGAGCGGAAGTAGTGAGAGAGGAGTGCGAGAGGGTGCGGAGATTTCTCCTGAACATAACAGTGGGTGGGTTGTTAGTAGGGTTGAGGGAGAGCGGGAGGGAAAGAGAGAATGAAATAAAGAAATGGTCCGATACGTGGAGCGGGGTCACCGTGAGTTCAGATGTGGCGCAGCTCCTGGTTACAAGGTCAAGTTGGTTACCAGCCTTGTGGGTGGCAGGCGATGGGGATTGAGTGAGAGCGAAGGACTGGAAGAGTGAGGCGACACTGGATAGCTGGGAACTCTCTGGATGGAGGTTGAAGTCTCCCTGCACTGTGTAAATCCCAGACAGTGTAAGCTACTACTTACAGTGCACTTTAATTTTAACTTGCAGAAGCGGTTTTAAGTAGCCTACAAGTTTAGAAGTAGTTTAGAAGTAGTTCATAAATGGTAGTAGCCCACGTTTAGTTCCAGGAAATACATAAATACTGGAAATACTTGAAATACATAGGCCTATTTAGTTTTATAAAGTTGTATACGTAAAATGACAAAAAAGAATAAAGAGATAAGGGAATAAAGGCAAGATCCATGACAGTGCAAGTGAAATTACTGTCAACTATGTTGGCTTCCGATCTGTAAATAAACCCAACCTGCCTTTTTGTTTGTTTCAGACAGTGCAGACAGCACACGGTTCAATTCGTGATTCCACGTTAACGGTAAAATAAATAAATGGAGCAAACTACCATTTAAATGCATGGTCAATCCTACTGCCGAACTAGCTGGGTACATTTTTATTAAATGAAATAAGTAGAAATACAAACATATTTTAGAAACACCTTGCCAAAAGATTAAATACCTGTATGGAATTTTTTTTAAAGCGCACATTATTATTTATGACATTATTCAGACAATTTATAACAGTTTACTTTTAAAGTGTCCTGTTCTACACTGCGAGTGTCATAGGCTAGTGTTAAAAAGTATAGTGCTGATCTGGTTTCTGTTTTTGACATTGAGTGAGGTAGTGAAGATGGACATGGAAAATACGTTCCTTGATCAGCCCTCAAGTGATAACATAGGCATCTGGTTGCAAGCGTGTATAAGTAGTAAAAAAGGCACAATTTGGTGAAATAGTGGCACTATTTGGTAGTCTACAAAATCCAATTAGGTTGTAATGGTTATAGGATTACACTGGTAAAGTTTTAAGATGCCACAGTTCTCAAACTTTTTAATCTGTTAAACAAACTGCCAAAGAACCGCTGAAGCAACCACATTAAAGTTTATTCATAAACTTTACATTATAGTTACACACGTGAAACGAGGCAATTGACGACTATAGTGTTAAGAAACCTGAGTAAAATATATTTATTAATTGTAAAAATGTTCTTTAAAGATGAAATTTCAGTGTCTCTCAAGTCCCTGCTTGCACGGTCTTACAAGTGGATATGTCGTTGAACAGCTTCAGCAAGTCTAGCCTTCTTGTCCATTTGCAGGTGAAGGTGTAGCCTATTGCGGGGCAGTGACCGAGGCTGTGCAAAAATTTCAACTAGTTCGGCTAGCCAGCCTGCACACACTGCGACAATCGAAGCCCAATGCGTTCATTTTGGTCGCAAACCAGCAAAAACTGCGAATCCGCCCATTTTGATTTTGTTGTAAGCATAATGGGGCCTTAAGTGAGCCTATGCGTAAACCGACTTCCATTAGAATTTATGAAGAGAGAAAGAAAAGAAACAGAAAAAAGAAGGAATCAAACCACCCTTTGTAATGGTTTCAGTTAGCATAGGGAAGGGGGATCGGAACACAGAAGTCACCCACAAAGGAGAGGACCACTAAAGGAGCTTAAGCTACAAATGGGCAGAAAAGAAAAAAGGAATAAATAGTTCTAGCTAAACAGCCAAATAATAATCAACCCAGGAAAAATGGGCAAACTCAAAAACATAAACAAAGTTTCCCGAGCTCAAATACTAGAGCTGACACGGGGAAACAACAGAAAAGAAACATCTTCGGCACGTAAATCTAAAACGGCCGGTAGGAAGGTGAAAAGAAAATTAAACGACAAAGGAGACCGCACGAAGTAAGTGGAACAAAATTAGCACAAACGAGGAATAGTCCTCAACGTAAAAACTAAAGAACTAAAGCAAGTCCCTCGTAAACATAAAGCAAAGCTTTAATATTATGAGGTTGCTTGTATCTGATTATACCTGGCTCAATGTAAGTCGATAAGACAAAGAAGCGCCGGGAAGCGGAAGTGAGGAGCTTAAATACCTTGCAGGTAGTAGGACAGATGAAATTAATAATACGCGAGGCGAATCAAAACCCCCGGAACGGAACATGGGAAAAATCTGATAGATTACTAACCGGAGAAAGGACGAAAACCGTAACGAAAAAGGAAGAAATAACCACGGACCATGACACCCTTTAGCTAATCATCATTTACTTTTATATTTTGTGTTCTGAAATTTTTTTTTTCCCTTTTGTAATGCAGTGACGCACTTTTTTTAATCTGAATCTCTTTTGCCTACTCAACTCGTCAAGCCCTACTCTTGCCAACAATGTGACTGCACAAATGTGTTTTCATTGGGAAACAAGTCAGCTAAATTAACCTGTCTGTAGAGACCCCAATTCCAAAAAAGTTGGGACAGTTTGTAAAATTCACATAAAAGCAGAAAGCAGTGATTTGTAAATTCTCTTTTACATATATTTAATTGAAAACAGTACAAAGAAAATATATTTTATGTTTTACCTTATCAACTTTATTTATTTTGGTAAATATACTCTAATTCCTAATTTGATGCCTGCAACACAATCCAAAAACGTTAGGACAGGAGCAAAAAAAAAACTGGGAAGTTCAAAAAACACAATTTGGGAACATTCCACAGATAAACAGGTGACTGGGTATAAAAAAAATATCAAAAGACTCTTGATATCTTATTTTCAGGTACTCTTACAATCGATGCCTTTCTGCATTTGAATGGATTTCTATGTGAATTGGGGGATGGGACTAGATTAAGCTGTAAATTACAGAGAATAGTATGGAACCCATGGTTGGTTAAATGGCTGTAAGTCATCAAGGGTCAGGTATCAAACGAGCCTCAAACCATCACTCTGCTGCCAGATATGCAGTAAATATGGATGGATCACTTTAAGGGTTGTTTCTCCTGACTCATTTTCCTATTAAACTCTATGTAACATTTATCCAGCGCAACATTTACAAATTGGACCCCTGCGGGGACAGAATCCCCAGGTGAAACGCCAGAATCAGTTGGCTGTATATCACCGGGATGCAGCTGCGGACGTTCTGTATGGGAGCCCTCTGGTGCCCCCATTCCAGCACCCTGAGATCCAACTTCCGAGGCCTCCCCTGCCACTGGAACAACAGTAAACCCCTCTCTGTCTGCCCTCGTTCCCCCATCAGCATTACCTTCCTCCTGTTCTTTGTGTGGACATCCATGCCTTTTTTGGCCAACATCCCCACACTCAAAATAGTGCAAGCTGCTCGTGGTTGCATATAGCATATATGCCTTGTTTTCATGTTTGCACACGTCTAAAGTTGGGTTGTCTAAAAACATAAAAACTTGCCTTTGGAAAAACAAAAACGTGTTTTAGTGCCTGGTTTTTACAACCCAGCACAATCATTTTCGTAGAGCTAGCAAACTTACCAAATTGTGAAAGCTCTTGCTCCAGAGCTTCATTTGGAATAAAAAAAATCATCACTCTTATTGACGGGGAATACAAAGGTGTAGCTTGAACAAACATTCCATTTTCAATAATGTGATTAACTAAATTTGACTTTTTTAGAAAAACAGTGAACAGTGATTTGTTCTAAATTAAGTGTTTTGTTCATTCGACACAATGTTCTCATAACAAACCTGTTTTCCTATGCACAGGAGAACGTCCAGGGATGACGCCCCCCCCCCCCCGCGGGGTTAGACGCCTTCCCCACTCCACGTCCAAAGAAAAACAAAACCAACAAACGAGTGTCAAAGCACAAAAACAACAGAAAAAACCTTTGCAAAACGCAAACTACACTGATAATAAAAGGAGGGAAAGGATAGGAAAGAAACAGCAAGCAGCAGCAGCTCCACTCTCACTCCTCCTGCTCCATCCTGCATTCTGTTCCACTGCAGCTCCACTCTCACTCCTCCTGCTCCATCCTGCATTCTGTTCCACTGCAGCTCCACTCTCACTCCTCCTGCTCCATCCTGCATTCTGTTCCACTGCAGCTCCACTCTCACTCCTCCTGCTCCATCCTGCATTCTGTTCCACTGCAGCTGACCACTGAGAAACAGAGAGAGAGAGACTGAGACTGAAAGCAGAGTGATTTTTTATTTATTTCAAAAGCACCTTTCATTAAAATCCCATTCCTTATGTACAAAAGTACATTCAGAAATTAAATTACAATTACATCAAGCGCCCTTCCAGACAAAAGATAAGAACAAAATGCACATATGGGAGATGCATCCAGGTTACCAATCAAGCTATAGTAGGCAACCCTGAATCTGTCTGGCAGCAGTGAGAGATACTTTCCTTTAATTGAACCATAAAACTTTCCACAATTACCTTGAAGCCTACCCCAATGCCTTAGTTATAAACCAAAAAACCCCCACCCTACCCTACCCCCAAAAAAAGAGGAAAAAGGAAAAAACCCAATCTTGCCCAACCCCCACACTAAAACATATCTCCATCTCTTCTTCATTTACCACACAAACAGCCTCCCTGATACACCACATACTTTTAAGTGTTGCCACATCATGCATCATTTTAAAATACTCAAATTCTACCCTCAGGACATAATCCCTAATCAGCTGCAATACATCTGTGGACCCACCGCAACACAGCATGTTCTTGTGCATTAACCAAATCGCAAGTTTTGCCTGACCATATAAAAAGTTCACTACCCTGTAGCATTGCTGGAAACTCTACCTTGGTTTACAGACAAACTCTGCCACAGAACAGATGACCCCCAGCCGCAAACGTACTGTTTTCAATAAACCAGTACGCATCTCAACCTCTCGCATGCCATAAAGAGGGTTGACACGGTGTCCTGTCATGTGCAAAAAGGACACCCTTCATCCACCCCAGAATCAACACGAGCCATTCATAGTGCAGCGGTGCACAAACTGTGGGAGATATTTACTGGGTCGCGAAATCGTGTAGGCTACAGCAACATTCCAATGCGTTAAGCCTATATTAACAAAGTGTCATTACTCAGTAATGTTACTCTGCGTTTGTACAATTAAATAAGAGGCTACATCCCAGCAAAAAGAGACGCACTGACGATGAGTGTAACATTTCAATATGTGTAGCCTAATAGAGTGCTAAAGTTTGTTGTCATAAAACCCGGATGTGAGTTAGCATTTTTGAGCCATGAGTTCCCTCGCCGATTTCCAATGGGGTTTTAACATGGGGTTTTCGGATTTGTGCCGAATATAAGGTCTGTGGTTAATATGAGCCTTAGAGAGTTTTCACGTTTTGTTCTACGACATAAATTACATATATTAATATATTAACCGTAAATTCTTAGACTTTTATATGGTTGTAAAAAGCAGTTTCTACATTCAAACTACAACTTGTCGGAAAAAATACATGTCATTACCTCAGCAGATCCTTGCCTGGCTGCTCTCAAGTGAAGCTCGCAGCTAGCCGTGTAAGCGCTCCTTTCAAACTTTTCCACATCAACTTGTTTTACATGAAATTGAAGAATATGAATGAATACTATTTAAAACTAAGGTCTTTGTAGCTTGCTAGGCAGCAAGCTAGTATGGCAAGCCGTTTTAACATGTATTTGACTTCCATAGCTAGCTACCTTATTAGTCCCAAATAGTTGCCTATTTTCCTAGCCTGCTGGCCATATATGACTAACTACCACAATTGCCTAGCTAGCTGCCATTTGAAGCTATGTTTTATTTTGTAAGCAAAATAAAATGTTCTAGTTAAACTAGCTGCACTTAGGACGTAGCTAGTAGCTAGGCAATCGCGGTACCTAGCTAACTTAACTCATATGGCCAGCCAGCTAGAACATTGGGCAGCTAGTTCGGAATAATTTAATAACTGTTAAATTAAAACGGATTGCCATAAGCTATCGTTATCTTGCAAGCTAAATGTTAAAATTACTTGCCATGAGCTATCGTTAGCTTGCTAGCTAGCTAACCCAGCATTGCAAAACATGACTTGGGAGACAAAGTTAATCAACATTCCCGACAGAAACATGCCCAAACAAACGGGAGAGTAGGGCGATTGTGGACGGGAGGGGGTGGAATTAATATCTAAATTGATAAGCTAGCTAATGTCTTCGAACAATAGTAGCGCCCAGATTTAAAAAAATATATATAAAAAAAAAACGCAACCTGCGACATCAGGAAGGACCAGCCTAAATCTCGTATGTAGGCCTATATAAGCAGGCAGCTCTGGATTTTGCTTTGCTCCAGGAGGTAGTAAATAGCTTACAAAGCTAGAACTCGGGAGGACGGCAGGCTCAAAAAACTGTTCAGTATTCAATGGTGGTGAGTGACGTTTACAGAATGTGACCGATTGCTGTAGTAATGTAGTTCACTTTAGCATAACGTTATATTTAATTAATATTAATTGCGTGTGCGGTTCAAAAATGGCAGAGTGCATTTATTTGTGGAGATTATCTTTATTAACAAAACGTGAAAATTCTCTTAGGCTTATATTAACCACAGACCTTATATTCGGCACGAATCCGAAAACCCCATGTTAAAACCCCATTGAAAATCGGCGAGGGAACCCATGCCCGGAAGAAACCTCCGAATTGGCCTACAAAAATATGTCATAACTGTAGCACTCTATATTTATGGTTTTACAGCTCGCCGGTTCTGTTCTGCGAACGTTTCCTTTCGGGTCTGTGGGACGGCGCCCTTGCCGTCTTCTTCCTCTGACCGTGTGACTGCATGAGCTGCATCTTATGCATGGACGGCATCTCTCCGTTTCCACTTCCAGGTGCATGTGATGTATTAACCCCTTATTGGACACAACGCTACCGCATGCGTACGGATATGCATATTCACGTACAGCTATGTTAGCATGGGTGCGTCCCAATAGTCGGAAAATGCAACCTTTCCTCCTCCACTACCACTCCTCTACTCCGTGCCCCAGAAACGGATTTTTGTGTTTTAATCTAATGTTGCTGATTACATTTTAAATTTTAAATTAATGGTTGACGCAAACCGCAATGTCAGATACATTGTATACTGAACATGCAAATAACTGTACTCGAAACGAAAGGAAGTTTTGCATACTTCCGGGTAGTAGAGGAGTGGTAGTGGGGGAGGGAAGGTGTTATTTTCCTTTCACTTCTAGTCTTTTCCTTGGTTCCTTTTCCTATCTCTTTGAGATAGTACCTTAGTTTACCGTTTCTCATTTTGTCTCCTGGCTCATTTCATTTTTCTGTTGAGCCAGAGGTATTCTTCTTTTCCCACCTCCTTATTTAGGCGATGGAGGTTATTCTCTTTTATCTACTTTTCTGTCTGCCCCTTATTCTAGCTCAGTTATTGAGCTTGGGGCTTATTCCTGTCTGCAGTTCCTGTCTTTGAGCTTCTCATCCGCTTTTCCTGGGTCACATTTTTTGTTTTGGCACGTTTTTCACCGGGAAGTCTGTCTTCCTTTTTCAGTTCTCCTTCCTCCTATTTGTGGTTTTTCACTTCGATGGAGAACTTTTAGAATCCTCTCATGGTTGCGTTTGGTCCTCTGCACCCAGCGCCCTCACACTAATATTTTATCCTACGGTTGTCTTGTCTGGCAGCTTTGAGCACTTTACCCTTAGCCTACTATGCTTCATTGATAAAGCCTAATGCCCTATTCGCACTGGATTCGTTTTACCTGGGTACCTTTTGGGATTTGTAGGTTAATAAGTGCAGTCGTCTGTGATCTTAATCCTCATTCAAATCTTCCAAGTTCATTATTTGTAAAGTAAAAATTCCACCGCAAATTAGGCTACCATATTTCGCAAAACACAGAGGTCATCTGATAGTAGCCTATTAGTCCCGTGTGAATTGGCATCTCAGTAATTTGGAGTGATAATTTGGGTTTTTTCCACGTCTTTTTCTGCATCTTTCTGGGTCGAGAATTATGGATGCTGCGGTGGAAATTATTCATTTTGACAACATTTTGGGTGCAAAAACTAATTACATTAGTTGGGTCATGAAAAGTATGGATTGATATTCTTGGGTCGTCGCTGAAAAGGTTTGTGCACCCCTGCCTTAGTGGGCATTGGACAGTGGGCACTGCTCCATGCAATACCCTCCACTGAAGATCCCCCGTCCTCTTAGGGATGGGGGCCTTGTATAACACCCTTCCTCTGTGCCCCACCATTGTCTGGCCACTTAGTTCATCCTGCCACTGATGCTCCTTTTTATCCAATAAAATCCTCAAGTCATTCCCCTTCAGCTCCTGGAACTTCCCCAAAACTGAAGAAGTAAAGGATAAAAGCTTCCCTCTTCCCCCTCCTGCCACTCTTCTACTGCTGTCACATTAACTGATGGGAACTCGGGGGCTGGGGCTCCCCTTCAGGTGCCTGATTAATCGCTCTGCTCTCCAACCCAGGAAAAGCCTGTGTTACATCTCCCAGAATTTATTTTCATAATTCATATGTACATTATGGGCAGTGAATACACAACCCCCAGTGGAAAAACTTCCACAAACTCACTGTAGTTTACAGTGAACCCCTGAGAGTCAATGATTTGAATAAGGTAAAACATTTTCTGGTTCACAAAACTCCTGTCTGCATGTGTACAAAATATAAAATGGATATGTATTACTGCTCCCATGAGGCAATTTGAAATTATTGGTGTCCAAAAATCTATCGAAAAAGGATAATTGTGCATGACAGTAATTCATAAGAATGTTCAACAGATAAATTCATTTGACTCATTGGAAATATATTTGTATCCATATTATTAGAGAATTACCAACTTTTGCACAAGATTAGTGGAATTGATATAGCTGTCCAAAACCTACCCAAACCTATGCAAACCAGTGAAAGCCGATGGAAACCTATCCAAACCTACCCAAACATGAACGCAGGTTTATGGTCCATTTGAAGCCATTAGTAAGTCCTATGAGGAGGTCATTTGAGGGGAATCACCCTTAGATAAACACTTTCTTTCTTTTCTTTCTTTCAACAAGGATTCCTTGTTGGCAATTTACTTCAGCCTCACCAGCTTGACGCAATCAGAGCATTCTCATACTGCCCAATGCTCTTCTCTCATGGTCAAAAAAATATTTGGAAGGACCGTCCATGTCTTTATATTGAATAAAGCGAGACCGTACCATGGCTCATTTTCATCGACGGATGTACCATGTTCACCCATTATTTTCCCCAAAATACTTTTTTTTTCTCCAAAGTTTCCAGTTTCTGAGTACTACCATTGAGACTTATGTCACTCTCCATACTCATAATCTCTCTCCAACTCAGCCACCCTCATTTTCAAATCACCAGTAGTGCTGTTTTGTGCGTGTGTTATGTGTATGTATGTAAACTGAGAAATATTGAGCTACTCTAAAGTGACATTTCTTTATTTCAACAGCTTCCTTGCTTTTTCAATCTGTATCGCCTTCTATTGTCAAGCTCTTCAAGTGATGCTTTTTTTAAACGCAGTTAACGCAGATATGGCAAACAATTTTATGTCTGGAAAATGTATATTCAACAGAGCACTCCTACCCTTCGTTTCATCTATTTTAAAAAAACATAGTTTTTGTTTTACTTCTTTGAGAACCTCTTGCATTGTCCATCTGAGGAAACTCTGAAAAGTTCTCCTCATTGAAGGACATCTCCTCGTCGGGATCAGCCTCCATTCCTTCCCTACTCCATTCCCCTTCTTCTGCCGTAACAGGTGATTCTACTCGCGAACTGGAGAAAACTTGTCCATTACCCCTACTACTTTGACCATCTTCTCTATTCAGCCCTTCTTTCTGCCGAGAAGGAGCCCCAGATTGTCTCCAGCTATGTATGTCAGCTATTTGTACAGGTTCCCTGGGAGAGGAATTCTGAGACGGTCCCTGGAACGCTGAGCGGGGCTGTTTTGGAAAGTCCTCATTGAATGACTTAAATACTAATGTGAAATATACGTTAGGAATGAAGGGGACTGGGCACCGGGGTAATAAGAGGGCACGCCTGAGCCGGAAAGGGAGAGTTGGGGAAAGGAAGTGAAGCGAGAGAGGGTTGCTCCTCTGTGCTCTCCATTGCAGTTTTATTTTCGTTTGGTTTTGAGTGCATTTGGGAATTGTTTGATGTGTATGTGTTTGAGTGTCGGGGTGATTTGTGTAACGGTGAAACACTTACCTACGAGACGACGAGTTTGCGATGGAGTCCTGGGACCTGCGTTGACAACAACAAAGCGAGAAGAACACTGCGTTACCTATCGGTGCGGACGGAGCCAAGGCGACCCAAGAGTGTTGTGGAGGGGGGGATTTTCCTCCTCAATACCGTAAGGAACGTGATTTCGCTGTTCCAGACCTGAGTGTGTGTGTGCTCTATCCCGGCGTGGATGGTTACTGAGCTGTGGTGGTGTTCTTCTCCCCTCCACAGAATTGGTGTCTTGCAGAACGGACTGGGGCGAGCATAACGAGGGCCGCGGCGGGCAGAGGAGGAACTGCGAGCCGGGTTCTGCTTGAGTAGTGCTGGCGAGGCACCCCGTCAGCTTGGAGGGCAGCAGAGCTGCAGTGTATGTGTGTGTGGGGTTATTTTTGGTTTGGGGGTTTTTTTTAAATTATATTTGGTGGTAGTCTCCCACCGGCATTGCGGCGCGGCTGGGGGCTCCACCGCATTCAAAATTTATTTGTGTTTATTGATGTGTCTGCAGCGTCGAGTGAGTGAGGTTTGTTTGTATGCGTGTGCCCAAGTGTGTCTTGCGGTTTTCCCCTTCGGAGTGGTAGATGGCTGGGCGGAGGGCCATCCCGGGGGAAGCTATTTTGTGGTGTGGGTGGTCACGTCTGTGTGCAAAGTGCTCTCCTGTGTAAATACACAAACATATTGTGGTGTGTGGCTGTCATGGTGTAGTGCGACGTGAGGGAAGCAGGCACGCTTACCTGCGGGGGTCCTTTGCTGCCTGGCGGGGTCTGGGAACCGTTGGGAGGGGGGTAAAAGAAGCAGACTTTGCATTAATCCCTGTGTATTTGTCATTTTTATTCCATGAATTTGAAATAAAATATTGTATTTTACCTTTTACGCAAGTGTCGGTGTGCTGTTTAGAGAGTGGTGGATCACCTGTATAAACAGGGGAAAGGGAAATGGGTTAGTGTGGGGAGCTCACAACCCCCGACTCCTTACAGCTACATCTCCATTTTCATTTGTTTTATCTACTTTGGGTTTTTCAGCTACATCTCTGCTACCGACTTGTATTCCTCCAATTCCAGTAGTCTCCATTTCGGCCTGCCCCTCAGCCTCTTGCTGGGTCAGTTCTCTCTGCAGATCTTCTCCATTGTATTCCCCTGCCCTATCAGTGGAGGGCCCAGGCACGGGTTCATGTTGCGAGTTCTGCCCCCCCCCCCCCCCTCTTCACCTCCCTGTGCCCCGACACCTGTTGCCTCTCACTTTGCATGCATGTACGCCTCATGTACTCCTAGGACCCACGTTTGAAACACAAGGGTCTCAGTTGCTAGAAAGAAAAACATTCATTCTAGATGCGGTTTTTATGTTCATGACCCACCTCTTCTCCCACCACCAAAAGACAGTCTTCAATAGAGATGGAGTTATTGGGAAAACATTTAAAACCATGAATTCTACTTAACCCCCCATTTTCGCACGAAAACGAGCTCAAGGTGGCTTGATCAGGGAAAAATTTATTTTCCAACAGAGAAACAGAGAGGAAAAAGAAACCATTTCAAGAACCCAACTCCATGAGGAGCAGGAGTCTCGGATGATGATAGTTGCAATCTCCCTGTATCCTCGACTCTCTTTTTATGTGGACAAGCAAATCACTTTGAATAATATCGCCACACTCAAAATATTTAAAACTCTCTGTGCTCACATAAGCTATGAACTAGCCTTCTCCATTGAATACACATCTGGCGTATTCAAAAACATGAAAACCTGCCTACGGAAAGACAGAACATGCTGCAGCTTCTCTGACCTGCAACCAAGGGGGATCAGTTTAATGGGGCTAGCAAGTTTTCCAAGGAGCGAGAGCTCTATCAAAGGTTTCAAACTTTGGAACCCATAAGCCACTCTCCACCAAATCATTAACAAAATGTTTTATTTTTAGAAAGATCACAACTGCTTTATTCATTCTGGATGCAGAATTAATGTTCTCCCCACTAACTTGCTCAGCCACAAAAAGGAGAGCAAGAGAGAGAGAGAGGCCAGGGGCCAGACTGGGGGGTGGTTGGGTAGACACTATCTTTCAGCTCGAAGAGTGTGAGACTAATCGAAAATGGCTGTGCTGTCTCCCATCTCATTTAAAATGTAGTTCATTTTGGACAGGTTTTAAAGTTGCATGCCATCTCTGTAAAGAGCAAGCTCTTTATAGTCAACAGTCACTACCTCTCTCTCTCTGTCTTCCTCATTCTCCCTCCCTCCACTGGCCGAATGGAAAGGCTGTGGGGTGTCTACAATTGGATACATTAAAAAAAAAATTAAAAGGGAGACAAAAGCAGTCTGGGGGGTGGGGGGTAGAAAGACATTTTTATTTTTTTTAAATTAAAAATTCTTTAGTGGCTGTTTGACTGACAGCCGAATCATCTTTGTCCTACATCTGTATGTAACGCCTCAGTGGCTGCTATTAATTGAAATGCGATTGCTGGGGAATTTGATAGGAGCTTTCCATCTAAACCACATCAGACCAATTAAATGAGAATTGTGATACTTACTGAAGGGAGCGAGTGAGAGAAATCAACCACGACAACAACAGGGAGGAGGGCCTTGTGATGATGTTTCATTCTTTTAAATTCTTAGAAACTGACACACTCATTTCAGTTATTATTTATCCGTGGAAACTGGATGATTTGGACCATGCAAGTGGGTTCCCCCGGTAGTCGGGCAGCTGTGGATTTCAGACTGGCACCGCGATTCGAGTCCTATGTATCAAATGTATCAAAAAAATATTGGTAATTTGTATTTCCAAAATACAAAACTATTTCAGAAACGGAGATTAGCCAAGCATTAGCCTGTTACAAAACAAAATAGTATGAAAACAAGCATGAGGCCTTACGTAAAGAACCATTGTAAATTAATTTCATAAAATTACTAAACTATTTTCAGTAATAAAGCACAAATATGAAAATAGTGTCATGTACAGCTGCAGAAAATAATGCTCTGTTTAAATTCTTAGATTATGTAAACCACATCATTTTAAAAAACTGTTAACTCATACTTCTGCAATGTATGCTATGCCATTTCTTCCTCTCTTCATATGTATGCATTTCATATAAATATCTCTTTTTTAATTGTCATGTTTTACTCTTCAGCTACCATGCAATATTTCTGTTTCAAGATCAAGTCACTTCTTTCTACGTTATAAATCCATTAGTTCTGCATTTGTTTAGTTATGTTACTGTTTATCTTTCCCAGTCCATCGTTCTTTAGATGTTCTTCAGCATAACTCGTTTTTGCAGCTATTCAGCCGCCTTTTCTGAGGATGGTAGATCATGCCCACAAAAAAGAACATTCACTCAACTGGGGCAGATGATGGTAAGGTAAGGTTGTGTTGATTCTTACAAGGAGAAGCTTTATGAGAGGATATTCATCTAATGGACCTCTAAAACACTGGATTTAGAGCGTGGCTGGGACGGGCAGAGAGGGAGCATCAAAATGGAACGTGCGCTGTCGGAAGGCTGGCGCATGACACGGGTCAAAATAGCATATCAGATACTTGAAGTCCAATACTTCTTGAAACCTTAATGAATATAGAATATAAATATTATGATAGTCAACATTTAGGGCTTTAATTTCTGGAATCAATGGTGCAGCTTTCACCCACTCATCCATTCGCAACACACCGTTCATTCTTTTTATCCACTCACCCATTCACAACTCCGTTCATCCTTTTTATCCACTCACCCATTCACAACAACACACCGTTCATACTTTTTATCCACTCACCCATTCGTAACACACCGTTCATCCTTTTTATCCACTCACCCATTCACAACACACCGTTCATCCTTTTTATCCACTCACCCATTCACAACACACCGTTCATCCTTTTTATCCACTCACCCATTCACAACACACCGTTCATCCTTTTTATCCACTCACCCATTCACAAGACACCGTTCATCCTTTTTATACACTCACCCATTCACAACACTATATTTATATTCATCCATTCCCACCATCCTCTCTCATGGACAGACATAGAACAGCTGAAAAAAGGTGGTTAAATTCCATTTAAAAAAATGATTTCCCATTTAACAGAGACAGTGTGGTTGTCTGATTCATTTAATCACCTAATCCACGGGAAAATGTTGGCATCCACACCATGTGCACTGTAAATGTGCACTGTTTTTCAGTACATACACAAAATGGGGGAAATGTGGATTTTAAATGCAGGTAGTGTTTCAATCAGCTCAGCAAGTATGCTCCTGTCTAACAGCTCAAGAGTGAGTTCTCAGCCTGCAGCCTACCTGTACCACCCGTACATCTGTGCAGGTGTTTTTTCCTCCGATGGAAGGAAGGACTTTTTGCTCATGTTCCTTCCGTTCCACACCCACCAACCCCCCAGTCCCCCTAAATTTTGCAGTGGGCGCATTCCTCAGGCCTGAAGCCGCTCTTCTTTATTAATAAAAAACACAGAGCGGGGAGGCATCCAAGTGTGAAATTCACTCACTATTCCCACAGCATGGCCATTAAGAGAGTTTCCCTATCGCACAGCACAGCCCTCTCAGTCTCAGTGTTGAACGAGAGCAGCAGCCTAGGTGGGGGGGGGTTCAGCCAAAGAGCCCACAATGGGGTCACATGGGCTCGAGCGGCCGAACCACTGGGAGAGAACATTCCTGCCGAATATTACCGGGGTTCTCAAAAACCCACTTATTTTTCCATAGAGTTCAATAGTAAAATAAGTCAGTAGAAACAACCCTTAAAGTGATCCATCTATATCTACTGCATATCTGGCAGCAGAGTGATGGTTTGAGGCTTTTTGATACCTCAGACCCTTGATGACTTAGAGCCATTTAGCCAACTATGTGTTCCACACTATTCCCATGTAATTTACAGCTTAATCAGACATCAGAAAGTCATTGTATGCAAAGGATATGCAACCAAATATTAAATATGATGACTTTTAAGTTTATGTTCATTTGTACAATTACAATGGGGGGGCCTATGTGTAAAAATGGCTACAATTGCTACACGGTTCACCTGATATGGATGTAAAACCCCTCAAATTAAAGCTGAAAGTCTGCGCTTTATCCTTATAGTCACTGTTCCATTTCAAATCCAGTGTGCTGGAGTACAGAACCAAAACAACAACAAATGAGCCACTGTCCTAACACTTTCGGAGTGCACTGTATGTACTACTAAAGGAAAAACCAACATAAAGTGCCTGAGTAATGTGTTGGACCGCCAGGAGCAACCAGAACAGCGCCTTGGCATAGATTCTACAAGTCTCTGAAACTCTACTGGAGGGATGGAGCACCATTCTTTTCTCATTTTATGATTTGATGATGGTGGTGGAGAGCGCTGTCTAACACGTCATCCAAAAATCTCCCATAGGTGTTCAATTGGCTTGAGAGCTGGTGACTGCGAAAGCCATTGCATATGATTCACATCATTTTCATACTCTTTCAAAGTCACTTAGATTTTTTGCTCTTGCCATCTTGATTAAAAATTGACTGTAGCATCATCAACTGGGCCTGGTTAGCATTTTTGTACATGCCACAGAGCATGATAGGATGCTAATTGCTAAATTGTATACAGTGTATATATACAGGTGCAGCTCAAAATATTTTTTGTCACTCATTTCAGAAAGTGAAACTCATATATTATATAGATTCATTA
Source organism: Ilyophis sp. 1 JC-2022 (assembly GCA_022702515.1). NCBI lineage: Eukaryota > Metazoa > Chordata > Actinopteri > Anguilliformes > Synaphobranchidae > Ilyophis > Ilyophis sp. 1 JC-2022. The sequence continues at coordinate 10,964,781 of CM040402.1, forward strand.
CACATAGAGTGAAATATTTCAAGCCTTTATTTCTTGTAATTTTGATGATTATGGCTTACAGCTAATGAAACCCAAATTCAGTGTCTCAGAAAATTAGAATATTTTGCTTTAACATATTCAAGTATCATATTTAATATTTGGTCGCATATCCTTTGCATGCTGTTACTTCCTGAAGTCTGTGACCAATCAACATCAAAAGACTCTCGATATCTTATTTTCAGGTACTGTTACAAGCGATACTATAACCTCTCTGCATTTGAACTGATCTCTATGAGAATTGGGGGGTAAGACTAGATTCAGCTGTAAATTACGCTGGTACAGTATGGAACACATGACTGGCGAAATGGCTGTACGTCATCAAGGGTCTAAGGTATCAAACGAGCCCAAAACCATCACTCTGCGGCCAGATATGGAGTAGATGTGGATGGATCCCTTAAGGGTTGTTTCTCCTGACTTTTTTCCTCATAGAGTTCTATAGGAAAATGAGTCAGGAGAAATAACCCTTGCAGTGATCAGATCACGTGTCCGGGCCTCCGCAGTGAGAGGGGGAAGACTGAAAAAGGGAACCACCCCTTTCTGTAAATAATTTTATTCTGGGAAACAGGTTATTTAAAGGGTGTGGGTGCTAAACCACAGCGCTAAAATGCAGAATAAAACAAGCTTTCTGGCTTTGACGTGGAATAAAATGATCCCAACCCACAGTCCCAACCCCAGGTCTGATCTCAATTAGTGATAAATTAACTGATCACAATCCCCCCAGGTCTGATCTCAATTAGTGATAAATAAACTGATCACAACCCCCCAAGGTCTGATCTCAACTAGTGATAAATAAACTGATCACAATCCCCCCAGGTCTGATCTCAATTAGTGATAAATAAACTGATCACAACCCCCCCAGGTCTGATCTCAATTAGTGATAAATAAACTGATCACAACCCCCCCAGGTCTGATCTCAATTAGTGATAAATAAACTGATCACAACCCCCCCAGGTCTGATCTCAATTTGTGATCAATAAACTGATCACAATCCCCCCAGGTCTGATCTCAATTAGTGATAAATAAACTGATCACAATCCCCCCAGGTCAGATCTCAATTAGTGATAAATAAACTGATCACAATCCCCCCAGGTCTGATCTCAACTAGTGATAAATAAACTGATCACAATCCCCCCAGGTCTGATCTCAATTAGTGATAAATAAACTGATCACAATCCCCCCAGGTCTGATCTCAATTAGTGATAAATAAACTGATCACAATCCCCCCAGGTCTGATCTCAATTATTGATAAATAAACTAATTTAGGCCTTTTGGTTTCTTGCATTGTGAGCATTGTGTTAACAATCTAATGCTAGACTACCAGGTATGTGTTGATGAATTCATTAACAAATTAATAAATGAATGCATTTAAATGAGTTTATATATTTTTCCATATTTGGAAGGGCTGGCCATACCATTTTGCCTGTCTTGTTGCCATGACAACTCCCATCGGGAGTGAGTGGACAGCTGATTCTATTTGCTCATCCTCAGAAAGAGCTACGCAAGTGCCTCACGGGATGAGTACTTTTCACATGCAGCTGCAGCAGGCAGACTGCAGGTGTCCAATCGGCCAGGAGAGGCACCCTTGAGCAATATCCTTCTGAGTCCCGGTGTCAGGTCAAAAATAGGCCGCCCTATGGAACGGGGAAGCCTTTGGGATCTCACTTCTGGTGCACAAATAACATGTCATTTAGCATCATTTTGCATCACTCGCGTCATTTTGTGTAATATATATGCATTGCCTGCTCAGCTAGCTAGCACATAACTGAAATTATCAGAAAATTATCCCCAATGTCTGAGATAGCCTTATAAGTCCTCCCCAATGTTACTGTGACGGAGAAGTAATTGCCCTTTAATTCTCTGTCCCAATCTTGTGCTCGCCTCGCTATGAGAAAGCGAGAGGAGGTGCATGACTTGGGGAAAATGCTCATGAATTGTTTATGCTGTTTAAAAATCCCCACAGACAATAATTAATGTTTCATTGTTTGTTTATTCATTTTGTTACAGTTTACATTAGTTTCTCACATCCACAAGTGTTCGCTCTGTTTATTTACAAATATCCACTTTTCACCGGTTAACAGTAGCAAGCTGCTTAGATGCATTTTAGTGGGTCATGTGGGAATTTTACATTTAATTCTATAACATATATGTTGTAATAGAGTGTATAAACTTGTCTGTGGTAGTTAAGTTTCGAATGGGTGACCTTGGGCCTGTGTTCTGAGAGTTTTGAGAGGGAGGGCCACAGCATTCTTCAGATAAAGGATTTGCCACAAAAAGCAGAGCCAGTTTATGCAAAAACAGGAAACGCCAAAACTCATAAGTTTCTATCTTCGTGGAAAAATACAAGACATGAGCTGAACACGAGTAATTCTAAGCGTTTGATTGGTTTTAATTATACGCCCAGTGATGTATGAAAATGGAAGGTAGAAGACATACCCCTTTTTAGCATACAGTATATAAGCACCACAGTAGCAGAGATGGGGGGTTCCCACGAGCGAGAGCGTGCACGCGCGAGCGCGCTTCCAGCGCGCTTCCAGAGGACCACAGATGTATTAACCCATTGTGTTATTCTGTAAAGACCTGGAGCTGACACAATAAAGACAAAGTGTTTTAACCATTCGAATTGAATTGAAGAGTATCTTTGATCTACCTCCTTGACCACGAAAAGCAATATAAATGATTGCTAACAAATGGTGACCTCGTCGTGGAGGAGGGAGATGATCTTGGATCAATAAAAAAAAAAATAAAAAAAGACGGTGGCAGTTTAATCTCTTGGACATTCCGGGGCCCCTAAAAAGACAAGGTAAGCAGAACCTTTATAAGGAATGTCTGAGAGATATAACCAAACCATCTGAAAATTTGTTAAAAGAACTAATTTGCATAAATTTGTCAGAACGAATATAAATGTATTAAGGTGTATTCCATGACCCAACTTGACAAAGAATAAGGATAAAAAGTGCAGGGAAGACACAGAATAAAATATTCTTTGGTTGTGTGTAATTAAAAATTTGCGGGTCCATTATTTGTGGGACCTATGTATTGAGATACTAAGTGCGTAGTCTTTTGGAAACGAATTCAGCCTTAGGATTCTGAGCCAGTATCAAAAGTTACATAGTGATGCGACGCATATGCACCTCTGAAACGAAAATACGCAAATTACTGTGGTATACATTGATCTAGTGATATCAATGTAAGGTCCGTCGAACCAAATAGTCGACATTTAATGTATTGAGGTAACTCGAACCGGACAGTCGAGCTAGAATTGCGCTAAAGCCACGAGTGAAAACATACAAAAGGACTTGATTCATGGAATACAGTTTTGATTCATAAACAGGTCTTTGAGTTTTTTATTTTTTTATCTGTTGTATATCTGCTGTATTAAAATGATAAAAGGGGATAAACAAAATTGTAGGTGTCATTGTAAGCCTTCGTGATACTGATTCAGTGAAAATATTTTCTGATAATGCAGACGTGCATTGAGAAAATTAAAGGAGTAACTGAATGCAGCTGATCACAGCCAATGACTGCAATATAACTGATATTTGGTGAATAAATTAAGGGAAATAAGGTTGTGTTAATTTAATTAGAACTGTTAAATTGTGGATCCTAATCAAACAAGTAAAAAGTAGAAATTAAAACGAGTCAATATCTAAGTAATAAATAACGTTTACGGAATAAGGCAAAAATGACGACTACCGCGGATATATTGCGTAAACTATGGGACAATCTGAGCACAAAATTATGTGCCCAGGAATTGAAAAATCGTCGTGATAAATGGACTAAATATTTAGCCGAGTGGAATAAATTGGGATGGTTCCCCGAGCCAGACAAACCATTTTTGTCTGAGAAAAAGTGTGGGTTGTGTGAGTGTTGGCCAGAGAATGAATGTGTGTCGACACAAGTATGAGATTACAGCGCTGTGGTTGTGTATCAGCTGTGTTGTGTTTATGTTAAATCAGCTGAGTGGTTTAGAAGAAAATACCTGTAAATTGTTAAATCCAGAAGAATGTGATTTTAAAAGTGAATGGAAAGCCTAACTCATGGTATATTGTGATAAAGTGGGATTCTGATTGAACAAATTATAGTGTCCTGTTGATCGTGGACAGCCAATACCGATAGCGGAGAGACTGGAAGAACAGACAATCTAACGGTGCACGCATGAAGGCGTCCAAATACTTTTGGCTTGTTGAGTTGTAGCCTTCGTAATGAAGTGAGCAGTTATTACGTGGGTAGAAGGCACATTATTGGTGAATTTATAAAGGAAAACTAAAAATACTTGCAGTGCTTTGAACCCTTTACACCTTGAGTGAAATAAGCAGTTTATTTTGTTAAAAGATCCCGTAGTTTTCGTTTTGCAGTGTGTGTAACCTGACCACCAGAATTACCGTAATAGCTCATGTAGGAGAGACCTTAAAAAAAAGTTAAAATATGTGCCCAATTATTTTTCTGTGTCTCTGGAGCTATACTACAATGTATGATATATTTGCAATAGTTTGTGTTATAATCTCAGTGTATTATAAGATTTGTGAAATTTATGATCAGACGCATCGTAATGAAGACCCGCCTGGGAAAGTGTAAACAGTGTTGTGCAGAGAAGTGTAGAAGATCTTAATCACAGTTTACGGTTGATTAAGTTTATGGTTAGTACAGATAGATAAGTGGAAGTTATATGCGAGGGAAACTTGCATAGGATTGTGACAGAAAGTGATAGAAGGACATAGAAGGAAGTGAAAGTGTAATTCAATTTGCGTTATTAGTTAATTTGTTATTACATTACATATATATTATATGATATTATACATATATGCAGTTTATTTTCATGGAAAATTCTGAGCGCACTGATTTGTAATTGGTACTGACTGGCTTGGAGTTATGTGCTACTCAGTTCTCTATTTTCAGGTAGTGATTCGATTTAGTTGCAGACGTATTGTGGGGCAAAACAGCCTGTTGCAGTTTTTTGTGCTCAAATAACATAGGCTACTGGCTACAGCGAATTCGCTGTGGAGAAGGTTTTAGCCTATGGTTATAAATAAATAAAAACTAAGATTGATCTCAGCATGATAACCGAACCGTATTTTTTGTCCTTCAAAGTGTTTGAAAGAAATAAATTGAGTACAAGCTCAAGCGTCATTTTGTAACACAAGTTTGACGATCAGGTAACAATTTGTGGTAAAGATTTTAACTTTTAAATTCTGTAAATCTAGAGGATTTTGCATACAGAACGGGTATGGCAATACAGAAACCTACATATATATTAGCAGGCTTTAATTTAAGTGAAATATGAGATAATGCACCCTGAATCTAGTGAAGAAAAAGGTCTGATTTACCAAATAAATAAATAAGTAAGTAATGCAGGCCAATGTACTGATTTTAAACCTCTGGTTAATGCAGATAATACACGCAGTTATATCATTTAATTATAGTTATAGTTATAGTTATAGTTATACAGTTATAGCTTCATGCTAGTGAAGTATAATAAATCGAATAATCCTTTCACCGTCCTGTCGGGAGGGGTCAGGACCATTGCATTACACGTAATTCAAACTTTCTTCCAAAATAGACACAACATTCTAGAATCTGGTATAACGTCATTTATTATAAAAGGTTTAGCACAAATATACATACCCAGGCTGATCGGCTAAAACATACATATGTTAAAAACACTCAATCACATAGTCCAGTCTGAACCCGCAAGACGTAAAAAAGTCCGTTAATGACAGAAGAAAAACATAACAGCGCACCATGAAGTTCACCCCACCCCCATTTTTTTTGGGTGTTTCCATGGTCTGCAGAGGTCTCTGCCTGTCCTAATTAAGCATTACATATAACCCTTATTTATATGGTAGTTTTGATGAAATGCTATGATTTAATCATATCAGAAACATCCTAGTCACGGTTTGACAATAGTAGTCCAATACATAGTTTTTACACCAATGTTTGTAAAGATAGAAGATAAATGTTTTAATTTGGATTTAATAAACTCTGTCAGTTCCTCGGACTGCACACACACATACATTTTCAAGGATGTTCTTTTCGACGGTCGGGCCCCGAGGAATTTGTAGGGAGTAGTTCATGCTTATCTCTTCAGACGGGCTAGGAACAGGCAGTTTCCCTGCGTGTGGGTGTGTGTGTGTGTCCTTGATTTGCAGGTGTCGAGATGAGCTCATATTGGGTGCCTAGCGTGGGACCATTGTTCATTGAGCACACTTCGATACAAATAATGAGCTGATTTTGTGCGTGGTTGTCTGCCCTTGGGTCTGAGGCCTTGTGCTGCAGTTGTGCACATATGGGCTTTTTTGTGCAAATTCATGATACCACAGAAAAACATGTTCATGTTGACACTACATTTTGATATAGTTGGTCCTACAGTATGTTATATAATTGTATATAGGTAATGAATAATCTATAATTTGTCACAACAACTGAACTCTAATACGGGGTTGTTTCACAATGAGGGTCACGGTGTGAGTTGCCATGATAACGTGATGGTAATTTCTTTCTAGCAGGGAGGTCGGGCCGAGCACCGATTTCAACTACAAGGTGTTTATTACATTTTCCATCGTGAGATATCGGGATTCTTAGGTAGGAAAAAATAATAAATTGATAAACGTTGGCATTAACCACAAACATTTGCGGTTAAGTTCATTTTGAATATTTTTATGTTTTTAATGTATATTTATCACTAAAGGTGATAAAAGGAGGGAGAATTGTTAGAGAAAAATAAATCTATGCATTACTCAATGATTAAAGCTATTAAATAGAGGTGTTTATTATCCAAAATGTATGATCACATGTTTACTGGAAGGTTTTGACACAATCAGACAAAACCTGTTGGTCATGAAGGGGGGTCTGGTGAAAGGAGTTTGAAGGCTTGTGCATGTGAGGCTGGAGCAGGGAACATTCTGTAGATAAAGGAATGGAGGAGTATTGAGACATTATTCGCTTATGATTGGATGGTTTTTGCTGCATTAAGAAGAATATAACTACAGCAGCGATTGCACAAATAGCAAATTAATAATTCTAAAGTGTTACAAAAAAGAAAGCGCATCTGAATTTGATTTATCAAAGTAAAAATTAATGTTATTCATCAGTATGACTTCAGTGTTATTATTACACTGATACATCAGTGACCGGTGGGTGCTCAATCATGGAAAGTTGGTTGCTGACCGATACTGTTGCAAATGACATGCTGGCGAGGTTGATTCGATGTTTCCTTGCTGCCTGGAATGTGGTTAGTGTGCCTCAGAAGTGAAAGTAGATATTAGTGTTTAAGCAAAATGTTACAATTCGTTTTGAGTGCCATTCTCTGCATGTACGAGTAGATTTCATGCAGAGAGAGGGTCTGCGTTGCCCGCTTTGAATTTAACTTTTCAGTCTTTCAGGGAAAGGGGACTTGTTTGGTGGCCAGAGAAGAGAATGGAATAGAACAGGATAGAATAACTTATTTTCCCATGAGGGAACTTTAGTTGTAGTTTCCAGCAGCCAAGACATAGAAAGTGAGACAGTGTTTTAGTGTGATTTAACCGAGTATGTGTATATATTGTATAACAACAACACTGTCAGGAACGACCAGGAACTCATTCTTTAACCAGTGTAGTGGGCATGCGCGAGCGTGTCTTAGTGATGTGCAGTACGTGAACGAACGAATCTTTTTGAACGAATCTTTTTGAACGAATCTTTTTGAACGAATCTTTTTGAACGAATCTTTAAAGTGAATTGAGTGTACCGGATCATCACTCAATGATTCGTTCATATGCTTGAGTGCGCATCAGCGGTCAGGAACTGTAGTGAACTGTACTGACCACAGACTACCCCTAGTTAATGAAAGTCTGCCCGTTATTAAACCATTTCAAATAATGATATTGATTAAATAAAGCACATTTTTGTTTTCTTTTGTATCGAAATAGCACAATAAATGTAGGCTATTTTAAGGAGGCCCTGATCAAAGAAAAAGTGGGAGAGAGTGGTTCAGCTATGGATAAGGTGGAAGCATTCAAAATGGATATTGTTTTCCTTCTTGCTGTGGGTTTTGTTTGATTTCGAATTTTCTGGGTTTTATTATTAATGGTCAAAAGAGCCGAAGAGCTCTGTTTTGACAGGCTAAAAATGTTCAAACACCCGCGCCTGCATCTGTATCAAGCTGTGCATAACCATAGTTGGCGGCGCTATAAAGGACCAAGTGAAAATAATTGAGCAACAGCGGAGTATTGAAACAATGTTTAAGCGAAGGAAAGAAGTGGAGGGCAAGGCCACCTTCCCAATGTTTGTGTTTTTTGTACGGGTGCCCCGTATGTGAAAATGTACCCTAAGTGAAGGGAAAAGACTAATAAAGAATTCTTCTCTGTTTCCAGCAGGAACTGGGTGGTGGCTCTCAAGCAGCTCTACTGACAATGAGAGCTGAACTAGGCCCCACTAATATTGCTAATTTCTCCCCTTTTTTGAATTTATGACAGGAACTCCAATGATAATTCCAGGGACGAATTATCACTGCTGTGAAGAATTACAGGGGATTGGAGATGAGATGACAAAGTACTGTGTGACTAACTGAAATTGTCAGGTTTCTCTACAGATATTGGGCCCAAGAAGACAGAAGCACACAACCTCGAGCAACTAATAAACAGATAACACACACAGAGCAAAGTGTGATTAAGGATGCGCATGGGCAGGACCATTGTGCAAAGGGGGAAGTGTATGATTGTGGGGAAGTGGGTAGGCAGGGGACTAGGCCCCCCGAACCTAGCCGCTAACAGGCGGCGGCGGAACTGCAAAGTTCCGAGGGCACGTTAAAAACCCTATATAGTGCAGGGGAGAAGACTGAAGGCCCCCGTGTCTGATGAAGTATGAATGGACATACTGCCGTGGTACCGTCTAGTCGGCGTGGCTGTCGCATGTAAGTGTGCAGGCAGTACGTGGTACGTGGATGACAGTCCACACCTAGCAGAGGGGCGTAAGAGACGACCTCTGTGAACAGGCAAGGCTGGTGAAAACGGTCAAAGTTTCTATACCCATAGCAAAGTGGGATAGGGATCAGACCGTCGGTTCCTAACCGGGTGGTTAACAGCTACTACGGGGTCCTGATTAGATGCAGGACTGGAGATCGCTATCGACTGGGTCACCGGCCGGTCGGGTCGCATACAGCAGTAAGACCAAGAGTGGCTTCCCTGTGGTGGAGCACCTGGGTGGCTTCCCTGTGGTGGCGCGCCTGAGTGGCTTCCCTGTAGTGGAGCACCTGAGTGGCTTCCCTGTAGTGGAGCGGCTGGGTGACTTCCCTGTAGTGGAGCGCAAGGGTTGCGTCCCTGTAGTGGAGCACCTGGGTGACGTCCCTGTAGTGGAGCCCATGGCCGCTGCGTCCGGCTCAATGTACAGTCAGGCCACTATAAGCTGAAACCGAATGAGTTAGTAAGCGAGTAGTGCTTTCTGTGATCAGTGTTTTTGAAAAGAAAGCATTGGGAAGCAGGAAAGCTGAATTTCCTTTCACTCAGAGGAGTTTGGGGAAAGGAATTCAGCGGAAAGGGATCTAGCCTGGAGCTGCGCCCCAGACAGCGGGAGGCTCGAAGGATCTAAGTGGATGTATAATAATTTGGAAAGTATCAGTTTTTCCCCAATAGGGCACAATCGGCCATAGGAGGGCCCATGCCGTTTGTATGAGGTCCGTACAATGGACCCCGCTTGAACAGTTCAAGAGGGAACTGGCGAGCTATGTGTAACACTTAACCAGAATGTGCAAGATTATTTTCCAACAGGGCATTGGGTGTATATTAAAGTAACACTAACACTGAATATACACACACACGAAGAAAGAATTACACAACCAGGAGCTATGTGCTCCCTCATCAATGGCAGATAGAGAGAATACACACACATAGATGCATTACATAATCTGCCAAAGAAAGACCGTGGCTGAGTGATGTGCTAGTAACCTCTCCTCTGTCCATTGGTCCGACGTTGAGGCTACTTGGACCAAAGAAGAAGAAGCCAACATAATTTTGTGGTAAAAGTATCGTATGTTAGTCGATGTAACTATATTGTGATAAAATGTTTAGAAAAAGCTGCCAATGCACTGTTGCCAAAATGCTAGGATTTTCTTTCCTCTTGATAGAAGTGTAAAAAGTAAAATGTATTAAAAATGAAGGAGTATCGCTTAAGATGGATATCGGACAGAGACATGTCCTCACCAGCAGCAGACTCAGTCTAGAGTTCTGTGGTTTTGCCTATGAGGTTTTCCTGGTGATTAAGTAAGAGCTCTGACATCATTGCTTACCGCTGTGCTAGTATTATAAACCTGATAGTTAGAGTAAATAAAATTAAGAAAACTGGGTTTGCAATGTGTAACTGCTTCAGGTATTGAGTGAAGATATCACCCATACAAGCTTGAATTACCGCTGTATAGTGTTGATCCCAAGGAGGGATCAAAGGAGGGAATTGTGGGAATTTTACATTTAATTCTATAACATATATGTTGTAATAGAGTGTATAAACTTGTCTGTGGTAGTTAAGTTTCGAATGGGTGACCTTGGGCCTGTGTTCTGAGAGTTTTGAGAGGGAGGGCCACAGCATTCTTCAGATAAAGGATTTGCCACAAAAAGCAGAGCCAGTTTATGCAAAAACAGGAAACGCCAAAACTCATAAGTTTCTATCTTCGTGGAAAAATACAAGACATGAGCTGAACACGAGTAATTCTAAGCGTTTGATTGGTTTTAATTATACGCCCAGTGATGTATGAAAATGGAAGGTAGAAGACATACCCCTTTTTAGCATACAGTATATAAGCACCACAGTAGCAGAGATGGGGGGTTCCCACGAGCGAGAGCGTGCACGCGCGAGCGCGCTTCCAGCGCGCTTCCAGAGGACCACAGATGTATTAACCCATTGTGTTATTCTGTAAAGACCTGGAGCTGACACAATAAAGACAAAGTGTTTTAACCATTCGAATTGAATTGAAGAGTATCTTTGATCTACCTCCTTGACCACGAAAAGCAATATAAATGATTGCTAACAGTCATCATCATCATCCATCAACCCGCTTATTCCTATTCAGGGTCACGGGGGGTGCTGGAGCCGATCCCAGCATGCATTGGGCGAGAGGCAGGAATACACCCTGGACAGGCCGCCAATCCATCACAGAGCACTCACACCATTCACTCACTCATTCATACCTATGGGCAATTTAGAGTCTCCAATTAGCCTAACCTGCATGTTTTTGGACTGTGGGAGGAAACCGGAGTACCCGGAGGAAACCCACGCTGACACGGGGAGAACATGCAAACTCCACACAGAAAGGCCCTCTCGGGATTCGAACTCGGTACCTTCTTGCTGTAAGGCGACAGTGCTAACCACTACACCACCGTGCCGCCTCATTTTAGTGGGTGCACACACTAATTTGTATCTCACCAAAAAATATGTTTTCAACGTAAAGAAAGGCCAGGTTACTCAAGCATAGCCTACAAAGCACTGTCTGTAAGTCCTTAATTCCAACTTGCAAAAACTAGGCCTGCCTTTAAAAGTATTGATATCAAAATATGGCCAAGTTACAACTAACAATATTGCCTATTGTAGCTCACACTAATTAAACTAGCTCTATTCCAAAGCAATGCTATCCAAAATTTCAAAAATGTTTTAGTGCAACTTGGCCCTGTGTTTTTTCATCTTAGCATGTGAAGAAATTGCATTGTAGTTCAAAGAAAGACATAGGCGTGAGTTCTGTGCTTTAGCCTACTATGAACTAAAACTAAATTAACGACATGACGGTACGTAGCCTATTTGAACTGTATAAACTTTGCCCCTAGTGGTTGAGACGTATCCGTCTCAATTACAATATTCATGTTAGTCTAAAATTTAAAACTGCAGCTTTAAGAAAATCCCGTAAAGTTCGATTTATGACCAATCCTCTCGCCACAGTCACAGACTGAAATTGCACCGTTTATACACGCTAAGAAAATCATGTTCACGTGTAGGAACAGTAATATTAGTAAAGTGCGTTGTAGTACAAATAAGCATTCGCCATTTTCCCTTGCTGACTGTAGGCAACTATATAGGCTACAGTACCTGATGCACTTTCGCTTTAGAAGACACCTCATTTTTGTTCTCCAAAATCTCTTGTATACAGTAAATATGTTTAGGAAACCAAGTACTTACCAGTATATTCAGCTACAGCTGTTTTCTGATTAACCCTGAAGAGTTTATCTTGTTACAAAGTCCTGTACAGTCGACATTTCCACAGCGACTCTATCGCACATAAGGCTAAAACACGTTGCTGTTATTGTGTAGATTAGAAACACACACGCTTTTGTACGTTTTTTTAAAACGTATTTAAATGCATTAGGCTACTTATGTTGTGGTTATTATGTATATAGCTACTAGTGACTATTCTGAAATAAATGTATTTTGTTGCAAATTTCTGAATACAGCTTCTTTTTTTGTTGTCACAAATTAATAAAGAAATGGGAACATAGGTAGGTGTACGCTATAGCCTACGCATGCATGTTTGTCCCGGTAGCCTCCTGTAACTGTAGGCTTATGTGAAGTGGTAGTGGGCGCCTACCAAACTAGGTCGGCTTTTCTGTAATGACCGTCTTTGAAACAAACGTTTGTGAAAACATGTAGCCTGTCACAGTTATTTATAGATTGTTTTACATTAATGCAACAACGCAATCTTAACCAGATGATATTGTGTTAAAACTTTTTTTTTTGCTTGACAAATGGCCATGGGATACCTGTTCCCATAACATTAGCTAACTGCCGTGGTATCCAGTGACTGAATTGTTTAAGTCACAGGCTACAAGTGAACAGTTACTATTGTAACCATGTCTTTGCCTTTGCAATAAAAAAACATTATTGTATGAGAAAACCGGAACATGTGCACACTGTTTTAGTCCAAAATGAAATTACACTTTAGTACCAGACGGGGATCGAACACAAATCTCTCAGCATACTAAGGCTAGACGCTAACCACAACACCAAAGAGGTACAGTCATGTAACATAGGCTATAGGCCATTTGTCACAGCAAATGGAACATTTTGTTTCCATACTGCGTAATGTTACTTGAAGTGGTGTCGTCTGACTTTCACCATTTCGCTGTAGCACAAGTGAAATACAAGTTAAACATTGAAGAGTTAATATTGGAAACGTCTTTTGTCTTTGCAATAAAAATACGTTTGTTATTGTGAAAATAATAACAGTCTAATAAATTTCAAGTATTTAACAGTTGCACATTGTTTTTGTCGAAAATAAACTTGTGCTCTGCTGGGCTCAAACCCCCAAACCTCTGTGTGAGAGACAGCAACTCTAACAATTAGGCCACAGTAGCTCCTTGGAAAACATCAAGCCATTAGTTACATTAACTTTAAAAAACATTAGTTTGAAGCGGTTTTATTGGACGATAAGCTTGAGAGAACAGGTATGCGATGTTGTTATCCAATGGGGATAATTATTGTTTGAGGGTACGGAGGCAGGCTGGTAGTGAGGGTTTCTGGGTAGGCAGGAAAAATAAGAAGAAGAAGAAGCAGAAGGAGAAAAACGGCAAAATAACCCATGTTTGGGACTTTATTGTGTGGATGTGTGAAGTTGTACGTTAATGCTGTGTGGGTACATGAGGTCAGAACATACACTAGTTAATGTTTTTAAGGACTGAGTGTCTGTGGTCATTGTGGTTACTTCTGTAGGAAACCCTGAAAATATGGAGGTAGATTTCTTTAAAAAATAAACAAACACAAAAGTATAATCCACAATTATTTTTACCATCCACACGCAAACACCTCTCAATTTGTGTTTCGTAAAAATAATCCACAAGTGTGTCTGCCATCCACACACAAACACCTCTCAACTTGTGTTTCGTAAATCATCATTTGGATGAATGCAAAAATTATATTCACAAATGCAAATAACATTTTCAGATATGTTTCCAATGTTCACATTTACGAATCAAAAGCTTGGCTTGCGAACTGGCGAATCTACATTTGGCGATCGAAGGACACGCTTGATCTGCTTGGATTTACGTACGGAATTTTGAGACAAATATTCCGCTGTTTTTCACCGTGTCGATTCACACACGCTTAACTTGTGATTCACATGCAAAACTTCTTCTTCTTCGGCGCTACCTCCGAACGGACCGCTGTAATGGAGCACGGTGCCAGGAACCAGCAAGCTGGATGGGTAAGTACAGTAAATATGATGAGCATCCTCCTCATTCCAGCAGAATGACAACAGGGCAAAGTAACTGAAATTATTTCTAAGTCACTTGTAAAAATATATTTCTTTATTATTATTGCCTGTAGATTTGTAAAACATCCATCTGTTCTCAATGGCTCTGAGTTTTGGAAACTCTTCCTCCAGAATTTTCACTATCTAATAACACATTAAAAATACAATGTCTGTCGTGCATTGGGAATGGTATGGGAATGGAAAACAGCAGCATCATCATAATTGATCACCTCCTGATGTTTGCTGTTGTCTGGTAGTGACACCACCCGTTTCCCAAGCCCAGCATGGGCCAATTCAAGATCAGAAGAATTTTTGGAGGAGCTGCCCGGACTAGAGGGTTGGAAAATCTCTTCTTTCCCTTGTGCTGCTCTCCCTTGTTGAACATTGAAAATAATTGCCTAAAGAAAGAAATATAAATATAAACTAGACAATTCCCGCCAAAATTGTGAGAGTGTGGGTGCCGCCTATACAGCTTAGCAGTCTGAAAGGAGGTGCGGCTTACTAATGGGGGCGTGGATAACCTAGACCAATGAAAGTAGAAGTCTGTACTGAGTTCATTGACACCTCCCATAAGTCTGTAGGACAAACGGTTAATGAGATATGAAAGGGGCGTGGCTTAATAATGGGGGCATGGTTAATGTAGTCCAATGAAAGTAGAAGTCTGTACTGAGTTCATTGACACCTCCCATAAATCCGTAGGACAAACGGTTCATGAAATATGAAAGGGGGCGTGGTTTAATAAAAAGAGTTATGTAGCTACTGTGTACGAACCTACCCCTCTGTAATGTAATCTAGCTAGCTAGTTTTGTGCAATGACTGTTTAAAAAACTTCCCATCGCAAGATTAGTGTGGGGTTAACTTTACAACCTAAATAAACTCAAAACTCAGTTGTTTTAATTTACCGTTAATCTCTATAAGCACAATCGACCAAGTGTTTGCCAGCTAACGTTAGTGGAGCTAATTTTGTAATAGCTAGCTAACTTAGCTAGCTAATCGTCCAGGTGTTAGATGGCTAGCTAACTGACTGTATTCAGCGTATTCATGAAGCATTGATTTTAACCACATTTCATGTTCACAAATAATGCATCTATTAGCTGGGCATCACCTTAATCCTATGTAGATAAGTATCTAGCTAGCAATTACTCACTGTGGATCCAGTCCTTTCAAGTCTTGCCATCACAACGATTTTGCTGTTCTATGACGATCTCAGGTTGGGCGCATCCACTTCTTAAAGATAATGTGCGATTTTGGCCACTTGTTCTAAAAGTGGCGCTGATGAGCCGAACACACATCGCCGTGTTAGATAGCGCCGAAGAAGAAAAGTGCCAAACTCTCGGTGGTGTATAGATATGGGGCATGCCCCACCAAGCCGTAACTTAACGGATGGCATACCTGCCATCTCAATTCTATTCAGTAAGCTATTATACTCATGAAACCATTCAATAACCCCTTGTGCCCTGTGGATGGGGGCATTGTCATCCTGGAAGAGACCACTCCCATCCGGATAGAAATGTTTCATCATAGAATAAAGGTTTTAATAAAGGAATAATTTTGTATTGATTTGCATTGAGCCTTCTCTACAGGGACAAGTGGACCCAAACCATGCCAGGAAAATGCCCCCCACAACATAACAGAGCCACCGGACACCCTCAGTGTAGGGGTCAAGCATTCAGGCCTGTATCGCTCTTGGTGTACGCCACAAATGCACTCACCCACTTGTCTGACCATGTCAGTTTTTTCCACATCCCTGTAGACCAGTGCCTATTGTTTTTGCAGCACTGAACTCTCAAATGTGCATTCGTCTTTGTAATGAGGGGTTTATGCACTGCAACCCTACTATAATATCCCTCTCTATGTAGTTGTCGATGGACTGTTCTTGCTGACACAGTCTGATCACTTCCTGCAGTGACATTCTCAGTCAACTGAGAAAGAGTTGCTCTTCTGTTTTTCCACGCTCATCAAATGTGCGCTTTCGACCACAATTTCCGACCCTATTTACTGATGTCATTCTCATAGATCTAAATGCAGATGTCACTTTAGTCACTGTTTCTATTGGAACACGAGCCAGTTGAGCAGTCTTTGTGACTGAAGCTCCTGCCATCTGTGCTACAATAATGAACCCTCTCTCAAAGTCACTTAGATCTTTTCCTCGTGCCATCTTGATCCAAAATCGAGGTCAACTGGGCCTGCTCAGCATTTTTATACATGCCACAGAGCTTTATAGGATGCTAATTGCTTAATTATATATATATATATGCATATATAGTCAGTCAAATTTTATTATATTTTTCGCTGTGCCTCCAGTTTAAATGCACTTAAATACAGTGGGAACTCCTGAATGTGGGTTCGCAAGACCCTCCCCACCCAGTTCTCTCACACACTCACACACCATTCACACACACATCTTTTCAGATCACATGTCCGGAAAGTGAGAGGGGGGGGGGGGGCTAATGGGTGTGGGCACACTAAGGTGCTAAACCACAGTGCTAAAATGCAGACTAAAACAAGCTTTCTGGCTTTGACGTGGAATACAATAATCCCAACCCACAGTCCCAACCCCAGGTCTGATCTCAATTTGTGATAAATTAACTGATCACAATCCCCCCAGGTCTGATCTCAATTAGTGATAAATAAACTGATCACAATCCCCCCCAGGTCTAATCTCAATAAGTGATAAATAAACTGATCACAATCCCCCCCAGGTCTAATCTCAATTAGTGATAAATAAACTGATCACAATCCCCCCAGGTCTGATCTCAATTAGTGATAAATAAACTGATCACAATCCCCCCAGGTCAGATCTCAATTAGTGATAAATAAACTGATCACAATCCCCCCAGGTCTAATCTCAATAAGTGATAAATAAACTGATCACAATCCCCCCAGGTCTGATCTCAATTAGTGATAAATAAACTGATCACAATCCCCCCAGGTCTGATCTCAATTAGTGATAAATAAACTGATCACAATCCCCCCAGGTCTAATCTCAATAAGTGATAAATAAACTGATCACAATCCCCCCAGGTCTGATCTCAATTAGTGATAAATAAACTGATGACAATCCCCCCAGGTCTGATCTCAATTAGTGATAAATAAACTGATCACAATCCCCCCAGGTCTGATCTCAATTAGTGATAAATAAACTGATGACAATCCCCCCAAGTCTGATCTTAATTAGTGATAAATAAACTGATCACAATCCCCCCAGGTCTGATCTCAATTAGTGATAAATAAACTGATGACAATCCCCCCAAGTCTGATCTTAATTAGTGATAAATAAACTGATCACAATCCCCCCAGGTCTGATCTCAATTAGTGATAAATAAACTGATGACAATCCCCCCAAGTCTGATCTTAATTAGTGATAAATAAACTGATCACAATCCCCCCAGGTCTGATATCAATTAGTGATAAATAAACTGATCACAATCCCCCCAGGTCTGATCTCAATTAGTGATAAATAAACTGATGACAATCCCCCCAGGTCTGATCTCAATTAGTGATAAATAAACTGATCACAATCCCCACAGGTCTGATCTCAATTAGTGATAAATAAACGGATGCACACAGGGACACCCATAGTTTACTACACAGAATAATACTGAGTGTTACATTAGTTCTAACAGAGATTATATGAGTCCAGTAGGGACAGAATGTACTCTATTAGAGGTGAAAGTACTCTGTCTGAGTAATTTTACACTGAGCGTTTTCCAGAGGTGAGACCAAGTCATTGTTTTGCAAGTCACAAGTAAGTCTCAAGTCAAGACAGGCAAGTCCGAGTATAGTCCCAAGTCGAGTCCCAAGTCCTAAACTTTGAGTTTCAAGTCCTAAACAAGTCATAATGTGCTCTTCACCTAATTTAATGCCATTATAATAATTAGTATATTAAAGACAGAGAGCGAGGGAGATAGAGAGAGCGAGAGCGAGAGCAACAGGCCTAATATATATATATATAAAAAACATAAAAAACAACATCCTGACACTGCCATAAGGTTACAATAATTTATTAGAAGGTGCATCAAAACAACTGCTACTGACCTTCAAGTAGGCCTACAATTTGAACACTGGCCTGAATGTCTGAGAAAAAAAAAGATCTCAGTAGTGGGAGGCAAAACCTGATTTATGGAGACTGTGTGTGTGTGTGTGTGTTTCTCTCTTTGTGTGTGTGTGTGTGTGTGTGTGTGTCTGTGTGTTTTAACCCTTTCCAGCCGGACCGCTCTGATTTCGACATAATTGTGACGATGGTTTGACGTTTAATATCTCTGCCGTCCAATCACTGATTTCCTTTTTGAAAAATGCGAGTGAGAGATGACAAAAAAAGCTACAATGACATCTAACTGGTTGGTGAGCTTAGTGGGCGGTGATTTCTTGCTTGACCGCTATATAAAAGCGCCCGTAAAACACGGAACTTTCCATTTGCCTCACCGCGGACGAAACTACCACATCGGACAAGAGACCATCGTTTGAAGACTTGACGGCGACTGAAGAAAACTCAACAAACTCACTGAGGTAAAACACATATAAGATATTAATTAACCATAAATATTACTTCAGAAATGGTTTTATTTTGAATAAAATCCTGTTTTTGTACCGCAGACTTTTTCAGATCTTCACTTGAAATTTGCGAACATTCGTGTAAGCTCTCGCTTCAAATGAGAAGCCACTGTGTTATTCTTTCCCCAGCTTGTTTCTTGTTTCGAGATTAAATTGTGAAAAAGTCTGTCGTACAATTAACATAATTGTAGTGATAGATGTGAATATTTTCCGTGTTTACTGTCGACTTTGATAACTAAATAATAACTAAAGCTAAAAACAGTGTAACGTTAGTCTTAGCTCTCAGCGCAAACTGCTATTGTGAGCCATTTTTTATTTTTCGGAGTTTTTTTTTCTAGCTTGTAGCTCTGCTGTTAGTCTAGCTATCTTTGTGAATTTTTTAAATTGTGAAAAAGTCTGTCGTGCAATTAACATAATTGTACTTGTGGTATCCAAGTAGTAAATGAGGAGCAGAGTCAAAGATTGCATTCAACCATTTACTTGGGTCTTCAGAAGCACACCAAACATTTCGGTCATACTGTCATGGCTGCTCAGAGGTCAAAGGTGAGTGGCACAGGAAGGCCTTATATAACATACAGAGTACAGCCCCAGTATCTCCATCTAGTGGACAGGTAAATACATTACACAGAACACTTCACTCCCCCCCTTCTGATAAAGACAGTCTGGAAATGATCACAAGATATTTTTTCTAATCATTCACAGAATACTGGGAAACATGTCCAATACAACTCAAGGTCTGTAATAATCTGGAGGTCTAGTCTCTCTCTTAGACCTCCTCAGCACAGGTGGGTTGGACTCAGTCACAGAGCAACTTGGTAGGGGAGGTGTCGTCATCTCTCTGGTAGACCCCCCCAGCTCAGGTAGGCGGTACTCAGTCACAGAGGAACTCGGTAGGGGCTCTGGTAAACCCATTGCAGGGTCACCTTCGTCAGAGGAAACCTGAGTACCCGGAGCCCTGGGAAGTTCCACTGGAGTACCCGGCGGGGAGCCCACAGCCCCCTTTGTAGGGGACGATGGAGCCAGGCGACGGCGTACATGATCAATATGTCTTCTGACCCGCTGACCACTACCCAGTAGCACCGTACATGACACTGGACCCGTCACTCGTTCCACGGTGCCGGGTATCCACGTCGGCCCGTAACTGAAGTTCTTTGTGTAGACTGGAGCCCCCTCATTGAAACTCCTTTCTCTGGCGTGTTGATCATGAAGTTCCTTCTGCTTCAGTTGCTTGGTCTCCACCCTCGACCGGAAATCGGGATGTAGAAGGTCCAGAGTAGACCGCAGCTTCCTGCCCATCAGCAGCTCGGCGGGAGATTTCCCTGTGGTGGACTGGGGCGTAATCCTGTAACTGAACAGTGCCCGGGATAGCTTTGTCTCCACAGACCCCCCTGGACTCTTCTTCAAGAGGTTCTTCAGTGTTTGAACACCCTGCTCGGCCAGGCCATTTGAAGCTGCATGCCAGGGAGCAGTGGTGACATGATTGATACCATTCTTGATCATGAAGTCCTGGAACTCTCTGCTAGTGAAACATGTCCCATTGTCAGAGACCAGCATCTCTGGTAATCCAAACTGACTGAAACTTTTCCTCAAGCACTCAATGGTGGTAGCAGACTTTGATGAGTGAAGAGGGTAGGCCTCTATCCACTTGGAGTGTGCATCCATGATGACCAGAAACATGCGTCCCATAAATGGACCCGCGTAGTCCACGTGTAGCCTCCTCCATGGCTTGTCTGGCCACTCCCAGGGGTGCAACGGGGCCGCCATCGGCATCTTCCAATTCTCTTGACAGGTGCCACAGCTATTCACCACCCCCTCGACCTCGGCGTCCAGCTGGGGCCACCAAACGTAGCTCCTCGCTAGACCCTTCATCCGGGTGATCCCCGGGTGCGACTGGTGGAGTTGTTGCAACACAGCTTGGCGTCCCTTTGGAGGTATGATCACCCGAGCCCCCCAGAGGACACACCCCTCCTGGATGCTGAGCTCGTCCCGCCTCTGGTAGTAGGGTGCAAAATAGGGATTAGTAGAATCTTTTGGCCACCCCCTCCAGACATACTCACGCACCCGGGCCAGGACAGGGTCTCGGCTGGTCCACCTCTCAACTTGTTTGGCCGTAACGAGAGGAGCCTCCAGGTGATCTAGCATCATCACTCTGCCTTCATCAGCCGGGCTCTCCTCCTCCTCCTTGCATTGGACAGGCAGGCGGCTTAGAGCATCAGCATTCCCATGGTCTTTCCCTGTTTTGTAAACTATCACATAGTCATATGCACCCAACGTCACAGCCCACCTCTGTACTCTGGGTGAAACTATTTGAGGAACCATTTTAGCTTCATTGAACAAGCTGATTAGAGGCTTATGGTCCGTAACAATGGTGAATCTACGGCCATACACATAATTGTGAAACTTCATCACTCCAAACATCACAGCGAGCCCTTCCTTATCCAGCTGTGAATAGTTCTTCTCTGCCGGGGTTAATGTACGGGATACAAACCCAATAGGTCTCTCCGACCCATCGGGCATCCAGTGGGACAACACCGCTCCCACGCCATAGGGAGATGCATCGCATGCCAGGATCACCTCTTTCTTCGTGTCATAGTGCACCAGGACCTGGGAAGATTGTAGTAGAGTTTTAGAACTATCAAAAGCTGCTTGCTGGGTGGCCCCCCATCTCCATCGGACATCCTTCCTGAGTAGTAATTGGAGAGGAGCCAGAAGAGAGGACAGGCTAGATAGGAAACGATGATAATAGTTCAACAATCCAAGGTAGGCTTTGAGCTCAGGCACGTTCTTTGGTGTAGGTGCACCCTCAATGGCGGCCACCTTCTCAGATATGGGACGTAACCCGGCACGGTCAATCATATGCCCCAGGTACACCACTTCGTCCTTAAGGAAAGTGCACTTCTGTCGCTTGAGTCGTAGGCCATGGTCCTCCAGACATTGCAGGACCTCCTCCAGGGTTTTCAGATGTTCCGCCTCTGTAGGACCACTCAAAAGAATATCATCCAAAAAAACACAACAGTAGGGAATTCCTCTGAGAATTCCCTCCATAACCCTCTGGAAAATAGCAGGGCTGGATGAAACACCAAAAGGCAATCTGTTGTATGTATACAACCCTCGCTGTGTGTTTATAGTAACATATGGCTTGGAGCCCTCATCCAAAACCACTTGCAGATAAGCATGGCTCATGTCGAGTTTAGAGAACTTCTCTCCTCCAGATATCTTAGCAAACAAATCCTCCACTCTTGGTATGGGGTATTGTTCTACACTGGAGGCCTGATTCACGGTGACTTTATAGTCCCCACATATGCGGACCCCCCCACAGGGTTTAAGTATTGGTACTATGGGTGCAGCCCACTCTGAATGTGTCACTGGCTCAATGATCTTAGCTTCAATGAGCCTATCCAGTTCGGCATCCACCAAGGGTCTGACAGCATATGGGACTGACCTGGGTTTGAAGAACTTAG
Source organism: Ilyophis sp. 1 JC-2022 (assembly GCA_022702515.1). Classification (NCBI taxonomy): domain Eukaryota; kingdom Metazoa; phylum Chordata; class Actinopteri; order Anguilliformes; family Synaphobranchidae; genus Ilyophis; species Ilyophis sp. 1 JC-2022. The sequence goes on from CM040402.1 coordinate 10,987,032, forward strand.
GCTTGGCCTTAGGATCCACATGGATTACCGCTTTGATGCCCTTCAGAGTCCCCAGCTCCTCTTTGAACACCTCTTCATGCTTCATAAGAACCTGCTCCAGCTTGGTGGTCATCTCCACCCGGTGGACAGTTTGCACCTCCATGGCCAGGTCCTTGAGCCAGTTCCGTCCTAGTAGATTGGGACCTGAGCCAGACACCACGATCACAGGCAACACTTTTGAGACATTCTTGTGCCCAACAGTGACTTGGGCCATGCCTTTAACCCTAAGCTTCTCTCCTGTGTATGTCTTCAGCTTTATTTGGCACATTTCTAACTCTGGCATGACAGCTTGTTCCCACAGCTTAATATACTGCTCTTGGCTGAGAACGGTAACACTACAGCCTGTGTCCACTTCAAAGCTAACCTCTGTACCATTGACAAACACAGTTTGCTGAATAGGCGGCACTTTGTTGGTCTTCTGTCCCACCATACATAGAGAGTGCATCGAGTACATGTCTTGCTCCGACTCGCTACTCTCCCCCTCCTGCAGTAAATTAGCCCTGCGGGTCTTCTCAACTCCTTTCTTCTGCCATCTTGACCCCCTCTGACCTGATTGACTCTGTGGGTTTCTGTTTCTAGACCGACAAGCCCTCATAATATGGCCCCTCTTACCACAACCATGGCACGTCTCATTAGCAAACCTGCAATCAGCTGGTGCATGGCGCCCCCTGCACCTGTAGCACTGCAGGTCTTGAGATTGTGGAGCTGGTGACCTCTGTTCAGACACCTGGTAAACAGCTTCCCCAGGTTTGCTCTGCCCAGTCACTCCTGTGTCATCCCTCCACTGGGCCTGTAAATCCTTCACATCCTTATTAGCTGTTTCCATGGATTGTGCAGTTTCCCAGGCCTTCTCAAAGGTTAACTCCCCTTGTGCCAGAAGCTTCCTCTGGATACTATCATCATTCACCCCACACACCAGACGGTCCCTCAACATTTGCAAAAGAGAGTCTCCATAATTACAGTCACGCGCCAGTTTCCTAAGTTCAGCCACATAATCAGCAACTGATTCACCCTGCCGTCTGGTCCTTGTGTTGAACTTGAATCTCTGCATTATCTCACTAGGTTTGGGGTTGAAATGGGCCCTTAATATTTCAACCAATTGAGGATAGGTTTTCTCCCCAGGTTTAGCAGGACTCACTAGACTCCTCAACAAACTATATGTCGCCGCACCACAACCACTGAGCAAAATAGCTCTCCGCTTATCAGCATCAGTAATGTCATTAGCCGTAAAGAAAAAATCCAAAACCTCACAGTACTCCTCCCAAGTTTGAGACTGACTGTCGAATGGGTCCACAGTTCCTACCGTGCCCATGCTGGCTCCAGTTTGCTATCCAGCGATATCCAGTTTATCCTCGTCGCCAAATGTGGTATCCAAGTAGTAAATGAGGAGCAGAGTCAAAGATTGCATTCAACCATTTACTTGGGTCTTCAGAAGCACACCAAACATTTCGGTCATACTGTCATGGCTGCTCAGAGGTCAAAGGTGAGTGGCACAGGAAGGCCTTATATAACATACAGAGTACAGCCCCAGTATCTCCATCTAGTGGACAGGTACATACATTACACAGAACACTTCAGTACTGATATGTGAATATTTTCCGTGTTTACTGTCGACTTTGATAACTAAATAATAACTAAAGCTAAAAACAGTGACTGTAACGTTAGTCTTAGCTCTCAGCGCCTGAGCGTGATCATCTATTGTAAGGCGTTTCATTTTTTCTAGCTTGTAGCTCCGCTGTTTTATTGCTATCTTTGTGAATAATTGAGCCAATGTCACTGATGATTTAACGTTAGGTCTGTTTTTTACATTATGTGTATATTACATTTACAAAAAATTGCTAGCATTGTGTTCTGGCACTTTTAGATTGTGTACAAATGCATAGTGTTTGCATCTATTCTGGACACGCATAAAGTGTTGCAAGGTGCTGTAAGGTAATGTCATTAGTGCTTGTATACAGCCCTTTAGTGACTCGGAAATGGTTTTATATTATATATATATATATATATATATATATATATATATATATATATAATTTATATGAGTCATTCCACCAATCCGGTCCGATTTGAGTCCCTCTGATGTTTTTAAGTGTCTTTTATCTAACCAATTACCAAAATATGCTTTGAAATGCTATTTATTTAAGTTGCAATGTCCCCTTTAATAAAGTGTAACAACATTGCATGAATGTCATTTTTTTATTATGCATTATGTTGTTATTTTCAGTTGACACCATGTATTTTGACATGTCCCTCGTGGCATTCCATGAAAATGAATTTGGGATATGATGAAGAAAATGAGTAAAAAGTCCATACTTTTTTCTATGAACATAAACATCCATCTGTGCTGTTATGCTGGTAATGATTTATTTAAAAATAAATGCATAATTATTCATTAAAATAACATTATTCAGTTCTGTACCTCAGTAACCCTCAACCCCGTTACACTGAGCATTCTCCCCCCACAAAAATAATGGTTCAATCCATAGAAGCATGTGAAACAGGAAGTGACAACTTTGAAGTCTTTTGGAAAACATAACACCAGAAACAGGCAAGTAGCTACCTCATTGTACTATGTTTTCAGTCATTTATCTTGTAATATTATGGTAGTCAAGCATAATTACTCAACACCGTTACTTGAAAAAAAGATGGCAAACTATTTCTTGTGAATATGATCTTTGTTATTTCAAAAATGTAGATGATTTCTTAATATCATGCATGCCATGTGCTCTCCTGGTATTCACCACATGTGGAGTAGCAACCATTTTGTGCAAAAATCACAACCCCGTTACACTCAACCCCATTACATGTTTGATTGTAACGGGGTTGTGAGATTGTAACGGGGTTGTGATTTTAACACTGGTTTTGAAGTTATACAATGATAGTTAAATGAATTATTGAGCTTTTTCAACATTCTTATGCCACATACATATGAATTGTAATGTTCATGTTGCTGTGTGTGTGTGTGTGTGCTTTGTCACTGGACAAAAAGGGTCTATATCCGGACATCTGTGAGTCCGTGATGGCACCAACTACAGCAGCAGAAAGGATGAGACAGTATAGGGCACGCCTAAAAGCTGATCCTGAAAGAAGGGAGAAATACCTGCAAAGTGAACGCCAGAGATGGAGAAAGAATGTAGAGGGGGAAAAAAAAGGGAATCAATGACCTAAGTGAAAGAGAACAGCGAACAGAAGAGATTGATTTGGTCGCAGATATAATTACAACGCCATTTTCAAGACGAACTTTTCAAGAAAAGCTAGACATCGTCAGAAGAGAACGGCCAACCCCGACGCTAGCGAGCCGACGCTAGCGAGTCAAAGTGGACATTCAAGGCTAGGAATACACTTTCACCACTGTCGCAAATATATCCTTATGAACAAATGCAAATTATTTGTTTGTTTTCTTTTATTTTCAGTGAATAGTTTATGTGTCTTTATCGTCACGTTTCTTAAATGAAACTGCTTTGGGTGCGACAATGCGCTGTTTAGTGAACAGACTTGTTAAAGCTCACATGCTTTTGGTGGACTTAATAAAACTTTGTAGACTAATCCCTTAAAAGCGCCTTTTATTTTAAAGTTTTGACAGTATCCAAGCGATCTTAAAGCTGGTAGTTTAACACTCTTAATTGTAAATGCGGATTTATTGATTATAAATGCTTCGGAAATATTAATATAACTCTGTTGTACTTGACTATGTTAAGGTGATGCAACGCCCGGTTATACTGCGTTTCTGTCTAAATGTATAGTTTCTAGAGCCATGGCGTCATAATGATGGTATTAAGAGGTGGAATAATTCAGGTAGGACTGTGTAGGACATCACTGAAGGCCTAGGTGTGAAATGCACGGCCCGCCACTGATCCTCTGGTACCCATTTGATGATGTCCTTGAGGTCATTCCACCCCCACAGCCTGTGACACAGCGCCATGTACAAGTCTTGAAAGAGGTGTGGGACAGACTTTCAGTTTGAGTGCCCCACAAAACTAAAGGCACGCACGCACGCACGCACACACACACACAGCCTCAATTGCCTCACACTCCATCTTGACAGTTCAGTCACATTACAATGTTTTAATGTATGATTTTAAAGATTTTTAATGATTTGAGTTTTTCCTTTGATTAATAAAAATCAATTAATTACAATTTATATCTATTGTCCTTCTTAAATTGTTAAAGAATGAAATGCAATGATTATGGAAAGTCTTATAGAAATTTAAGAGTAAAAAACTACTATTTATATGTTAAGCAGTATTTGTCTCTTCAACCCCGTTACCATATTCAACCCCGTTACCCTAGACTCAACCCTGTTACAGCTACATGTTTATTAATTATTTCTTTAAGTTTATGAAAAACTAATTCAACTTTTGATTAATTTTGTCTGAAACGTTTAGAGCAAACATAAGAATATCGATTTTAGTTCAAATTCTGAAGTCAAATCACATTTCTGATGAAAAATCTTGCGGCTGCTGTCAAAAAAAGGCAAATTTCAGGCTTCAGAATAGCAAAAGTGTAGGATTTTACGTCATTTTTAGACAAGCAATTATTGAAATGGTGTGAAGGACATCTAATTATTATAGAAATGTTGACTTTAGCACAAATACATGTTTTAATCTTATTCAGAGAGCTTCCAGAGTGTCCATAACGGGGTTGAAGAATAGTGGTGTCCATATCATACAATAATGACCAAAAATAATAGTGATTTCATGCCTGAGATGGGAAAATATATTTTTCTGGAAGTTAAATATGTCATTCATCTTGAGGGGTGTTCAGAAAAGTAATACCTCTTGGTAAAAAATATGAAAATGCCAAAATCCAAATCGGACCGGATTGGTGGAATGACCCAAATACTGACAGCATATTAAGAGATGGATTGCAGCAAGTCACACCTATTACACCAGAATTTGATTCTGCATTGTTTCAGCCATATTTCTCCGGATGATTCTAATCATTATTCCTATTATAGTAGGCCTACGTTTATGACTATGTTTGTGAACACATATAGCCTATGTTCGACGTGCTATAACACTGCAGAGTAATTTTCTTGCGTCCGACCTTGCACTTCGCCTCGTGACACTTCCCACCGTCCGACTGTCTTTTACCTCTCTTTACAATGAAAAACATAGTGTTCAACATCGTGACGCTTAGCAATTAGTTCATATTCCAACACAATCAATAGAATTTTAACCCAAAGAAAAGCGCACAGCGTTCATAGCATATCATCTAACGTTAGCTTGTCGAGCGCATTCACGTGGAAGGAAGTTGAAATCTGCAGGGGAGTCGAAAGGCACCTGGGGTGCGTCCCAATATTCTTCACTCCCCAGTCCCCAGTCCCCACCTCTCTTCCTCCACTCATCCACTACCAGTCCTCTCCTACCCGGAAGTATGCAAAACTACCTCAACATTTTGAGTGCAAGTATTTGCATGTACAGTATACAATGTACCTGGCACTGCGGTTTACGTCGAGACGTTAATTAATATATAACAGTCTATGCGTAATTAACATGTAATCAGCAACTTTAGATTAAAACACAAATATCCGTTTCCGGGGCACGTAGAAGGCGGTAGTGGAGGAAGGGAGGGTGCATTTTTCGATTATTGGACCGCACGCATCCACTCCTCTCCTACCCATGAAGTAGACTATGCAAAACTGACTGAACGTTTTGAGTACAAGTATTTGCACGTAGCCTACCTGACATTACGGTTTGCGTCGAGGCATTAATTAATCTGTAACCATTAATACGTAATTAATAGGCTATGTAATCAGCAACATTAGATGAAAACACAAAGATCAGTTTCCGGGGCACGGAGGAGAGGAGGTGGTAGTGGAGGAAAGGAGGTTACATTTTTCGAGTACTGGGACGCACCCCTGCTTCAGCTGCGTTGTCCTGCTCCTCCTCCTCCACGTTTTTCTTTATGAATCTATCAAAGGAACCTTTCAATTGTACATTTAATTAAGCTCTCTTTTTTTTTTTTTTTTTTTTTTTAAATCTCGTATACATTTTTTTTCTTTTTTTTTACCGCTCCTTGGCTGTAGCCTACTTTCTGAATTTGTCTCTGCTGTTTTAGCTTGCCATTTTGCCACCCGACTTGACAAAAGCAACTTTAAGCTAGCTTGAAAAATAGCTGTGTGCAGCTTAGGAACGTAAGCCTATAGCTCATGCTGCATTTGTTTATTCATTTCCAACTAGAAAACCCGATATCCGACTAGGGAAAATGTAATGAAACGCCCTTCCAATAGGAGTTCCATGTCGCAAATCAGGGATCGGGAATAATCAACCCCCGACCTCCGGACAACCGGAAGAACTTGATGTCACATCATCATGGCAGCTCACACCGCGCTACTGTGAACAGTAAACAAACTTTAAACGAATTTAGCTTTGAAAACACTTCAACTTTTGTTTTTCAGCATGAAATGCTTTTGTATCGGCCAAGGTACCGATAGAGAGTGATAAACATATGCAATTAAAAGAGTATACGTTATTATAGTCTAGTTGTTAGCTGTTTTATCAATGTTTGCTAACAAAGCCAAACCTTTCCTGCGAAGGGCGTCCATGACGCCAAGTTTCCGGTTGTGCAGCTCGAACGCACTGATGTCGGTAATGACGCGGAAACGACGCGTTTACCACCTCCGATATCCGACATGAAGCCATAAACGAATGCAGCGTAATTCCCACATAACGCCAAATTTCCAAAACGCCATTTAGGCTAAATGTATTTCCGTGTGTCTGGGTGTGCTCCAAAAACATACATAGGCTAGTTTAGATAAATATTATTTTATAAAAAAAATATATAATAAATTAATTTCCCCTCTCATCGCGGGGCTCTGTTTAGGGCGGGGCCTGGGGCGGTCGCACCGGTTGCTGCCCCTGCCCACCCCAAAACACGGCCCTGGTCTCCCTCCCCCATTTTCCAACGCAGCATGCTTTAGCTTTACCACCTGCTGTCACAAAATGCCTCCTGTAATTTGTTTGGCAGTTCCTGAAACTCCAGTTTTTATGTTTTGTTTTCATTTTTGAACGTTTATTATGTTTAATATTGTAATCCCATTGGACTAGACCGGCAATTAAAATTCCTTTTCTGGTCAGTGTCTTGTTTTACGAATGAAATGATTATATGATCCTCATTTTCCCATTAATTTAAGGATCACATACACTTAACAAACAAAACACACACACACACACACACAATTATTAGTAGTAGGCCTAAACCTGAATCTCCCATGATAGTCCTAGCAGGGCTAGATTTCCCCCCCAATTCTGTTTTGATTCAGTCATTTCAGGAAAGTAATTGAAATGCAATTCATGAAATCAAAAATTCTCCATGCATCAAAAATATATATTTGTTCTTCTGTTTCTTTATTTAGTTATTTTCCTGAACTGTATATTTGAATTGTCCGAATATTGTGAAACAGCGCCGCCTATACAAAAACGTCTTGAAAAAGCTTACAGCACCTGGTATTCCCAGGCGGTCTCCCATCCAAGTACTAACCAGGCCCGACCCTGCTTAGCTTCCGAGATCAGACGAGATCGGGCGTATTCAGAGTGGTATGGCCGTAAGCGAAAGACTCCGTGTAAAATGCCGTATTTATACCGGCAATACTGGCCGGGCTTTTCAAAATCAATCCTCACAACAGAAAAACACTTCCATTATTATTCACAGTTATATAAAGTAGACACAAATATAGAACAAAACAACAGCTTCAAGAACTATTCATTGTTCCAATAACTTTGCACATGCATAGACCATACAAACACGATACACAATACAACAACAAAACTAACTCTTTAAGTTCATATTCGCAAAATTCGCTACTTATCATTGAAAATTATATCGCAAAAAGTCACGATGCTGAACACTAGCTTTTTCATTGCAAAGAGAGGTAAAAAAGCAGGCAGAGGGTCTGATATATAAATACGTTTGATAAATAAAATTATGTATATGTTATGGATGAATGAAAAGGCAACTGATTATATATTTGTTTCGCAGCATGGATGTTGATGCAGATGGATACAGCTGCCTGCTTCAGTCCCTGAAGAGGAGGAGGGCACTGACATCCGATGAGCTGAGGGTCATAGCAGAGCATGACATTGAGGACCATCAGGGCATGCACTGTGTGGAGGAGGATGCACTGGATGCAGAGCTGCTGCGGGCACAAGTGCAGACTGAGGAGGAGGAGGAGGATGACGAGATGGACTTTGATCTTGAGCCGAGACCAGCATCAGAAGGGTATAAAATCAAATCAATATTTATTTATATAGCGCATTTCACAACTAGTTGTCACAATGCACTTCACAGAAAAAACCCAGCCTAAACCCCCACAAGAGCAAGCCAGAGGCAACAGTGGCAAGGGAAAACTCCCTGAGGTAACTAGGAAGAAACCTTGGGAGGAACCAGACTCAAGGGGGAAACCCATTCTCCTCAGGTCGGCTCAGGGTCTAGATCTTAATGACCAGCATGGTCAAAACCGACTGCCAATATTCATGATAGTAGAAATTGCAGCAGCTAGATGCAGAATGTATGTGTGTAGACTGTGTTTATTGATAATGGTTAGCTTTCTCATATGGCTAATATTCACATTACTAACTTAATTCCTCCCATGATTATTTTGGGAATGGTTAGCCATTCTCGCACAGGTCCTAAGTCAGCTAGAAAGCGTAAATGCTTCTCTGACTGTCTCGTACCCTTCCTATGCTGACGTGGATGCACAGGTACCAGAACCTCTCCTGTTTACACCCAGCCGTCCGCTTGGTATAGATTTAGGGAGCGTGCGCAGGGCCGTGCGGTTGACGACGAGTTTGATGCTGTGTGAAATAGACTTTTTCATGCTGTTCTTCACCCAGGCTGTAGTTTCGGATATTTGCGGCTTTACAAACCGGCAGGGGTGGGAGCTTGTTTTAAATCACGCGTCGTATGCCAGCAGTGAAGGAGTGTGGAATGAGGTGACCCCAGATGAGTTCAACAAATTCATGGGATTACTCATTTACATGGGATTCCACGTTCTCCCTGACATGCATCGGTATTGGGGAACTAAGTCCCTTCAGGGTTCATGGGCGAGATCTTTTATGTCGCGTGACCGTTTTAAGGCTCTGTTAGCAGCTCTGCATGTTGTAGATCCTGCCACAGAGGATAACCAGGATCGTCTTAGGAAGCTTCGCTACCTCATGGACCACCTCAAACAAAAGTGCCAAGAGCTGTTTCAACCAAACCAGAATCTGGCAATAGACGAGCGTATGGTGAAGTCTAAAGGTCGGTCAGGGCTAAGGAAGTTTATGAAGGGCAAGCCTACTCGTTGGGGTTTCAAGTTGTGGGTGATAGCAACATCGGATTCAGGCTACACCTTGGACTTCAATGTTTACACAGGTAGTTGTGACGGTTGGGTTACTGATTTGGCCGCAAAAGTTGTAGAGGCTTTAATACAGCCCTACAAAGATCAGGGTTACAATCTTTGGATGGACAACTTTTACATATCCCCAGCACTTATGGTTAAATTACGACAAATTGGGATTAATGCTTGTGGGACATGAGACGAAGTGCATGGAGGGTTGGACCCGAGAAGCACGACTCAGAACAATGGATGTAATAAATACCCGCAAGGGCTTTATTAAGGAAAGTCCAGTAATCATTGTCTTAGCACAAGCAAAGGTCATACACAAAAAATCCAGCCAATAAACAAAAGTACCGAGGGAGAAGGCAGTCTCGTCGTCGGTAAGCCAGGCAGTAGTTCGGAACCAGGAAGGCAATCAGCGTGGCAGAGGTACAAAAGGGAGAAGGCAAAAGAATAGTCGAAAAAACAAGCAGGGTCAGACCGGAGTCCTCGCCGCGTGGCAAAAGTACAAAATCAGCAAGCAGGAATCGTGGTCAGGACAGGCAGTGAAAACAAAAGGCTGGCAGTAAACAGTGGTCAAAAAACAGGCTTGGATCAAAACAGGAAATCAGAATAAGAATGCTAGACAAATGCTTAAGAGTGCTAGTGAGGCAACAATTTCGCAAGGACATGACATGAACACTGATCTTATATGCAGCTGTAGACAGGTGCAGACACTTAGCTTGAGAGCAGCAGGAAATTCACAACAGCTTGAGAAAATGACACGTAACGAGGCAATTAGTAAATCGTTAGTAGTTAACCTATCCTGACCTAGCGTTAGTAAATTAGTAATTAACATGTACGAGAAACATAAGGTAAACATGAATGTAACCCTACAATGACAAGTGGCAATAACAAGACCAAAACCACCATTCAAAAGGGATTACAATAGTGTATTTAAACAAGGTTCAGATAATTGACTTATCTTGTTCAAATCTTCTGTTGAACTGTAGCGTATAAGAATACATGCATTAACCATATACTGTGTATATATATATATATATACTCAATAAACTTCACAATTTGAATAAAGAAAACTTATACAATATTACTAGGTATAAACACAAGCACTTAAATATTAGTCTATGCTGCACAGCAATGCAATGTATTTGTACGAATATACCAATACAACAACAAAAAAATGTAATTTGAATTACAAACACAAAGACTTAACACTGTTATTAGGAGGTTGTAATTAATACATTTAAAAAATAAAGTTCTGACTCCTTGTCTTCAGAGGGAAAATGTAAATACAAAAAAATAGCGCTGGGATTCCAAAAAGTAAAAAAAAAAAAAAAAATTACTGCAGCAATTGAACGGGTACCCGTGTGAATGAATGCAAAATCTTACTTGGACTCCGTTAAAACAGTAACGTGCGTCTTACAAAAAAACAATGTACGTGAATTCCTTCCAGCGTCCCTGACGTAGGTGAAATGAAGGAGAAGGGGGGAGGATCCAGTGGCGATGGATAACACTCACGGTGAATGGATGGCACTTACAATGGCACCAATCTATTATCAAAACAGTGATTCAGTCATGCACATGCAGGCAGGAGATGATTAAACGCTGGATATATCTCTAAATAGCACTGATGATAGTCATGCATATAACAATTGCGAGTTTCACGGTCATGTGCAAGCACACCATACCGGCTTTCCGTAGACTGGCACGTGCTGCCTAACTCCAGTACATTACCGATTTAGACAAATTGAACAGAACAATTACATAACCAGGCATTTTGTTTAGCTACACTTCGATTACTTGAAAGAGTATAATTTTACCTCTTAGCTAACATGCTGAACATTAATATCTGACAGGTTATCGTCGAGTATCTTTTTAATTTAACATACCGTAGCCAATAGCTAGCTAACTAACGAGACAGTAAAACCGAAGGGGGTCATGCAACATTTTCCACCATTTCATCCAAAACACACATTTCTCAATAAAATGCATGAATGAAACTAAACAAAAGCAACTATATTCACAAAACAGATCATGCATTGTGCAGAATTTGCATGCACATTTAAAATACAATGCTTAATATAACCACACTTCGACATGCAGCATTTTCTTAGCTTGGCTAGAAAATGTTTCTTAGCAAAACGGCAGGAATATGCGATCATTTCACTATATAATAAATTCGGAAAATTATAGGTTAAGTGCTTACCTATTATCAAAACAGTGATTCAGTCATGCACATGCAGGCAGGAGATGATTAAACGCTGGATATATCTCTAAATAGCACTGATGATAGTCATGCATATAACAATTGCGAGTTTCACGGTCATGCGCAAGCACACCATACCGGCTTTCCGTAGACTGGCGCTTGATTCAGTACCTCTCACTAATATATCCAATAGAAAAGCCGTAAACAGTGCAGATTGCTGAAAAATATACTGTCGTGATTTACTTGTGGTAAATTAAAAAATCAAGACTCTTTATCTCTTAAAGAGATACACCCTTTTCACATTACTAGACCAGTAACTTAGTAATTTGCTTCTGAAAACTGTATGTGGGTTACATCCTCCCCTGCTTAGACTCTGATGTCCCCATCAGTACCAAGATTATCTAGACTGTTGCATAATTTGCAGTATTGTATCTGTCTGACTTCTTATTGACATAATGAGGTTGTAGAGAAAAGACTTATCATGGGAGAAGACTGTATGCTGTCTACAACTGGTTTTGTTTCCAACCTCATAATCTGCAAGATAAGCAGGAGGTCTGTGGGTGCGTCTAGGCCTACTGAGTTCAGGCACTCTACATTCGTCAGTTTGCAAAACTGTACTTGGGTCTCTATTTCTCCCCGTAAGGGATGTGCGAGTATTGTCATGCTCTGTACCCGAGAGTTCATGATTTGAAGGGGATTCTTGATCATCCTGGGTGACTTCCAGAGAGGTAGGACTCCAATTATTGTCTGGTATGAATTCAAGGGCAGTGGGATCTAACTCATCACCTTGCTCTGCTCCAGAGAGTTCAAAGCTTGAATGCGGGTCCACATTTGAGAGGAACTGACGGGTACTCCTTGTGACAATACGTCTCTTCTCCTCTTGTGTCTCTTCAGGTTCCAAGTTTACAGGCAAGAATCCACATGGAAGTAGCAAATCTCTGTGCAAAATGCGCTCCCTTCCATCACCTATCTCTGGTGTCACCACATAGACTGGAATGTCCTCGTCTGGTTGCTTCACTACTATGTACACAGTAGACTCCCATTTATCTGCGATCTTGTGCTTTTTTCTAAGATTCAGATTCCGGACCAAAACTCGATCTCCTGCTTCAATTGCTGAAGCAGTCACTTTTGCATCCCACCTAAGTTTATTCTGTAATTGTCTCTTCTTGGCATTCTCAGAAGCAAGGTTGTACGCATACTTCAACTTCCTTCTTAGATCCGTCACATATTGGGTATGTGTCTTGGGGTTATGCCCAGCGGGACTGATCCCAAAGCAGAGGTCAATTGGAAGACGAGGCTGTCGGCCAAACATAAGGAGAAAAGGTGATTCCCCAGTAACATCATTGCGTGTGCAATTATATGCATGTGTCAACGGCCGAACAAACTTCCTCCAGTTCTCCTTCTTCTTGTCACTGAGGGTCCCAAGGAGGTCTAACAGTGTTCTATTAAAGCGCTCCACTGGATTTCCTCTTGGATGATAGGGAGTCGTTCTTGACTTGACTCCTGACAGCTTGCACAATTCTGATACAATCTCTGACTCAAAATTGGCTCCTTGATCACTGTGTAAGCGTCGTGGAAATCCATAATTACAAATGAAATTCTCCCACAGAACAGTAGCTACTGTTTTGGCAGTTTGGTCCTTGGTGGGGTAGGCTTGTGCATATTTTGTGAAATGGTCAGTTATAACTAGTACATTCCTAGTATCCCTAGCATCTGGCTCGAGTGTCAAGAAGTCCATGCAAACCAGCTCTAACGGGGCTTGGACTTTAATGTTGACCAGTTTAGCGGCCCTCTAGGCTCGTGACTTCCGCTTCACACATCGTTCACATGTTTTACACTTCATCGCCACATAGTGTGCCATCTTGGGCCAGTAAAACCGAGCTCTGGCTAACTCCAGGGTCCTTTCATACCCCATGTGACCGGTTTCCTCATGAACACCTTCAAGTGCCCTAGCTCTGTGGCTACTGGGAATTACCAGTTGGTGGAACATGAGTCCATTCAGGTTAGTAGTTTGACGATACAGGACTCCACCCCTTAACCTCAGTTTAGACATTTCTCTCAGAAGTAATCCAACTTCAGGCAACTCCTGTTTCCTGTCAATAGTTTCCACATCCAGACCATTTTCCAGCACGTCAATGACACGAGCTATGCTCTCGTCCTCCCTCTGTAACTGTTGCCAGTCTTCTGGGGACATACCCGGCAAAGCAGGCTGTCCAGGCCAAGGTTCTGGTTCTTCCAGGTCACTGGGAACAGCTTCTTCATTGCAGAGTAGTGTCTCCACAGCAGATATTTCCATATAGTCTTCCTCAACTCCCTTTCCTGCTTCCACAGTACCCCTCTGAACCCACACATGATGACGCAGGCATATTGTCTCCAGCACATCAGCACCAAGGATTTTGAATTCCTCAGGAGAGTGATTGACTCGCCCCATAAGGTGTGATATCTTGGAATCCAAAGCTTCAGATTCCTCATCATCTTCTGGAGACTGTTGTGGCATCCGAGACAGACCATCTGCATCTAAGTTCCGCTTTCCAGACTTATAATGGATATCGAAGTTGTACATTGACAGAGCAGCTAGCCACCTGTGGCCAGTAGCATCAAGTCTGGCACTAGTCAGCACATAGGTTAACGGATTGTTATCAGTCAGCACTTTGAAAGAGGATCCATATAGGTAATCATGGAATTTCTCACTAATTGCCCATTTCATTGCTAAAAACTCAAGCTTATGAGCGGGATAGTTGTGTTCACTCTTGCTGAGCCCTCTGCTGGCATAAGCTACCACTCGAGTTTTGCCCTCTTGGACCTGATACAATGCAGCACCTAATCCTGTTGTACTGGCATCAGTATGCAGTATGTATGGCAGTGTCCAATCAGCAAACCCTAGGACAGGAGCAGATGTTAGCTTCTCCACTACCGCTTCAAAGGCTGCTTGACAGTCTTGAGTCCACCGATTCCCCAGGAACTGAGACTTTGTTCGCTGACGGTAGCTTGAGGTCTTACTTCTGGTAGCGAAATCTCCCTTTAGCAAGTCGTTCAATGGCCTGACTATCTTAGCATAATTCTCAACAAAGCGGCGATAATACCCTGCAAAGCCCAGAAACGATCTCAACTCTTTAACTGTATTGGGTTTTGGCCACTTTGTAATGGCAGACACTTTTTCAGGGTCAGGTTGAATTCCGTCTGCCGAGATTACGTGCCCTAAGTATTTAACTGAAGTTTGAAATAACTTGCACTTGGTGGGAGACAGTTTCAGTCCAAAATCTGCAATTCGCTTCAAGACCTTCATCAAACGTTCTTCATGTTCCTCCAAAGTATCAGAAAATATTATTAAATCATCCAAAAAGGCAATCACTTCTTGCAAGTTGATGCCTGCCATAACCTTCTCCATGGTCCTCTGAAAGGTGGCCGGAGAGTTGGTAAGACCCTGTGGCATTCTCCGAAACTGCCAGTTTCCAAAAGGGGTGGTGAACGCAGTTTTGTGCCGATCCGCTGGCTCTACCTCCAGCTGGTAGTAGCCACTCTTGAGGTCCAGTACAGTAAACCACTTTGAGCCGGACAGTAGTGCAAAAGTCTCTTCGATGCGAGGGAGGGGGTAGGCATCCTTCCTGGTTAGCTTATTCAACCTCCGGTAGTCCACCACCATCCTCAGATCTCCATTTTTCTTTCTCACTAATACAATTGGGGACGCGTACGAACTGGTGGATTCCTCAATTACACCAGCCGCAAGAAGGTCTTTTAAGTGCTCTTTCAAATCTTCAAAGTCAGCTGGAGACACCCTTCTGGTGCGTTCCTTAAAAGGGACATGGTCTTCTAACTCAATCTTATGAGTGACTCCAGTCATGTTGCCTACATCCAGATCATGCTGGGAAAAGGCTTGGAACACCTCCTGGTTTATTCTGGACTGAATGTGCTGCTTGAATGCTTCTGGAATAGGGCTATTTTCAAACTCGAGACTGAGACATACTTCACTATGTGCATTCACTTTCTCAGAGTTAGTGACTAGTAAAGAACTGACAACTTGTGTTTGATCTTGGTGTGGTTGAAGTGTTGAGGGATTCAGTGGTACAACTAAGTCAACAGGAGCACACTCTGCAATGACAATCTTGGGTTGCAGTGTGATGTCATGGTCAGACATATTGTGTACAGTTAACTTGAATCTATTATAGGACTCCGGCTTGACACTGACGATTTGATTATATATAAGCAAACCACCAGGAATAGGGTGCTGACACGGTTCCTCAACCACTGCTTTATATTCCACACCCACAGCTGTGGTATGGCAGATCCCACTCACGACACGGACTTCATCTGGTTTAATGTGCACTGGTACTTTGCCACTCAACTTCACTTGCAATGACCTGACATTTCTCCCAGTGAGGTTCAGCTTCTGGTGGCAGTGTGAATATGCCATAGCCCAGTCAGCATGCATAGGCAGGGAATCAAGGAATTGCGAACCTCCCTTCTTCTGACAGTCAGTGATAAGGTGTCGAAGTACATTAGTACCAACGAGCAAGGGGACTCTTTCATTGAATGGCTGATCAGGGCTCACTAAGGCCAAAATGGTAAACTTTCTACCTGTGCCACAAACACTCTTAGGAAATTGCACTTCCACTTCTATGTATTCCAGGTAGGGTACAGCCTGTCCAGCAGAACCTTCGATACGTAGCAATTTGCTGATTGAAAGTAATTCTCTATGAGCAAGATGTTGTAAATAGAATGAATGAGCTAGAATGGTCACTTGTGAGCCTGTGTCAATAAGACATTTACACTGACTGCCATCTAACCATGCAGAGCCTTCACAAGACTCACCTATCAGGCCACTGGGCAACTGACTGGCTACCTCCTCACTATTATGAAGCTGAGCGATAAGCGGCTTTGTTTGGGAACTGACGTTATTATGAGCTCCTGTCGGTCCTGTGACAGAAGCTCTTACTCGTTTAAAGCTGGTGATGGAGAACAGGGAATAGCTGAGTTTCTTTCTTGATATCGTTCGCACAGTTTCTTCTGCACTAAGTTGGCATTAACTGGGTTGATGCACTTCTGCATGTTATGAGAGTCCTCTCCGCAGTTGTAGCAGAACTGCTTGCCTTTTGTGCGAGTGTGAGCCCCTTTGGAAAGTGGTCTATTCTGTGCTATTGGAGCTATTTGAGCAGAGTTTGACTGGGCCAGCTTAGCCTCCAGCTGCAGCACCCTTTCTTCCAGGCCTGGCTCATGGTAGTGGGTAGAAGACACAACTTCATTGTGGCGGGCATCGTCATCTGCTGCCTCAGTCACCGTGACATGCGTCTTGCTATGAACCTTAGCAGAGAGCGCTCCAAGATGGAGCTTCTGTCTCGCCCCCTTCAATTGGCATTCCTGCTCAAAGGTACGAACCTTGAGTAGTAATTCAGAGAAGACCATTGGTTTCTTGGAAGGATCAGTCAAAGCTTCTTTCAGATGCAGCCTAGCGATTAAAACATCATCCCAACAACCGCGAATGAACTGATTCAGTAGTTGAGAGTCAGCATTTCTATCAACAAGACCTTTCCTCTCAATCACTTCTTGTAAGAAGCTATGCAGCCTACGGAGATAGTCAGCACACTTTTCACCCTGATGTTGATGCATCTCTAGAAACTGAATGTATAGCTCATCACCTCCTGTCACATTTCCATATGCATTCTCCAACTCATGGAGGTATGCGCTTGGTAGGGCATTTTCACCAATGTACAGGGCAACACTTAGGGCGGGTGGAAGCAGACTGTCAAGAAGAATCCGCCGCTGCAGGTGTTCAGTGAAACTAGCATCAGTGATTACTTGCTTGGCATGCAGACGCCATGTCTTGAAATCCACTTCAGAAGTAAGTTTAGGTGTGCTACCAGAGAACACACGTAATTTAGGAGGAGCGTGCAGGTGAGAAGCAATCTGTGCGCCCTGTTTAACAACATGCTCCACAACTACTTTTGTTACTTCCGGGGGTACGAGCATGACTAAAGAGGGGTTGCTGCTTTGCTCTTGTCCTGATTGATCCATAGGCATTGAGGCTCCATTTGCTAGAGTGAGATTTGGACTAGGTGGAACATGAGAGATCGGAGTAGAGGTTAGTGGTGGTTTAGGGGGCGTGGTTCCAGCATTAATTAGTTTGCCTACTGCTTGCTGGTGCAGTGCTTCAGAATTAACATTAAATTGCTTTGATAGTGCTTCAATTTGCTCTTTGAAATCTGCGGTCATATCTTCAACTACACTAGTTAGCAATTTGGCGGTCGACACCTCAGGAGAGGATGCAGATGTGTCTCTTGTCTCAACGAAACTCACTTTTGGACGGCCTTTGTCGTGATCGTACTCCACTATCTGAATAACTTTCCAGCAATGACCAGCGCCCCCCTGAGGGTGCTCTTTCTCCAAAAGCAACGGGGTCAAAACTTCCTCAAACTGGCATAATATGCTATCAGATATCTGTTCCTCTAGATGACAAATTTTTATCACTTCATCTAGAGCCCTAAAGGCTGATTTCACTTCTTCAATGCTAGTGGTAGCACTGACTCCTTCCAATATAACAGTGCGGTCCGGATCAAAACCATACTTTGCGCAAAGTTCCATGACTGTGATTTAGGTTGACTCACTAATCTATTTAGAGTAACAGAGTATTAGAAAGTATTCAAAAGTGTTAAAGTTCAGTTAATATATTCTATTACGCTACAAGTCCCTGTTCGGGCGCCATTTTTTATGTAACCCTACAATGACAAGTGGCAATAACAAGACCAAAACCACCATTCCAAAAGGGATTACAATAGTGTATTTAAACAAGGTTCAGATAATTGACTTATCTTGTTCAAATCTTCTGTTGAACTGTAGCGTATAAGAATACATGCATTAACCATATACTGTGTATATATATATATATATATACTCAATAAACTTCACAATTTGAATAAAGAAAACTTATACAATATTACTAGGTATAAACACAAGCACTTAAATATTAGTCTATGCTGCACAGCAATGCAATGTATTTGTACGAATATACCAATACAACAACAAAAAAATGTAATTTGAATTACAAACCCAAAGACTTAACACTGTTATTAGGAGGTTGTAATTAATACATTTAAAAAATAAAGTTCTGACTCCTTGTCTTCAGAGGGAAAATGTAAATACAAAAAAATAGCGCTGGGATTCCAAAAAGTTTAAAAAAAAAAGAAAAATTACTGCAGCAATTGAACGGGTACCCGTGTGAATGAATGCAAAATCTTACTTGGACTCCGTTAAAACAGTCACGTGCGTCTTACAAAAAAAACAATGTACGTGAATTCCTTCCAGCGTCCCTGACGTAGGTGAAATGAAGGAGAAGGGGGGAGGATCCAGTGGCGATGGATAACACTCACGGTGAATGGATGGCACTTACAATGGCACCAATCTATTATCAAAACAGTGATTCAGTCATGCACATGCAGGCAGGAGATGATTAAACGCTGGATATATCTCTAAATAGCACTGATGATAGTCATGCATATAACAATTGCGAGTTTCACGGTCATGCGCAAGCACACCATACCGGCTTTCCGTAGACTGGCACGTGCTGCCTAACTCCAGTACATTACCGATTTAGACAAATTGAACAGAACAATTACATAACCAGGCATTTTGTTTAGCTACACTTCGATTACTTGAAAGAGTATAATTTTACCTCTTAGCTAACATGCTAAACATTCATATCTGACAGGTTATCGTCGAGTATCTTTTTAATTTAACATACCGTAGCCAATAGCTAGCTAACTAACGAGACAGTAAAACCGAAGGGGGTCATGCAACATTTTCCACCATTTCATCCAAAACACACATTTCTCAATAAAATGCATGAATGAAACAAAACAAAAGCAACTATATTCACAAAACAGATCATGCATTGTGCAGAATTTGCATGCACATTTAAAATACAATGCTTAATATAACCACACTTCGACATGCAGCATTTTCTTAGCTTGGCTAGAAAATGTTTCTTAGCAAAACGGCAGGAATATGCGATCATTTCACTATATAATACATTCGGAAAATTATAGGTTAAGTGCTTACCTATTATCAAAACAGTGATTCAGTCATGCACATGCAGGCAGGAGATGATTAAACGCTGGATATATCTCTAAATAGCACTGATGATAGTCATGCATATAACAATTGCGAGTTTCACGGTCATGCGCAAGCACACCATACCGGCTTTCCGTAGACTGGCGCTTGATTCAGTACCTCTCACTAATATATCCAATAGAAAAGCCGTAAACAGTGCAGATTGCTGAAAAATATACTGTCGTGATTTACTTGTGGTAAATTAAAAAATCAAGACTCTTTATCTCTTAAAGAGATACACCCTTTTCACATTACTAGACCAGTAACTTAGTAATTTGCTTCTGAAAACTTTATGTGGGTTACATCAACACATGGTTAGATAGTTAGTATTACCCAATCCTGATCTAATGTTAGTATATTAGTAATTAGACAAGGGAGAATGAAACAATTAGGGAAGCGTGAGTGACAGCAAGAGAAGAAACAGCATGAACGCAAGGCTGCGGAAAAACATGGAAATATGTATGCAAACTAATAAACTATGACAGAACGTGAATACAAATAAGGGCGTGACATAACAATAAACATAAAACATGGCGTGGAACGGTTAGAACCGTAACAGTACCCCCCTCTTAACGACCGACTCCTGGCGGTCCATGGTGCTTATCAGGGTGGTCTCGATGAAAGTCCTTAATGAGGCTGCGGTCCAAGATAAGGCTGGGAGCGATCCAGGAACGCTCCTCTGGACCGTAGCCCTCCCAGTCGACCAGATACTGGAACCCCCGGCCTCGTTTACGAATGTCCAAAAGTTTTTTCACAGTATAAGCAGGGTGGTTATCAATAATACGGGGGGGAAGGGGAGGGGGATCCGGGGGACACAGAGGGTGGGTGGACACAGGCTTAATACAAGAAACATGAAACGTGGGATGAATTTTAAGGGAAGCAGGGAGTGACAATCTAACAGCAGAGGGGTTGATGATGGAGTCAATCTTGAAGGGGCCAATGAATCGGGGTTGGAGCTTGCGTGACGTGGATTGAAGGGGAATGTCCTTTGTGGAAAGCCACACAGAGTCGCCAGGCTTGTAAGCGGGTGCAGGTGTGCGGTGGCGATCAGCGACACGCCGGTTGCGGTCAGCCGTGCGCAAAAGCGCGGCCCTGGTGTCCTTCCATAGCTTGAGGCACCGGCGCATGTGGGTGGCGAGGGAAGGGACAGCAATCTCGGCCTCTTGGTCGGGAAACAGAGGTGGGAGGTAGCCTAGGGAGATCTCAAATGGGGATTTCCCCGTGGAGGCGCAGGGCAATGTGTTGTGCGCATACTCCACCCAGGTGAGCATCTTGCTCCAGACAGACGGGTTCTTGGCGGAGACACAGCGTAATGCAGCTCCGAGGTCTTGGTTAGCCCTCGCCGTCTGGCCATTAGACTGAGGGTGGTAGCCTGAGGTGAGGCTTACCGTAGCTCCGAGCGCCGAGCAGAACGCCCTCCAGACCTGGGAGATGAACTGGGGTCCTCGGTCGGAGACGATGTCCGCTGGGATGCCGTGGATCCGGAAGACTTCTTTGACAAGAACGTCAGCGGTTTCTTGGGCGGAGGGCAGTCCAGGCAGGGGAATGAAGTGTGCCGCCTTGCTGAAGCGGTCCACAACGGTGAGAATCGTGGTGTTACCCTCGGACGGTGGAAGTCCAGTAACGAAATCCACACCGATGTGGCTCCAAGGTCGGCCGGGCACAGGCAGCGGCTGAAGAAGTCCCACTGGGGCTTGATGAGAGGCTTTACTCCTGGCGCAGGTGGTACAAGCCTTAACGAACATCCTGGTGTCGGAAGCCATGGAACTCCACCAGAACTTCCGCTTGAGCACTGCCATTGTGCGGATGAAGCCAGGATGACAAGAGAGTGGCGAGGAGTGGGCCCACTGAAGCACCTGAGTCCGAGCAGTAGAGGGGACATACAGGCGATTACCCGGAACGGCTCTGGGGTCGGGCTCGTTGCGTAGCGCCCTCTGTATGACTGCCTCGATCTTCCACGAGACCGAAGCGATAGTGCAGGAGGCGGGCAGAATGTTCTCAGGTCTCTCTTTCTCCAAACTTGAGTCGAATTGCCTGGAAAGGGCGTCAGGCTTAATGTTTTTGGAGCCGGGCCGGTAGGTGAGAGAAAAATTAAATCTCCCAAAAAATAGGGACCACCTGGCTTGGCGAGAGTTGAGTCTCTTAGCAGTCTGGAGGTAGGCTAAGTTCTTGTGGTCCGTCCACACCACAAATGGTACTTCGGCCCCCTCCAGCCAGTGTCTCCACTCCTCCAATGCCAGTTTGACGGCGAGAAGTTCCCGGTTGCCAACATCGTAGTTTCTCTCCGCTGGTGAAAGTTTGCGGGAGAAAAATGCACAGGGGTGTAGCCGGTTGTCGGTGACGGAGACCTGGGAGAGCACCGCTCCCACCCCAGTGTCAGAGGCATCCGCCTCGACCACGAACTGGCGAGTGGGATCAGGGTGAATGAGAATGGGGGCGGAAGCGAACAGTCTCTTAATCTTGCAAAAAGCCCCCTCCGCTTCGGGGCTCCGGCGGAACGGTAAGGCAGTGGACGTGAGCTTGGTGAGGGGTGCGACAACTTGGCTATAGCCCCTGATGAATCTTCTATAAAAGTTGGCGAATCCCAAGAAGCGCTGTAAATGTTTCCGCGTGGCAGGCGTGGGCCAGTCAGTGACCGCCTGAATCTTCTTGGGATCCGCCCTGATCTGTCCCCTCTCTAGAATAAACCCCAGGAACTCCACTGTGTCCGAATGAAAAACACACTTCTCCGCCTTGACAAATAGTTTGTTCTCCAACAGTCTTTGGAGAACTTGTCTGACGTGGACTTCATGTTCCTGAGGGTTCTTGGAGTAAACCAGGATGTCGTCGAGGTAGACAAATACGTGTCGACCCAATAGGTCTCGTAGCACGTCATTGACCAGGGCTTGGAACACCGCAGGGGCATTGGTGAGTCCGAATGGCATGACCAGGTATTCAAAGTGTCCGAGAGAGGTGTTGAACGCCGTCTTCCACTCGTCCCCCTCTCGAATACGGACCAGGTGGTAAGCGTTGCGTAGGTCGAGCTTGGTGAAGATGGTGGCTTCATGGAGAGGATGAAAAGCAGAGTCAATGAGGGGTAAAGGATACTTATTCTTGATCGTGATGTTATTAAGTTCTCTGTAGTCAATGCATGGGCATAGGGAACCATCCTTCTTCTGGACGAAGAAGAACCCCGCCCCCACGGGTGAAGAGGACGGACGAATCAGCCCATTGGTGAGACAGTCCCGGATGTATCTCTCCATGGCCTCCCTCTCCGGTCTGGAGACCTTGTAGAGACGACTTGATGATAGTGGTGTGCCGGGCAACAGCTCAATGGCGCAGTCATAGGGTCTGTGTGGGGGCAGAGTCTGAGCCTGCATCTTGGAGAAGACTGTCTCCATGTCCAGGTAGACCGCAGGCACCGTCTCCAGTGAAGGCTTGGGGGCTTTGGGTGGGGTGGGTAAGTCCTCTGCTGGAGCAGGAGCGGATCGCAGGCATTGTTGGTGGCAATCGCGGGTCCAAGCTTGGATCTGACCTGTCTTCCAGTCGATGATGGGGTTGTGTTTCCTGAGCCATGGTAACCCCAAAATGAGCGGATCGTTGGGAGACCGGATGACGTGAAACTGGATAATTTCTTGGTGATTGCCGGAGATAATCAGTAGAATGGGTTCGGTGATGTGGGTCATTTGACAGAATGTCTTTCCATCAAGGGACCGAGCATTCAAGGGGTGGGGCAATGGAAGTGTGGGAATGTTCATGTCCTTGACCATCACCTCATCAATCAAATCGAGGTCCGCTCCGGAGTCCATCAGCGTTCTGACCTCGATCTCTCTCCCTGGCAACATGATCAAGGCCATGAGGGTCTGGCGAGAGTCATCTCCGCTGGTCTTCTCCGGGTAGGTCAGGGATCCAATCCGAAGTGGGGCATCGGCGTCTGACTTCTTGGAGCGAAGTCTGCACTGCTGTAGAGTATGCCCAAGCTTGCCGCAGTAGAAGCATGACCCAGTCTCTTTACGGCGTTTCCGCTCCTCCGACGAGACTCTCACCCCAGTGCGTGAGAGATCCATGAGCTCGGCCTCCTCCACTGGTCCCTCTCTGGGTCGAGGACTTGACCATCGTCTGGGGTAGGGCTGGCCGGCCGGAACTTGCCTCTCGTGGTGGCGTTGTCTGGAGCGGTTGTCCAGGCGAATGGCGGCACGAACGAGTTCATCAAGTTGCGTGATGGGTTCTTGATGTGCCAGCTCGTCCTGCAGAGTCTCACTGAGACTGGCTCGGAACAGATCGGCAAGAGCCTCCTTGTTCCAGTGGGTAGCAGCGGCGATGGTGCGGAACTCGATCGAATGATCCGCGGCGCTGTTCTTGCCTTGGCGGAGGGTGATCAGGCGTTGAGAGGGTTCTTGATCGCTGGACGCGTGTTGGAACACTTTGCGAATCTCCGCGTAGCGAGAGGGAAGTGACCCACTGGACCATACAGCTGTGGCCCAGTCCAGAGCTCTCCCCTTCAGCAATCCCATCACGTATCCAATCCGCCGCTCGTCGTCCTGGTAGGTCTGTGGTTGCTGCCGGAACACAAAGTCACACTGGAGGAGGAATGATCTGCATCTCTCCGGTTCTCCATCGAACCTCTCCGGGGGGGGTTGTTGTGGCTCCCGGAATTGCCAGGTTTCTGTGGCGTTGAACATGGGTAATGCAGGCGTGCTGACAGGCTGTTCTGTGGGACGTGGCTGGACAGCAATGATGAGTCTCCTCATCTCCTGGCACAGCTCTCTCATCTCCCGGCGAAGAGAGGAGATCTCCTGGGTGTGCTCCTGCACGATGGCACCTTGTTCCACGAGTGCGTGGTGCATTGCGGATGAGTCGGCAGGGTCCATGTTGGCGAAATTGTTCTGAGACGAAGTGCATGGAGGGTTGGACCCGAGAAGCACGAACAATGGATGTAATAAATACCCGCAAGGGCTTTATTAAGGAAAGTCCAGTAATCGTTGTCTTAGCACAAGCAAAGGTCATACACAAAAAATCCAGCCAATAAACAAAAGTACCGAGGGAGAAGGCAGTCTCGTCGTCGGTAAGCCAGGCAGTAGTTCGGAACCAGGAAGGCAATCAGCGTGGCAGAGGTACAAAAGGGAGAAGGCAAAAGAATAGTCGAAAAAACAAGCAGGGTCAGACCGGAGTCCTCGCCGCGTGGCAAAAGTACAAAATCAGCAAGCAGGAATCGTGGTCAGGACAGGCAGTGAAAACAAAAGGCTGGCAGTAAACAGTGGTCAAAAAACAGGCTTGGATCAAAACAGGAAATCAGAATAAGAATGCTAGACAAATGCTTAAGAGTGCTAGTGAGGCAACAATTTCGCAAGGACATGACATGAACACTGATCTTATATGCAGCTGTAGACAGGTGCAGACACTTAGCTTGAGAGCAGCAGGAAATTCACAACAGCTTGAGAAAATGACACGTAACGAGGCAATTAGTAAATCGTTAGTAGTTAACCTATCCTGACCTAGTACGAGAAACATAAGGTAAACATGAACACATGGTTAGATAGTTAGTATTACCCAATCCTGATCTAATGTTAGTATATTAGTAATTAAACAAGGGAGAATGAAACAATTAGGGAAGCGTGAGTGACAGCAAGAGAAGAAACAGCATGAACGCAAGGCTGCGGAAAAACATGGAAATATGTATGCAAACTAATAAACTATGACAGAACGTGAATACAAATAAGGGCGTGACATAACAATAAACATAAAACATGGCGTGGAACGGTTAGAACCGTAACAGGACATGTAGAATTAACCGTAAGAAATTCCCAGAAGAATTCAAAGATGTGAAAAAATGGGAACGAAAGACCGACCGTGGGGACATGAGGTGGTGTAGGGTAGAGGATGGTATCCTTGTCATCCAGTGGAAGGACACGCGTGCAGTTTCATGCCTCTCCAATTTCCACAATGCGAATGACTCCATTGATGTGACTAGGCTAGTGAAAAAAGATGCCACCTGGAGCAGACAAGTGGTCCACCAGCCTGCTGTAATCAGTGATTACAATAAACACATGGGGGGCGTTGATAGGTCAGACCAAATGATCAGCAGCTACAGTGTCCTACAAAAAACACAGAAGTGGTGGAAGACTATTTTTTTCCACTTCATTGACATTGCTGTCGTCAATAGCTTCTTGTTGTTTCAGGAGTGGCAACGCAGTCAGGCAGCATCAGGGGATAAGCATAGATTAGCTGACTATAGCCAGATAACATTCAGAGAGAACCTGTCTCGTCAGCTAGCAGGCCTGGACATCCACGCAAGTTCCCCGTGCCACACACTTAAGCCTTTGGCCTCGTCGTTTCACGTTACCCATACCGCTGAATTGCAGAAGTCACCCAGGAACTGTTGGCTCTGCTACAGAAAAAGCAGAATTGAACATAAGACAAAATTTGCTTGCATGGCTCCTGAATGCAATGGTAAAAGGTTTTGCATCGTTCAAAGCAGGAATTGTTTCAAAGCCTGGCACTCGGCTGAGTGTGACCAATTACGCGCAGAGGCCTAGATCCTGAGCTAAAACGAGAGGTTGTGCCGTCCATTCTCTCTCTCAATTCAATTTTTTCAATTTCAAATGCTTTATTGGCATGAAATACACATGGTAAATATTGCCAAAGCAAACACAAAATATACAGTACAATATGAACAATTAATTACTACAAATACAATTATGAAAATAATAGTAACATTATATATACATTGTATAAACTATAAAATAATATATACATTTTGTTGCTGTCTTGGTGTCACTCACTGTGTCTCAGGCTGTGGCAGGCAGAAATATATTGTGCTGCCAGGGTCATGCAGCTCCCTTCTTCCCCGAGGAGAATGGGGAGTTTCTGTTCATCAGGAAGGTTTAGGAAATTTGGGCATAACTGTCTAATTTTATGGAAGAAAATTTTTCGTTGGTTTTCATATTTTGTGCATTTTAAAAGAAAGTGCCTCCCTCTCCCTCTCTCCCTCCCTCTCTCCCCACAGGTATTACAATTATTGTTATCGTCTTGGTTATATTCTCTCCACAGGTATTAGACTTGTTGTTGGTTATCTTTTTGGTTATATTTTCTCCACGGGTATTAGACTTGTTGACTTATCTGCTGTATCTGTACTAAAACATTCATGATTTTACTGTAAATAAATTCAATGCATTAATTTGACGTGTAACTGATGTTGTATGATTATTTATTTTGTGAATTGTTTTAGTAATTGATGATATTGTGTTAAAGTAAGCATATTATTGTATATTAATGGATATAAATGGAAAGCCCCAGTTATCCTGTTTAAAATGGTATATTAAGGTTAGGGGTTGTGATGTTATATGATCAATCCATAAACATTTTTGCATATGCACATCATATTGTCAATAAACCAATATTCTAAAGCGTTTTTTAACCCTTTCCGCACCCATAACTGAAGTGATTATAACTTTTGAACGGTAGATGATAGCTCTATTCTGATTTTTGTTATATTTCACTCACAAAATGGTGAAGATACCATACACTCTAGCTTTTCCTATATCTTAAACATGAAATGGGTAAAAATGTAGGTTTCTCATTAGAAAATAGCCATTTAGAACATTTTATAAATTTAGTTGTTGAATGTCTTTCCATAATTGATGATATTACCATTAAGTAATCCAATTGTTTTTTATATCAATTGAAAGCCCCAGTTATCCTGTTTACAATGGTAAATAAAGTTTAGGTATCTGATGTAATATTATCACACCACAAACATTTTTGCAACGCATGTTAAGAAATAGAATGGAATAGAATGTTCACAAAATATTCGCTTAGGCTGGAAAGGGTTAAAGGTAGGATGACAATAACCAAATGACAAGGCATCTCTTCAATTAGTTTATTCCAAAAGCATGGTAGGTCCTACGTACGTCTTGTGTCTGTACTTTCAGTTTTTTTCCCTTTCTGTTGTCACAACTGCCCCTCTCTCTCTCACACACACACTTATTTTATTTTACCCCCCACCCCCACACCCACCTCTCAGTAACACTTTACATTTTACATTAAGTTGCACCTATACCTGCGTAGTTAAATTGTAACCAATGTGGTAACAAGTGGTTATTACTGAGTAACTCCAATGTAGGTAACGTGAAACAGCAGTTAGTGGTATTATTAATTACACATGTGAAACAAGGCCAGCCCTGTTGCAACCTGACGGAGCTTGCAAGGATATGCCAAGAGGAATGGGCAAAAATGTCCTGAAACAAGTGTGCCAAGCTCGTAGCTTCTTTCCCAAGCTTCTTTCTTGAAGCTGTAATCGCTGCCAAAGATGCAGCAACCAAGTATTAGGCTAAGTGTGTACAGATATGTAACCCCTAAATAACCTATTTTCGTCAGTAAAATAAAATTTCATATTTTCTAAAAACCTGTTTTCACTTTGTCATTATTGGCTATTGTGTGTAGATGTTTGATGTTCAATCTATTGTAGTATAAGTCTGTAATGTAATAAAACGTGGAGAAGTTGAAAGGGGTGTGCAGACTTTCCGGCTTGACTGTACATTATGAGAAGTGTATTTCATGTTTTTATTGAGTTCATTGATTGTTTATTGGGAAATGGTATGGTCTTAGGAGGGTAAACCCTATTTAAGGCTCCTCAGCCTGCTCAGTCGGGGTTAAGCTGTGGGCGAGGAATCACCCCACTAAAAGCTTAGAGTAAGTTGGGACATTTGGGGATTTCCCTATGTTCCTGTTTCCAGGGGTTTGGAAATATGGTATATAGCCAGTTTATTATTTTTGTTTAGCACTGAAAAAAATGTATCACCGTTCACCCTATTTCTGTTGTCTGCCTCCTGTTTGACTGCTCGCCATCCTCACAGTTTCATTGAGACTGGGTCGGACATTTACAGGGCACTTCCCTTCTCCCCCAAACTACAGAAATAGTAAAGACAAACTGTAGTCACTGTTACTTCCTGACTTTCACAACTAAATGCGAATGTGGCGCAAGAAAATAAAGAACTTACAGTAGGCTAATGTCTAAGCTATTATTGAATTTGTATTATATACCATCAGTTCAACAAACATATCGACTTAATGGTTACTTTACAATGTACAATAGCCTCCGAACATGTCATACTTAAGTTGTGCATAAAATGTATTGCAAACACTATTATTATTATTATTAATACTAATAATAATAATAATAATAATCTGTGGCAGACAAATTTTTTGGGCAGTCATATTGTCTTAGTATTGTCTTCTTTTCTGATATGCAAAGTTAATGGGAAATATGCCTGTGTGGCCTATGTTGTTGTCCAATGGCACATGTCATGATGCAGAATGATATGGCTATGCCTATTAGTTTTGGCAGTGAAATGTAACTAGTGTTAGCTAGTTTTGGCAGTGAAATTGAACTAGTGTTAGCTAGTTTTGGCAGTGAAATTGAACTAGTGTTAGCTATTTTTGGCACTGACATTTAACTAGTGTTAGCTAGTTTTGGCACTGAAATTTAACTAGTGTTATCTAGTTTTGGCACTAAAATTGAACTAGTGTTAGCTCTTTTTGGCACTGAAATTTAACTAGTGTTATCTAGTTTTGGCAGTGAAATTGAACTAGTGTTAGCTAGTTTTGGCACTGAAATCTGAATGTCACTCAGCTAGTATAGTCAGGAAGTTAGCAAAGATAAGTCCAAGCTTCAACGAAGCAAATCAAAATGCTTTATAAATGCAGAAGTGGATCTCAGTTGAGAAAACAGACCAGCAGAAAAGGTTGCCGAATTTCAATGTAGAGACTGAATCGACTGGCTAGCCTGGGAGCTGATATTGCAAACCGCGTGGCTCAGGTGGGTGAGGGTGTGCTTAGTAAATCTTTTTGATTTTGAAAACTGCTTATTACGGATAAGAAATGGGTTGTAGCTTTGTTTCATTTTTATGATGCCCCTATTATAGAAATATTGGGTAAATGCGTTTTTCATCCTCTTGGTATCGTGAAATATTAGGGGATATTGATATTGCCCCCTGTAGCTTTTGAGTGTTTGAGGAAAGCGAACATGTCAAGGCAGTAACATGGGGTTTTTTAAAAGATGATTATTAGCTAAAGGTAGTATGGTTAAGGTTTTTGGCTGTAGCAATACCAGTGATTGCGTCGGGAAATCTGTACATTAATGTAGATCTACACAGCATAGCCTACTTAGCTCACATTCCGCGCTCCAAACAATACCTCTTTTCTGTGCTTTTGGTCTGTTTTTTGGTGGAGATAGGAGCAGATAAAAAACTTAGAAGGAAATCTAATCATCATAGTACAGGCCATCCGAATTGATGGATGAAATTACAGTGAAGCCATGCAAATGTTTTTTTTTACATACTTAAGTTATTCTGAAGAAATAAATCCAGTCCGAAAAGGTATATAGCCTATAGGCTACATCATTTTATCTATTGTCTTACTATAGCAATGATGTAACGTTAAGTAGCTAGCTGAACTTAGGCTATTGGTAGTAGGCTAACGTTACATTTTTAATTCTAAAATATTCACGGAAAAACACACCCCTTGGTGTTATTCTCTCTTCAAAGCTCAGTAGAATTCACTGCTTTAAAAGCTATTCTGCAAAAAAAAATCAATGTCCCTGGTTATTGTGCACCAGAAGTGAGATACCTAGCATTACCTTGTAGTGTAGTTTTCTAGCAGAATATATGGTTCTTGAGACTAAGACCAGAGACTCATGTCCCCTACAGGGGATACAAATGAATCGCCGGGTCTTATGAGGATACGACAGGAACGCATCCATTGGCTGATATACTACTGCCAATCATTGTGAGGCTGCTGGCCACTTGAAGTGGCAACAGGCCTGCATTCTACATCAGAGTCAGACCAGGCTGTCACACAATGAAACCCAGTGTTTTAATAGGACAAGTCGTTCATAATCCCTGTTAATGTATGATCTTAATATCATTGTGATCAGCGTTGGACCCATCCTGCGGGCCCCTTAGGTCAGGGGACACATTAAAAATGTCTGGTGTTAAGTGTTCATTAGTGCTCAGAAGGAATCAGTGTAAAATGTACTCCATCAGAGTTGCTTTAACAGCCATTCTGCTCTGTAAGTTTCCAAATCCGTCTGCCGATCACAGACCATAATCAGACAGCAAAAGTACAGATTTACGTGGCAAGATTCAGAGCAGTTTTACATATCAATACACAAACGTGCCTCCAGACATGTTTTTGCATGTGGGACTGCCCCTGTTAGAGCTTCACACCTCTCAGTTTAAATCAGTCTCATGAGCGTGTGAGGAAGCCGTGGCTGCTCGCGTGCGGACCATACACGCTTTCGCCCCGGCGCAGCACGGCTGCCATCGCCGCTGATCTGATTAGCCGAGCGCACACTCGCCTTTGGCTGCCCGCCAAGCACCAGGAGTCTTAACGAATCGCCAGGGTTACCGTTCTCCAAGGCCTTGAGAGTGTGGGCCTCATCCATCCGCATATCATTAAAAGGCCACTGATATAAACTGTGCGAGTCAAGCAACAATGCTGAATTCACTCTGAACACATCGTCCTGCTTGTTTGAAGCTGTCCTGTTTGTTTGAACACCCCCTGCATTTACTGAAGAATAAATCACACTATCCCCATAAAGACAGAATCTGATCACACACACCATCCCAATAAAGACAGAATCTGATTACACACCCCATCCCCCTAAAGTCATCATAAGATCACACTCATTGTCACTCTAAGGATAACATTTAACATTTGAACACACATATTCAAGACATAACTTTATCACGTACAGTATGCCATCTCTCGAAAGCCATGGCCTGATCGCACACCATCTGAATAAAAACATTACTTTATCATACACTATATCACTAAAGACTGTCTGATTACACACACAACCCTCTAAAGACATTGCCTGATCAAACACTGGCCTGGAAAATCATACAATATGGCAGTCTGGATGACGCTGCAATGCCAGAGCACGGCAGGATAGGATGACTGACATCTGACTGACAGAAATGTCTGCCAGGATAAAGAGGATATTTGCTTCATATGTATCCTCTGCAATGCATTCCCACTGCTTTTTCCATGACCTTCCCAATGCCTGCGAAGGCAACGCTAACAGCTAACGTCACCTGGAATTCTGCATGCCGCTAACGCAATTTGAAGTTTGTACTGCGTTCCCTTCTGCACATGAACATGGGCTCCATTCTATTTAATTTTTTTTTTTAGCTCAGCTCTGACCCAGCCAGAAGAAAAACGCATCATCCAAGTCACTGTGGGTCTCATGCCTAAATTCCGCTGTATTTTGTCAAACAAAGCCGAACAGTTTTGAGGGTCAAAAATAGATCGTAAAAAGGGCAGCTGATTGAAGTGGTGCTGCCTCCAAATTCTGCAGAGGCTGGAATATTTTGTCTCGTAAAAAAATGCTTCTCAGAAATGCTTCTGTTTTAATTTCATTTTTGCCCTGCGGTTAAATTCAAGGTCAAGACTTGACTTTGGCAACTCCAAGAAGACTCCTCAACGCCATCGCACCAGCCCTTGGGCTCCTCCGCCCAGGGGTCAGAGGTCAGATGCTATAAAAGAGGTCCAGAAGTCACAGCCCAGAGTTGGATATGAGTGAACCGTTATTCAAAAATCATCACGAGGGACTCGCTGGCCAGAACATCATGTGACGCCAGCTGCTTATTTTCAACGTCAATTAATTTTATTTTCCTACTGTGGAATATGGCCTGTAAAAAGGAGCCTCTCTCCAAGATAAAGATGAAGATGCACATCATCAGAGACTACCATATTGGGCTTTTTTCTTTCAATAAACCTCCCGCTTGCCTACAAATCACCCCTCTCAAGCTCAGCGAGGTGCTGATTAATTTTTCTTTCTGGACAGGGAGAGAGAGAGAGATTTCCCAGCGGTAATTTAAAGATTGGCAGCCCTATGACGACCCGCAGCCGCAAAGAAAGATTCCTCGCTGATTAACAGAGCTTCCAGAGGGGTGGGGGGCCACGGAGCCAGGGCGCGTTCCATACCCGTGCTCTCACCGGGAGGTGCAGAGCCCGACAAACTCAAACTGAAAATTGGAACCCCTCTTTACAGCAGCCAACTTAATGCTGCTTTTATAGATGGCTGCTGACCTCCGTGCTGGCATTAGCATAGTGTAAGTACAGTGCTCTTAAGCATAATTGTTAGGCGTTACAGTATGTCACGCACTGCCATTAAATGCATTCATTTTAGCACCGTTTTCCTGCTTTGATACCCATTTGCTGTAATTGACTGTTATGTGCATATTATAGTTGCTTCTCTGGGTCTTGTTGCTTTTGTGTTTAATGTAGCATAAAATGTGCCACTAAAAGCCATTACTCCATATTGGCCGGGTAAAGTCGTCTGGATAAGAGCATCTGCCAAATAAATGACTTAGTAAATAAATTAATGAATGAAAACGGATAAATCTACACTAGTGGGGTTAATAATGGACTGTGCTGCAGGTTCTCTGCAGTTGGGTGTTGCTCTCAGCTGAGACAGAGCAATCACCCCAACAACAGCACCTGAGGATGGTGCACCTGGAGCAGACCTCGAGTCAGGGGTTCTTTACCAGCACCAGTAGCCAACCTTGGCCTCTATTTTCCGGCTGCTGCATGGTGTTTGGCAAGCTGTCGCACTGGTGAAGTGGCACTTTCTTCATGGATTTGGTGACTCGCCATGCGTCAAAGCGGAAAAAGAGATGCTATTGGGGTGTGTCAGTGAAGAGCAGCACACTGCAACTTTGGTGCAGCTCATTGCAATTTTGGTGTCAGCATAGTCTGCAATTTGCGCCTGTGCCACCAGCCGGCTCAGACCAGGTCTACGTCGCAAGTTGCAGTGCAGCGTATGGCGAGTTGCTAATTTCAGAGCTTTCTCTTTGAGCAATACGTGCATGATAATAACCTATTTAAAAGCCATTTTGTGGATCATATGCTGTCCATATTGACTTTGATATAAATCTCCCAAGCAGGAGAAATGCTTTGCATTTATTATAAATTTTTAAAAAAAACTTTATTATGTTAATTCCTGTGTATTTATTTATGTTTTTAATTGTTTATGTTTTTATACTGCAACGTGGTCCTGGGGGTATTGTATTGTTATTTTTCTCACACCCATCTTTAATGAGAAGAACGACAATAAACACAACTTAAACTACAACAATCTTTTCAATTTAATTATTTGACTTATTAAAAATGAATAAAAATGAATGTGTGTGCCATGGCGCACCGAGAACAACATTAGCCTAATGTCAATTAACCGTTTCTTACACTAGGCAACGGTTCTCGTAGGACCAGAGCTACATGCATTAACTGAATTAGTTATCTCCTCCCAAGCTACTTTAACATCTGCTCTTGAGTCAGCTTGAGGTGCCATGGCCTTGATGACCCTGCACCTCTCGCACAAGAACACCAGTTTCCTCTTGGGAGCAGCTTTTTCAGTATATATATCCTTGTCTTCCAATGCAGTGGTAGACCATATAAATTGGCTGTACGCAAGGGTGCAAAGCATACGGTCCTTAAAGAGAATGAAAAGGGGTAATTTTATTAGCTATGGTTGAATCCAGCTGCACTGATAATATATTCAGTCTAATCCAGGCCATTTTCCACCAGCACCGTGTGCTGTGAGCTCCTTGCCTCTGGTCACAAAAATACCATAAATAAAGTAGGCACGCCCAGCGCACACATGTGCCACGCCAATCACTGCGCCCATGTGCCTTGAGTCAGGAGTTGTACAACAGTGCCTGGGATGGTGCATCTGGAGAAGACCTTTGGCTCTATTTTCTGGCCGGTGCGTGGCGTGTGGCGAGCCGCAGCACTGCTTTTGTTTCTGATCACCATTTGATGAGCAAAAAGCACTTAGGATCAGGAGCGAAGGACAAATAAACGATAGCTCGAGAGCATCTGCCCCACGTGTGAACTCAGCCAGTTAGCGGGATGGGTTTTTTCATCGGGGCATTTCTAAGTTCCTCATTTCACGCTCTGTGTTTCCCCTTTGACTGGGTGCTGACTGGGATGTTGCGACAATTTTCAAATGTGTCCCTTGTGATGCAGGGCTGGGGAGGGCCACTGCATCACGTGGTGAACAGACAGAGAAACACAAACGATAAAGTAAATGCTGCTTTTTATTAAAACAGAAAACACTCACCAAAATAAAGAGAAAATCACCACTGCTTCAAATGCGCTTCTTGCCATTGAAATCAATCGGCAAAGACAATTCAGACCTTTATTCTAATGGATTTTAGTGGCGGATAATCAAACGCAAAGGTAGGGGGATCAGAACAAGTCACTCACGCAGTGAGGACCAATAAAGGGAGTAACACAATAATAAATGCAAAGAAAGAAAAGACAGGGAACTACTTCCTTGTGGCTAAACAGCCAAACGAAAATCAACCCACTAAAATAGGGTGAACTCGAATAACGAGTGAAACACAAACTAAATCTCCCGAGCTCAATACTGGAGCCAAAACGGGAAACTTAGCAAAGAAAAGAACACCTTCGGCACATAAGTTTGGGCGGCCGAAAAGATGTAAAACCAAAATGAAACAAACAAAGAAAAACTGTCTCAGAGAGAACAGCAAAGAATAAAAGAAATAGCACAGAACGCTAACAGAAAGAATAATACCTATACCTGAAATAAAATCTAATAGCAAGTCCCTCGTGAACATAAACAGCGTTTAATATCACAAGGTCGCTAGTACCTGGCTATACCTGGCTCAATGCAATGTCGAATGACAAAGAAGCACCGGGGAAGTGGAAGTGAGGAACTTAAATACCCTGCAGGTAGAAGCACAGGTGAAAATAATAATGTGGGAAAGTAAACCCCGGAATAGAATGTGGAAAAAATCAGATAGATTCTCAATTGGGAAACCAGGATGAGAACCGCAACGAAAAATAAAATAAAAACCCATGAACCATGACACTTATTTTTTTAAAACATGTAGCCACGAATTACATTGCACACATTTTTTAAATCTAACCATCTCAAGATGTATAAGTGTGGACAGAGGGGACAAAAACGATTTAAATAATTATAGGCTGATCTCTAAATTGTCTTGCTTTGCAAGGATATTGGAGTCATTGGTAAATGACGAACTCAATTTTATTTATTTCACTCTTCTATGCTGAATCCCTGTGAGTCTAGGTTTACAACCTAGGTTTACAAACTGTAACTCACCCGTCTAAACTTAACATTGTTGTTCTCTACCGCCCTCCAGGTCCACTCTGCGCCTTCCTGGATGAACTGGACACTCTCCTGAGCTCCTTCCCTGAGGATGGCACCCCTGTAATTCTACTGGGCGACTTCAACCTCCAGCCAGAGAGCTCCCAGTTATCCAGTGTCGGCTCACTCCTCCAGTCCCTCGTCCTCACCCAGTCCCCATCGCCTGCCACCCATAAGGCTGGTAATCAACTAGACCTTGTATTCACCAGGAGCTGCCCCACCTCTGAACTCATGGTGACTCCCCTCCCTGTATCGGACCATTTCTTTATTTCGTTCTCTCTCTCCTACCCACTCTCCCCCAACTCCTCTAACAACCTGCCCTCTGTAACTTTCAGGAGAAATCTCCGCACTCTCTCACACTCCTCTCTCTCTACCTCTGCTCTCTCTGCCCTTCCTCCACCTGCAGATTTTATTAATTTGCCTATTGATGTTGCCACCTCCACCTTTAACTCCTGCCTCTCTCAGTCTCTCGACTCACTATGTCCTCTTGTCTCCAAACCAGCTCGACAATCACCCCCCTGCCCGTGGCTGACGGATTCTCTCCGATCCAGCAGAACCACGCTGCGAGCTGCCGAGAGAAAGTGGAGGAAGTCCAGATCTCCAGATGATCTGGCTTCGTATCACACTCTGCTGGCAGCCTTCACATCAGCAACCACATCTGCTAAGATTTCATTTTTTCAGTCAAAAATTAATGCATGTGTGTCTAACCCACGTAAACTCTTTTCCACCTTCTCTTCCCTGCTGATCCCTCCACCACCCCTTTCACCCTCTTCCCTCTCTGCAGATGACTTCCTGATCCACTTTGAGGATAAGGTAGCCAAGATCAGAAACTCTTTCACACATCCGGTAACGCCCCAAATTCCCCTAAATGAACCCACTGCTACATTTCTGTCCTTTAAGACTCTGGAGGACACAGATGTACTCGAACTTGTATCACACCAGCGTGCAACCACCTGCCCACTGGACCCCATCCCTTCAGCAGTCCTCCAATCTATATCCGGTGAGGTCCTTCCATATCTGTCCTCCATTATTAACACCTCCTTAACCTCTGGCTATGTTCCTGCTGTTTTCAAAACTGCCCGTGTTACCCCTCTCCTTAAGAAGCCTAGCTTGGACCCCTCTGATGTCAGAAATTATCGTCCTGTGTCTCTCCTGCCCTTCTTGTCAAAAGCTGTTGAACGCGCTGCCCTTAACCAACTGTCTGTTTTTCTCCACCAGAACAACCTGCTCGACCCTCATCAGTCCGGCTTCAGAACCGGCCACTCAACTGAAACCGCACTCCTGGCTGTGACCGAGGCACTCGCCACTGCTAGAGCCTCCTCCCTCTCCTCTGTCCTGATTCTCCTTGACCTGTCTGCAGCTTTTGATAGGGTCAACCACAAACTCCTGATCTCCACACTGGCTGAGATGGGCATCTCTGGAACTGCTCTCTCTTGGTTTACTTCTTATCTCACAGATAGATCCTACCAAGTCTCCTGGAAGGGCTCTATCTCTGCACCTCATCCTCTTTCTACAGGAGTCCCGCAGGGATCTGTACTGGGTCCTCTGCTGTTCTCCATTTACACTAAGTCTCTTGGTTTGGTCATTAATTCACATGGCTTCTCCTACCATTGTTATGCTGATGACACTCAACTCTACCTCTCTTTCCCTCCCTCTACCCCACAGATTAAAGAGAGGATATCTGCTTGCCTGGCTGACATCTCTGAGTGGATGTCTAGCCATCACCTGAAGCTCAACCTCGACAAGACTGAGCTGCTCTTCATGCCACACAAGACATCCCCGCTTTTAGACCTGTCCATCACCGTCGACGGAACTATGGTGACCGCCTCCCGCTCTGCAAGAAACCTGGGGGTGGTCCTGGACGACCAGCTGGACTTCAGAGAGCACATCAGGGCAACGACACGGTCCTGCAGGTTCCTCCTGTACAACATTAGGAGGATTCGGCCGTACCTGACAACCTACTCTGCCCAGCTCCTTGTCCAGACCATGGTCACCTCACGCCTGGACTACTGCAACTCCCTTTTCGCAAGCCTGCCAGCCTGCGCCATTCTGCCCCTTCAACTGGTCCAGAACGCGGCCGCTCGGCTTGTGTTCAACCTCCCGAAGTTCACACACGTCACCCCCCTGCTGAGGTCACTCCACTGGCTTCCAGTCATGGCCAGGATCAGGTTCAAAGTTCTGACCCTGGCCTACACTGCAGCCAAAAGGTCAGGCCCCTCCTACCTACAGGACTTGATCCAGCACTACACTCCTGCTTGACCACTTCGCTCTGCTGGTGCAGGGCGACTTGCACGTCCCTCCCTCCGTGTCAACGGCACTCGCTCGTCCCGACTGCGGAGCTTCTCCACTCTAGCTCCACAGTGGTGGAATGAACTCCCCACTCCGTTGCGCTCTGCTGAAACGCTGTCTGTTTTCCGTCGTGGTCTGAAAACACACTTTTTCAGACTCCACCTTGATTAACTACATATATAAGGCCAAATATATATAGTATGTTCTTGCTGTTTATTTTCTATTTGGTTTTGCTATTTCATAGCTTAGAATGTATAGCCGACTGTATTCTGTATTCTGTTGACTACTAGCGATAGCTCCTATGTTGTGAGGAAGTTGTGCTTCATTGGATTTGCTTTGTAGATTGTGTCTAAGACCTTCAATATGCACTAATTGTACGTCGCTTTGGATAAAAGCGTCTGCCAAATAACTGTAATGTAATGTAATGTAATGTACAACCAGCCACAGCACAATCTCTGTAGCCATTTTTAAATGACATTGTGACTGCTCTTGATAATAGGGAGCACTGTGCTGCACTCTTTGTTGATTTATCCAAAGCCTTTGACACAGTCGATCCAATACTGTTACAGAGGTTATCTAGTATTGGTTTGGATCCTATGACTTATATGTGGTAGTTACCTCTGATAGGTACCAGTGTGTAAATGTAGGTAGGTAGACCCGATCACAGTTTTTACATAGTACCAAGGGCGTTGCCCAAGGTTCGGGCCTGGGCCCGTTTTATTTAATATTTATATGAACAACATTGTTTTAACACTGAACACCTGTAATTATCATCTGTATACTGCTGTGCTGCCTCTATACAGTCTGATGTTGATAGTATGCACCTTTCCTTTTACAGTTTACAGAAACAATTTATCAGGTTCAAACCTGTCTGGAACTCAGAACAAACAAAGCAGATGCTATTCTCTAGAGCCAGTTATTGTATTGATTACAATCACCTCCATATCTGCTCTTTAACTGGTATGCTCATTGAAAGTACAAACACCTTAGCATTTGGATAGACGGCACACTCAATTTCAAAGTTCTTATTGATGATTTAACTATGAGGTTGCGGTTAAAGCTCAGCTACCTATACAGACACGAAACCTGCTTCCCCATATCCTGTAGAAAGAGGTTAATCAAAGCAGTGTTCCTGTCCGTTTTAGACGATGGTTAAATATTGTATAGACATGCTACCAGCATTAAGCCATTAGTTGCTGTCTACCATAATTGTGCCCTTATTTTTAAAACTGGTGACAGCTAAGGAACCATCACTGTATCCTGTATAAGGTTGGCTTGTCCTTTCTGTTAATAATACGTGACTGACACTGGTATGTTTTTATCTCTAAAGCCATGCTCAATATGCTACCTCCTTATTTATCCACACTTCTGGTCTGAAATACCACCACATATCAAACATATTCCGAGGACTGGCTGGTTCCCAGTGTTCCCACTGTTAACGACAATCTAGGTTGATCTGCATTCTGCTTCATTCTACTTTCCCATACACATGGAATATTTAGCAAAATAACACTAAAGATGGACTCATTGTTGTTGCTAAAACAATCCCAGAGCTTGATTTCATTTTAAATGTATCTGCTTGTACTTGTTTTATCTGATGTTTGTTCTGCTGTAACCCGGCAGCATTGAAAATGAGGGTCTCTCCCTCAATGCTCTCAGAGATGTAAAGGTTGAATGAATGAATGATTTAATGAATAAATTAAGTAACGTGGATATTTTGGATGTAAAATTCAGGCTTCTGGATGTATCCCCTTCTACATCCCACAGCACTGAGGGGCCGTGCCATATGGCTGACATGGCAGAAATGACGAGGAACCAACAGGGAGAGAAAGATCACATTTCCGAGCTTAACCGCGCAGGCTGCCCTCCATTGGAAGTTTCTGGAATACCTTATCAGCATGAGCTGTACTGAGGCACCTGCAGGTCACGGTTGGTCATCAGTGGTAAGAAACAAGGAAACTGCTTCTGCAAACCGAGAGTTTACCAATTCTCCTCATGTATATGGCTGCAACTTTGAGCAAATAAAATAATAATCACATAACCAAGAATTATCCGTTTCCATTTCATTGTGACATCAGCACAAATTAACTTCCCCTTTGTGAGGTCATAGAGGGGGTGAAACAACAGGAAGTGTGTGTTCCTGTCGTGGTTCATGGCTGTTTTGTTTTCTTTTATTTTGCTGCTCTCGTCCTGCTTTCCCAATTGTGAATCAATCTGATTTTTTCCACATTCCGTTTCGTGGTTTGCCGTCCTCATTATTGTTTTTACCTGTGCTCCAACCTGCAGGGTACATAAGTTTCTCACTTCACTTCACTTCAAGAGATTTAGTTGTTATTTACTAGTTTTCTAGTTCGCCCATTTTTGTCGTTTTGGCTGTTTAGCCTTAAGGAATATGTTCCCGTTTTTTCTTTCATTATTATTTTCTCTCCCTTAATTATTGGTCCTCACGTCTTGTGAGCTGACTTGTTCAGATTTCTCCCACCTTCGTGTTTGAACAATTAAGAAACCCATTACAGAACAATCAAACCAATCATGGATGATTCAGCAAGGTTGCAGGGAGACCAATCAGGGGATAAAAGATCTGACAAATACATCAGGGGTATTGAGGCCAATCAGCAGTTGCTGGCTAATCAATTTAGTCAGCTGAGCGCCCAAATGAGGGTTCAAGAGGGTTGGTCCCACGAGTTGATGGAGGGTATGCAATCCCTCACAGTTTCACACCAAGCATTCACACCTCCCGCTCAGGCTATCGCCTCCTCAATTCCCTTTGTTCAAATTGGTAGGGAACCCAAGTTACAACTTCCTCTCGACTATGATGGTAGAGCAGGAAAATGCCGTGGGTTTCTCGCTCAATGTTCTAATTTCTAAGCTCAATCCTCATGATTTAATAATCCAGACTCCAAAGTTGCTTTTGTCACTACTTTCTGAGTCTGCGCTTGATTGGGCTACGCCCTTAATCAGGAATAAATATTCTATTTTAAATTCCACTACGACACTTATGAAGGAGATGGAGTCGGTTTTCGACCATAACATTTCGGGTCGGGAATCGGCTAGACGGCTTCATCGCCTTCGCCAGGTTCGCCAGAAGCTCCTCTTATGATGTCATTTTCTGAGGCATTGGATGAGTCTATTCAGGATGCTCTAGCTATTCTCGAGCAACTTGATTCATTAGATGAGTTAGTGTCTTCCGCTATTCGGATAGACAATCGTCTACAGGATCGTTTAAGTCATAAAGAACACAGAGAGGACCACAGAAATAAGTATTTTTAAATTTCGGTTACTAAGTCCGTTTCTCCTACAGTAAATTCCCTATCAACTAGTACAGAGGGACTCATGCGGATAGATGGGGTCTCTAGGGTTTCTGATAAATATTCCAATCACCGGGCTGAGTGGTGTCACTATTGTAAAAGGAGAGGTCACGCCATCAGTCAGTGGGGCAAATTAAAGAAATAAAAAATCTCACTAGAGGAACCAGGTTCGATAGCGAGACTCCAAGATACCACATTGCGTACTTTACTATCTGTCAGCCTCCTGTGGAGACAACGTTCTATTCAGGTCAAGGCTTTTATTGATTCTGGGGCTGTGGATTGTTTTATGGATGCCCAATGGGCTAAAGAGCACCACATCCCTATTCAGCTCCTCGAATAGCCCCGATTTGTCACCGCTCTCGACAGACGGCTCTACTTACTATGTCTGTTCATCAGGATACCCATACTGAAAGAATGCAGTTTTTTTAAATTCTCCCACTCATCCCCTTGTTTTGGGTCATACGTGGCTCGTTAAGCACGAACCCCATATTAAGGATAAGAGGGTTATCCGTCAATGGGGTTCTGCGTGTACGGCGCAAGGTCACATCGCTCCGCCCAGTTTGTTAGGGGAGTGTTTTAACGATTCGGATTCCGACTCTGAGCTGGAGGAGGTTGCTTCTTCGCCTAATCAAGGAGCATCGGTTTCTGAATCTGAGGTTGGTGACGATCGCCTGGAATGGGACTCTCTGGCTGACATAGATTCTTATTGGAAGGAAATATCTTCCGAGGATCCTTCCGACTCTGAGATTCAGTGGTCGCCTCTACCTGGGTTGCCTATTGAGAAGGAGGATACTGAGATGGCAGGCACTCTTGAATTTCCTTTACCTCTCAACCTTCCATATGCAGAGTTATCAGAGGTATTTAGCAAACAGAGGGCAACCACCCTTCCGCCCCACCGCCCTTTTGATTGCGCTATT
Organism: Ilyophis sp. 1 JC-2022; assembly: GCA_022702515.1. Classification (NCBI taxonomy): domain Eukaryota; kingdom Metazoa; phylum Chordata; class Actinopteri; order Anguilliformes; family Synaphobranchidae; genus Ilyophis; species Ilyophis sp. 1 JC-2022. The sequence continues at coordinate 11,029,387 of CM040402.1, forward strand.
GAGCTGTATCCGGGTACTACTCCTACGAGAGGGAGTCTTTATTCCTTGTTGACTTCCGAGAGTGCTGCTATAAAGGCTTATATCGATGAGGCGTTGGCTAACGGTGTCATGATCCCACTTGTTTGTGCACATTTGTTCATGTTTTCTGCGATCTCGCATTCTCTTTCTTTCTGTCTCCAGCTTCGCTTCCTTCTTGAGTATTGTTAACTAATCTACTAATTTACTAATGCTAGTCAGATAATTACTACCACACTAATCTGCTAACCATGTCTCATGTGATTTACTAATTAACTAATTTACTAACGCTAGGATGGGATAATTACTAACAGACTAATTGATTAATGATCTTCGTCTAGTTTTCCCAAGCTGTTCCTAATTTATCTCTGTTCTCAAGCTAAGTGTTTGCACCTGTCTACACCTGCATTTAAGCCAGTGTTTTCCGGTCTTCCTCGCAAAATTGTTTCCTTGACTTGTCTTGCACTTTTGAGTGTTTATTTCCAAGCCTCATTCCTGTTATTACCCACGCCTGTACCCTGACTACTGTTTACTGCCTGCCTGTGTATTATTGACTACTGCCTGCCTGACCTATGAGAATCGCCTGCTGTCTATGGTACTTCTGCTCCGCGGTAGAATTTCAATTCTGACCCACGCCCGGACATTAACTACGAGCCTGCCTGCCGTTTGTCTGTACCTTTGCCTTCGCTGACAGCTTTTCCTGGATTTTGACCATTGCCTGTGACACTGTTTATGAGACTGCCTTCTCGATTCGGTACCTGTACTTTGATTGTGGATTTTCTGTGTATGACCATTGCTTGGATATTGATTACAAACTTGAACGCTCCTATTAATAAAAACTCTTGCAGGTTATTTTTTATATTCCACGTTTCTGAGTCGTGCATTTTGGGTCCAAACCACCTTGTTCTGTTACAAACGGTTTTATAAGACTATCGACCTCGCCCGCTGGCCTGGGGTTCTTTTTCGTAAAAAAAAAAGAATGGTACTTTAAGACCATGTATTGATTATCGCACGTTAAACGCCATAACGATAAAGAACCGATACCCACTTCCCTTTATGAATTTGGCGTTTGAACGTCTCCAAGGAGCTACAATTTTTTACAAATTAGATCTCTGTAATGCTTATAATCTAGTGCGCATGCGTGAGGGTGATGAATGGAAAACCGCTTTTAATACCCATAACGGACACTACGAATATCAGGTCATGGCGTTCGGTCTCACTAGCGCCCCCTCGGTCTTTCAGTCAATAGTCAATGACGTACTACGGGAGATGTTGGAGAAATTTGTTTTTGTTTACATGGTTGACATTAAAATTTTTTCTGCCGATTTACAGACCCATATTGGGCATGTTAAACAGGTATTGAAAGCCCTGTTGGAGGCTAAATTATTTGTCAAGGCGGAGAAGTGCTCATTTCATGCGAGCACAGTTTCGTTTCTGGGATTCATTGTGTCAGAGGGCAAGGTCTCCATGGATTCCGAGAAGGTCTCTGCTGTACTTAATTGGCCTACTCCTAATTCTGTGAAGCAGGTCCAGCGTTTTCTTGGGTTTGCTCATTTTTATAGGTGTTTTATTTGCAATTTTAGTGCGCTCGCCACGCCTATTACTACCCTTACCAAGAAAAAATCTGCTACACAATTTGTGTGGAATCAGAGGGCTGATTCTGTATTTGAGGAACTTAAGAAGAGGTTCAGTTCTGAGCCTATTTCCTCATGCCCAATCCCTCCTTCTCGTTTGTGGTTGAGGTTGATGCTTCCGAGTTGGGTGTATGCGCCATTCTGTCTCAGCATTCACCTAGTGTTCGAAAAATGCATCCACGTGCTTATTTCTCTCATGCCCTTACTGCGGCCGAGAGGAATTATGATGTAGGGGATTGTGAGTTGTTAGCGGTCAAAATGGCTCTAGAAGAGTGGCGTCATTAGCTTAAGGGAGCGGAGCACCTGTTTATCATAGAAACCTGGAGTACGTCCAGCAGGCTAAGACACGTAATCCTAGACAGGCGCGTTGGGCACAGTTTTTTACCCGTTTTAACTTCATTTTAACGTACCGCCCTGGTACAAAGAATGTTAAACCTGATGATCTGTCATGGGTTTTTGAACGTACGGAGGGTCCTGCTATTCTGGAGCACATTCTGCCTGTTTCACAGATAGTGGCTCCGGTGTTGTGGGACATTGAGGTGGCAGTTCAGCAGGTGTTGCTGCGTACCCTGGATCCAGGTAGGGGTCTCGTCCGTCACCTTTTTGTTTTTTTTAGGTCAGGTCTCAGGTACTACAGTGGGGTTATTCTTCCCAGTTCGCGGTGCATCCTGGTGTCCATCGTACTAAAGAATTTGCGCGAGTTTGTCACTGCATGTGCTGTTTGCGCTCAGAGTAAGGGTTCTCGTCTTCCACCTTTGGGGTTGTTGCGGCCTCGACCCGTGCCTAGGCGACTTTGGAGCCATATCATTTTGGACTTTGTCACTGGATTGCCCGACTCACAAGGTAATACGGTGATTTTGGTCATCGTTGATAGGTTTTCCAAGGCTGCTCATTTTCTCACCCTCACCAAATTACCATTTGCGCTGGAGACCGCTCAGTTGATAATTTCCCATGTTTTTTGTGTACAGGTTTACCTCTGGATATTGTTTCTGACCGTGGCCAGGTTCTGGCGCTCTTTTTGCCCTCAGTTGGGTGCGTTGGTTAATCTTTCCTCTGGTTTTCACATGCAAACTAACGAGCAAACAGAAAGAACTAACCAGTCTATGGAAAACACTCTTCACTGCTTGGCGGCGGCCAACCCTACTTCATGTAGTCGTTATCTCCCTTGGGCTGAGTATGCACATAATACTCTGTGCAATGCCTCCACTGGTCTATCTCCTTTTGAGGCTCAAGTAGGTTACCTTCCTCCACTCTTTCCTGAACTGGAGAAGAATGTGAAGGTTCCATTGGCTGGTTCTTTTGTTCGGAGGTGTCACTCGGTTTGAAAACGAGTTTGCGCACCGCTGTTACGAGCGTCGGCGTCCCAAAAGGTTTCGGCCGAGAGATATCGTCGGACAGCTCCTTATTATAGGGTTGGTCAGTGAGTCTGGCTCTCATCGCGTGATTTGCCCTTGAGGATCGAGTCACGGAAACTTGCTCCACGGTACATTGGACCGTTTAAAATCATTTGTAAGATAAACCCAGTTACAGTCCGGCTTCAGTTGCCACGATCCATGTGGATTCATCCTACGTTCCATGTTTCACGGTTGAAGCTGCTGCTTATCAGTCCGTTGTCTCCTGCTGAGAGACCCCCTCCTCCTTCTCGGTTTGTGGATGGAGGTCCTGTGTATACTGGGAGGAGTATGGTCCAGAGGAGCGGTGTTGGGTTCCTGCCAGACACATTTTAGATCCCAATTTAATTCAAGATTTCCGCAGTTGTCGGCCTGAGGGATCGTCTGGGGTCATCCCTTAGAGGCGAGGTCCTGTAGTGGTTCGTGGCTGTTTTGTTTTCTTTTATTTTGCGGTTCTCGTCCTGCTTTCCCGATTGTGAATCAATCTGATTTTTTCCACCTTCCGTTTCGTGGTTTTCCATTCTCATTATTGTTTTCACCTGTGCTTCTACCTGCAGGGTACTTGAGTTTCTCACTTCCGCTTTTCTGGTGCTTGATTGTCTTACGACATTGCATTCGAGCCAGGTATAGCCAGGTTACTAGCTACCTCCTGAACATTGTTTATGTTCAGGGGGGACTTGCTAGTTAGCTACTTAATCTGGTATAGGATTTGTTTTTCCTCCTAGTATCTATTTTTTAAACTTTCGTTTTGGTTTCACACTTCTCCGGCTCTGAGCTAAGGCAGCTGAGGGTGTTTTTTTGTTTACTAAGTTTCCCGTTCTTGTGTCATTATTTGGGTTCGGGAGATTTAGCTGTTATTTCCTAGTTTTCTAGTTCGCCGGGTTTTGTGGGTTTATTTTCATTTTGGCTGTTTAGCCATAAGGAATACGTTCCTGTTTTTTCTTTCTTTCTTTCTTTATTATTTTCTTTCCCTTAATTATTGGTTCTCACGTCTTGTGAGCTGACTTGCTCAGATTCCTCCCACCTTCGCGTTTGAATCTCCGAATAATTAAGAAACCCATTACAGTTCCACCCACTTGAAAGTGCTCCATTCCAGACTGGGCTCCTTTCTGGTTTTTAATAAATACTGTATGTTGCTAAGTGACAGGGAGGATAATGCAAATCAAAGTGGCTTAATCTATTAATCTTAATCTTAATCTTCCACGGTTTTTTGGATTTCTTTTCTTCTTTAAGCTCACAATTTGGTCCAGGCTTGAGAGCCTGGATGTTGCCACATGTACACTTCACAACCGGCTTTCCCCAAGAAACGATTCAGTGAGTTTCCACTGCTAATAAGCTTACAGGAGGACAGCAGCTTAGCCTGACCATCTGTAAAAACCCTACAACTGTAATCCCTTTCAACACCCAACCCAGCAGAACAAGGAATTCAACTTGGGGAAAACACAATCACACTTTCTAGACATGACATGTAACTTGTTAACATTGTTACAAAAGTTAGAATGAAGATATATACATTTTACTTTATTGATGATATTTGTCTTTTTTTCTTCCTTTTTAACGGCACGTGTGGGTGTTGTGAAAGCAACCTTTTGGCCACCCCTGGCGGCAGGCCAAGCATATACTAGTTGGAGTATTTAAAGTGGCAGGCCAAGTATGTACTAGCAGGAGTATTTAAAGTGGCAGGCCAAGTATGTACTAGCTGGAGTATTTAAAGTGGCATGCCAAGTATGTACTAGCTGGAGTATTTACAGTGGCAGGCCAAGTATGTACTAGCTGGAGTATTTAAAGTGGCAGGCCAAGTATGTACTAGCTGGAATATTTAAAGTGGCAGGCCAAGTATGTACTCGCTGGAGTATTTAAAGTGGCATGCCAAGTATGTACTAGCTGGAGTATTTACAGTGGCAGGCCAAGTATGTACTAGCTGGAGTATTTAAAGTGGCAGGCCAAGTATGTACTAACTGGAGTATTTAAAGTGGCAATTTTTGTTGAAGAATAATGCTGATGAACCACTACTGATGCTTGAGCCCCCACCCCCCAATCCTCCCCCACCCCCAAACGTGCATGCGCACGCACACATACGCGCGTACCCACACACGCACATGCACACACACACATACCATCCAACTAAGGAGCTCATACCACCAAGCATCCCTGGTCTTGTGACTTGCTACAGCCCTGGAGCAGGCACAAAAAAAGCAAGCGTGGTAAAGAAGCTGCAGACACACTGTTATTAATAAAACAGCGAGCGCACTGGTTTGCCTGTCCCAACTCCCTCTGCATTTGGACAACCCCCCCTCCACCTGCCCTTTGATTGTCATGGATAGCCATCCCCCCACCAGCTGTCACTCACAGCCCATTAAGGGGTCGGAAGGCTCCCTCTGGGGTCCTATGCCCCTTATTTGGGCAGCCATTTTCCCTCTGTCCAGAAGAGTCCTGTCCTGGAACAGACCTAAAGCAGTAGGATAACCTCAGACCGCACTGAACCGGTTTGAGCTGCACTGACAGATCCATGCAGATGAGTTAAAGATCACTGCTATGCATGTGTGTGCGGGGGGGGGGGGGGGACACAAAACACAATCAAGAGCCCAAAAAAACTAAAACACCCATCCGTCCCTCACACCAAGGACCCGTCTGAGGTACAAACGGCCCACGTCACTCTGTCTGAGGTACAGACGCTCCACTCCTCCACAGGCGAACTGCAAACACGCAGCCACAAGCGCAGGAATTAAAGAGCAGACCTCTCTCTAATGGACGGGAAGTAATTTATTCTGGTTTCTTTCATGAATTAGACCCACCAGCCTCCAAAATAGATCCATTCTAACATAATGGCAACGTTTTTCACTTAAGACTGAGAAGAATTCCCCTGAAAACCTGCCTTTCTCCACTTTACTGCCTTTTACCTGGCTCTTTGGCCGGGAACCTGTTCCGCTAAACTGTATACGCCAAACAGATTGGTAAAAGTTGGGATTACAAAAGGAACAATTTGAAGTACTGGTACTTTTTTCATAATATCAGAAATGTATGCTTTAAGAAAAACAACTATACGTTCTTTTGCTACCACAATGCAAGCATCAATTTTGGAGTGTTTGCAAATGCATCTGACTGACGGAGTATATGAACTTGTATGTGTGCGTACATGTTTGTGTGTGTGTGTGTGTGTGTGTGTGTAACTGCAGTGGATGTGGCATATGTTTGCATGTGTGTGTTGGTGTGGTATATTTACATGTGCGTGTTTCTGTGGTATATTTTTGCCTATATGTGACTGTGGTATATTTTGGCCTGGATGTGACTGTGATATATATTTTTGCCTGTATGTTACTGTGATATATATTTTTGCCTGTATGGGACTGCGGTGTACTTTTGCCTGTATGTTACTGTGGTATATCTTTGCCTGTATGTGACTATGCTGTATTTTTGCCTGTATGTGACTGGTATATTTTGGCCTGGATGTGACTGATATATATTTCTGCCTGTATGGGACTGCGGTGTACTTTTGCCTGTATGTTACTGTGGTATATATTTCCCTGTATGTGACTATGCTGTATTCTTGCCTGTATGTGACTGGTATATTTTTGCCTGTATGTGACTGTGGTACACGCTGGTCTGTTTCTGCATGTGGCTGTGGGTGTACGCTTGTTGCGGTCGAGTACCCCCAGCAGGACAGACTGCCATGAGGTCGTCTGACTATCAGAGTGACTCAGGGCCCCGGTGAACCCCCCCACCTCCACCACTCACTATAAATAGCACAGACTGAATGGGGAACTAGCTGAGAGTAAATCACAACCCCCGTCGCTCTGGCTTTATGCACACACATATATAGTCTGACAGGCATTCTCCACAGCAGATTTACGCCGCCGCAGCGCAATGGCGGCGGCGGAAAAGCCGCGCAGGATGGATGGCGGCTCCGGGGAGGGAGCGAGGAATTTCAGGCAAATCACCCCAAGTTGTTCTGCTGAACGTCCCACCGGATAAACAGGCGCCGCGCACGCCGTACAAACTGCCGCGTGGGAAGTCCGCCTGACAGGAAAGCAACTGAGAGTAACAGCGTTTACTGAGAGTGGGAGCCGTGGGGGGGGGGTCAGGAGGTCAGTAGTGAGCCAGGACTGGAGAGCGAGTCACCTGAGATGACCCAGGTTCAACAGGCAACGACACATTTAGCGTTGTACCGACTGACTGACAATAGCCAGCATCACGCATTCATACACCTGGAGGTTTACTGAAGCAAGTTCCAAGGTCAAATATTTCACACAAGCTTTTCCATGGCAATGGCCCATCTAAGGTTTGCACCCGCAACCAACGGATTACAAATCCCTTTAGTTCATCCTCTACAGCAGGTTACGTGCACCACTTCAGGCTCAAGAGTGATTAACCTTCAACGGTCAACCTGTGACCTTACCAATGGTATTCAGACTGCTGCTTGGCCACCAGCCAAAATGTTATGATCATGTCACTTTTTATAAGTCTACATTATATAATGTTAATTTAACAGACATTTTTATCCAGAGCAACTCACAATTATCAAAAAGAACAGTGTATCCACCATAATTAAGTGAGCTATAGTGCCTAACCTACCTAACAACATTCCCTGACCGGCAAGTTTTAGTGAAACATCATCAATGCACTAAACAAAAAATAAGCATTATACATTCATAAATCATACAGTTTATATCCATAAAAAACATGTTACGACAATCCTAAATTAAATCCAAGATGGCTTCTTGAATGTACTGTATTTTGTGTGAAATGAAGCCTGTGTGAAATGTATTAGCAGAGACACTAATACATGTCCCCATGAGGATAGAAAAGGTTGTCAAATGCTCCCTCGTGGAGACTTGGGAATGGTCCCCATGAGGGAAAAGTTAATTTTAGGTTTAGAAAAAATCTTTATTTCCCAAGTTACCCTTTATGAGGGCCCCTTGGGAAAGAAAAGTTTGCACTAGGGTTACAATTATGGTTATGGTTAGGATTAGGGGTCAAAGGTTATGTTTAGGGTTAGGTTTAGGATTTAGGGTTAGGGCTAGGGTTATGATTAGGGTTAGGTTTAGGAAGTTCCAATAATGATAGGAATACAAGAGTTAGGGTTTGGTTCAGGGCTAGGGTTAGGTTTAGGACGTCCCCACAAAGATATGAATACAGGACTGTGTGTGTGTGTGTGTATGCATATGGTGGAGAATGCAGGTTACTGTTCTTTTTAAAAAAACAGTACAACCACCTGAGAATGGAACCTCTGACCTTTGCATTCCTATAGCACCACCACACACTGTGACCAAACATCGCGCGCCCATCAGCGGCACATAATCAGGCCGAGGCCTTCATGGCCACGTTCCCCATGGCAGCTTTTGATGGGCTTCGCGGGGTAGGCGATGATGGCACACCTGGGCAGCTATTTTCAGGACTGCTGACGATGACTGCCGCGGTAGCGCATTTGGCCGATGTGGGTTAGCAGACAGACAGGGTTAGTCAGTAAAATCCCTGCGTTTGCATGCTCAATGTACCCTGCATGGCAGAGAGGTGTTGCCTGTACAATTTTTATTCGCTAATTCGGGCAGCAGATACAGAAGCAGCCATTTAGCGGCATGCATTCGTCTGTGTGACAGACAGCGCTCAGGGTATTGAGCCACTCGTTTCTCTCTCACTCTTTGCCGCTCTCTGCTCCTCTCTCTTTAGCTTTCTCCCCCATCCTGCTATCTTTTTGATTGCCTACCTCTCACAGAATACTGTTCAAGCTGATTCTCTTCAAAAAATCCCAACAGATTCTAAAATACAACATTTACAGAACAAATGCAAACAGAAACAGCTGTGCTGTCTGCAAGTAATGACCACAAACAGAAAAATTGACTGAAGGAGGGTTTACGGAAGTTACAGAGGAGAGGCGTGCATGTGTCCGTCCGGTCAAGAAAGCTGTCAATTTTGCCCATCTCCATGGTAGGCCAATTTTAGGATACAACACTGCCATCTATTGGCAGAAATTGGAACTGCATATATCTGTCCCCCCCCCATGCCAAGACCAGCTTACAGAAAGACACCCTTTATCATCACTAGATTCTGCAGATTCTTCCGGGCATCCATTATTCATGCATATTTGCATAGCAGAGACACTAATACAGAGTGAATAAAGAATATTCCCATTTTTGTTCTTATATTAATTAATGTAATATATTGGGTTTGTTAATACATTATCCATTTCTACAGCTGGATATGTACTGCCTTGCTAAAGTACTGTACTTGATCTAAGTGCTACCGAACTATATGAGTGGTGAAAGTACTGTACTCAGTGTAAGACCTGAAAGTATATTAGTCAATGCTGTGATGTTAGAGACTCAGGTGGGACTGTAGACTATAAGCTGTTAGTCAGTATAACTACAAGACGTTACTCCACGCACACAGCAAAAATGGTGGTGTACGTTTAACACCCTAAGATGTTTATATGAGACCATGGTCTCAAATAAAGTCCTTAGTGTGTTAAATGTACACAAGCAGTGTTAGATTTACACCAGCATTTTGCTGTGTAATAGTATTGTTAAGGATCTGATCCCATGACCTTCTCCAGGTTAGCTTTTTGCCTGTGTGTGGTACCGTAACCCAAGTAACCTGCTGAGCACTGTAACCCGCTGACTGAGGCTAGCCCTGACTGGCACCGGGCCCACCTCTGTCATCCGACAGCTCTTCCCTCCCAAACTGGGCCTTCAGCCCCAGAGTCCCGCTTCAGTACCACACAGAGGCGTGTCATTGGCTATATTCTGCAGCCTCTTTCTGATTGGATCTGGATTCTGGACCTTGGCGTAGTTACACGGATTCTCCTCTGAATGTGGAATCACACCGTCAAATTTGGGTGGTGCGGCTGACAGACAGACAGACAAACAGACAGACAGACGGAAACGGCTTATTTTTACCTCCAGCTTCTATCTACCAGGTACTTCATCTGTCACAGCTGTCGTCGAGGGAACGGCTTCTCCCGAAGCCGTCAAAACTGCCAGCGCTCTTGAAAATGTGCTTTTATTTTTTTTGTCAGTTTGAAAAAAGAAATGTAAATAGAAGATTCCGTTCCTAAACAGCGCAGCGCCGAGTCACAGTAGCGTTGCGCGTACCGCGGCCCGCGGCGTCCTTCTGGAGAGTAATTGGGCTGAAAGGAAGAGTGCAGCGGCTTGTTGGGAAGACAGCTGAATTACACTGTGAATACTGGAAGAAAAAGAAAGCTGTAGTTTTACCCCACAGAGGTGGTGTGGTAAGAGGGGCGGGGGTATGAGAGGCTGGGGAGAGGTCCGTTTGGGACAACAGGATGTTCGGTGGCCGGGGGCACTTCCTGTCTCTGCCTGACCCTTCCTCACGCTAACCTCTTCTAACCCTCACAACCCCCCTGATTGTGTCTGACCAATCAGGACCCAGTCCCTCTTACACTCACCTCTGTATCTGACCAATAAGAATTTTGTCTTACCTACACCGATTCCTGTATCTGACCAATTATGATCCGAATTACCCATCTCTCGCACAGCGATCTCTGTGTCTGACTAATCAGGACATAGTTACACCTACCTCTCTCTCAGACTGACTAATCAATTTGTGGGCTGGTGTGCAAGGCCACTAGTGGATTTCTACCCTGCTATGGTGTAGACATTGCACAGAACTAGCGCATGCTCAACACAGGAGCGGTACAGAACGCGCCATCCAATGCAAGGCAACTTGACAGCATTTATTTTAGAAATCTGATCTGAGGGGCGCTCTGAATCACTCGACAGACGGGTTCGACCTCAGGCATGAGAGTTTCATCTTACAAAGTGCCTGTTAATTTCACTCCTGTTCATGTAATTCAGTCAAACGTGTTTCATATGAAAATAAAACATTTCTAAGCACACCCAAATGCAATAAGCCAGTTTCCACAATAAGCCCGTGTGGCTACATTATTTATACGCTCAGCAGGCTCTCTAATCTGAAGGGACCCTCTCGGCTCGCTGTTTTTTTGCATTAACCATTTATATGGCCTGGATACTTTCACCGGAGAGAGTCTGATTCCTTAAAGCTCCTGGCTGTGTAGGACGGCGTGCGTAGAAGGTGACAGGCTGGAGAATGTTGTAAGACCAGGAAGAGTGCTGCTCAAAATGACGAACCTCACTTGAGTTTTAGAGAGGCACTGCCGTGCTTCTACTGCTCATGCTATCACTAGTATTTGAGTGACTTGGAAGAGGTGGAGACAAGCGGAACTTGATTGACACTTAAATGCGGGATGTGGGCGTGGGCGGTCACTGCGGGGCGTCAGGACGACAAGGACAACTTCTGCATTCTCCCAGGTTATGGATTTGACCAAATCGACCCTTCCTCTCTCTGCTGTTAGCAATTACATGCATGATCATAATGACTGGCTCTCCATAATATAAACCATGATGAATGTACACACACTGGCCTGCTATATCTGCTATAAGTACTCATGCACACACTGACTCTCTGCTATAAGCACTTATGCACATATACACACTGACTGGCTCTCTCTGCTGTAAGCACCTATGCACATCATACACACACTGACTGGCTCTCTCTGCTATAAGCACTTATACACATCATACACACACTGACTGGCTCTCTCTGCTATAAGCACCTATGCACATCATACACACACTGACTGGCTCTCTCTGCTATAAGCACTTATACACATACACACACTGACTGGCTCTCTCTGCTATAAGCACCTATGCACATCATACACACACTGACTGGCTCTCTCTGCTATAAGCACCTATGCACATCATACACACACTGACTGGCTCTCTCTGCTATAAGCACTTATACACATACACACACTGACTGGCTCTCTCTGCTATAAGCACTTATACACATACACACACTGACTGGCTCTCTCTGCTATAAGCACCTATGCACATCATACACACACTGACTGGCTCTCTCTGCTATAAGCACTTATACACATACACACACTGACTGGCTCTCTCTGCTATAAGCACCTATGCACATCATACACACACTGACTGGCTCTCTCTGCTATAAGCACCTATGCACATCATACACACACTGACTGGCTCTCTTATGCACATACACACACTGACCCGCCATCTCTGCTTAAAGCACTTATGCACATATACACACTGACTGGCTCTCTCTGCTATAAGCACTTATGCCCATACACACTGTGCTATAAGCTGTCACAGTCAGACTGGTCCACCGCGTGTGGTAATTGCAGCCACAAGAAATTGCTCTCCAGGGCTTTTCCATGCTTGGTTGGGCCTGCAGCAGCAGCTGTATAAAAATGAGAATAAATAAGCTGTGAGAGCTGATTGCGAAGGTGTAGGGGAATGCATGTGCCTGACACACACACACACACACACACACACACACAGATGCAAACACACACACACACACAGATGCAAACACACACACGAACACACCACACACACACACGCAAACACACACACGAACACACCACACACACACACAAACGCAAACACACACACTAACACACCACACACACACAAACGCAAACACACACACGAACACACCACACACACACACAAACAAAGGTGTGAATACCACTGTACGAAGCATTCACCAGCAGAAACTTCAATAATAATGAAGGCATTTCGCTCTATACCAGCCCTTTATTAAGCACATTAACTCAGAAGTATTTTATTAAGCAGTAATGACATGTTTGTCAAGGTGTTATGTAAGCAGTAATGACTTGTTCGTAAAGATGTTATATAAGCAGTAATAACATGTTCGTAAAGGTGTTATATAAGCAGTAATGACATGTTCGTAAAATGTGTTATGTAAGCAGTAATGACATGTTTGTCAAGGTATTATATAAGCAGTAATGACATGATCTTAAAGGTATTATATAAGCAGTAATGACATGTTCGTAAAGGTGTTATGTACGCCTGATGAAACCTGACCCTTATTTTTCAACCAGTGGTGCTCGAATGCAATAAATTAGACTGCAAAGCCATCAAGTGCCTTCTCTGGAGACTGGCCGCAATGCAGTCGCAGTACAAGGCCAGAAGGACAATAAAATATATGAACAGAATTTTGATTTCTAATACAGTCAATAGCAAGGGGGCCTCTGGGTTATCTGAAAAGGGTTGCGTGGGATGCAGACTTTTATTATAGTACTGCAGTACTTTAAACATTACATTATACGTGATGGATAACTCTTTATCTAACAGCCATCTCACAAAATAACAGGATTTATACCGTTTTTCCTTTCATAAAATGTTTTTTCTCTGGCAACATTGCTGCCAGTCTTTTCACCGTTTTTGATTGGATTATTATATATTTTTTTACAGTGTAGCTAATTCAGTGGTTTTAGAGCTGTGCATTAACCAAGGGAGTACACCTCCATGGCTACACCCCCATCCTCTGCGCCGTACCTGTGTTACTCTCTCCCTGTGGCCTGATAGCCAGACTGTGTTGTGCTGTGCTCTTTATCCTCTATGCCGTACCTGTGTTACTTTCTCCCTGTGGCCTGATAGCCAGACTGTGTTGTGCTGTGCTCTTTATCCTCTATGCCGTACCTGTGTTACTTTCTCCCTGTGGCCTGATAGCCAGACTGTGTTGTGCTGTGCTTTTTATCCTCTATGCCGTACCTGTGTTACTCTCTCCCTGTGGCCTGATAGCCAGACTGTGTTGTGCTGTGCTCTTTATCCTCTATGCCGTACCTGTGTTACTTTCTCCCTGTGGCCTGATAGCCAGACTGTGTTGTGCTGTGCTTTTTATCCTCTATGCCGTACCTATGTTACTCTCTCCCTGTGGCCTGATAGCCAGACTGTGTTGTGCTGTGCTCTTTATCCTCTATGCCGTACCTGTGTTACTCTCTCCCTGTGGCCTGATAGCCAGACTGTGTTGTGCTGTGCTCTTTATCCTCTATGCCGTACCTGTGTTACTCTCTCCCTGTGGCCTGATAGCCAGACTGTGTTGTGCTGTGCTTTTTATCCTCTATGCCGTACCTGTGTTACTCTCTCCCTGTGGCCTGATAGCCAGACTGTGTTGTGCTGTGCTCTTTATCCTCTATACCGTACCTGTGTTACTCTCTCCCTGTGGCCTGATAGCCAGACTGTGTTGTGCTGTGCTCTTTATCCTCTATACCGTACCTGTGTTACTCTCTCCCTGTGGCCTGATAGCCAGACTGTGTTGTGCTGTGCTTTTTATCCTCTGCGCCGTACCTGTGTTACTCTCTCCCTGTGGCCTGATAGCCAGACTGTGTTGTGCTGTGCTCTTTATCCTCTATACCGTACCTGTGTTACTCTCTCCCTGTGGCCTGATAGCCAGACTGTGTTGTGCTGTGCTCTTTATCCTCTATGCCGTACCTGTGTTACTTTCTCCCTGTGGCCTGATAGCCAGACTGTGTTGTGCTGTGCTCTTTATCCTCTATACCGTACCTGTGTTACTCTCTCCCTGTGGCCTGATAGCCAGACTGTGTTGTGCTGTGCTCTTTATCCTCTATGCCGTACCTGTGTTACTTTCTCCCTGTGGCCTGATAGCCAGACTGTGTTGTGCTGTGCTTTTTATCCTCTATGCCGTACCTGTGTTACTCTCTCCCTGTGGCCTGATAGCCAGACTGTGTTGTGCTGTGCTTTTTATCCTCTATGCCGTACCTGTGTTACTCTCTCCCTGTGGCCTGATAGCCAGACTGTGTTGTGCTGTGCTTTTTATCCTCTATGCCATACCTGTGTTACTCTCTCCCTGTGGCCTGATAGCCAGACTGTGTTGTGCTGTGCTTTTTATCCTCTATGCCGTACCTGTGTTACTCTCTCCCTGTGGCCTGATAGCCAGACTGTGTTGTGCTGTGCTCGTTATGTGATGATCTCACTCCCGTCCTGTTGTTTAGACCGTGTTTTCCATCCGTTTCACCCTGATTCTCTACTCGTCCCTCAGCCTATCCCAATTCCCTGTGTTTCGTGCATTCTGCATGCTTCGCTCTGTTTACCACATTCGCACGCAGGTGCTAATTGACATCAATTAAAGTGGGTATTTAGTCACCCAGTGCTCTCTGTCCTGTACCAGTTCGTTAACGCTCTTCGTGTGAAACCTCTGATCGTATCGTTGCAAACTAAGTTATAGTATCTAAAGTCCAGCTCTGTGTAGGCGTTTACTCGCCCTGCTACCTGGTCGAATGTTTAAGTCAACTCGCATCAGGAACGGAACTACCAGCTGTTCAGTGCCTGTCTTACTATGCTAACCTTGTCTGCTTCAATCTGCCTACCTGCAGTCATTGCTATCCCTGCCAGTGTCGCGGTTGCTGCTGAGGTGCTGTCTACGCCAACTACCCTGCTGTCGCTTCTGTGGCCTGCCCGCATTCCACTCCATTGTTCCTGCTACTAGACGGCTAACCCTGTAACCGAACTGTCTGTGTTATATGTTCTCCCTATGCTTCAGGAGTCTTGGTCGAAGCATAATTTATTGGATGCCTAGCGCTCCCACTCCATCTGACTGTCTGCCTGTCAAAGTCCAGTTGCTGTCTGGGTCTAAAGTCCAGTTCCGGTTTGGAACCATTGCTGCCTGGGAATCGAGTCCAGGAACAATAACTACCTGTCTTCTTCCCTACTGCAGGAATTCTCCCTGGTCAAGCAATAAATATCTGATTTTTGAACTTTCTTTGTCTGAGTCGTGCGATTGAGTCCAGTCCATATCCGGGGTCGTAACACTTTATCCTCTATGCCGTACCTGTGTTACTCTCTCCCTGTGGCCTGATAGCCAGACTGTGCTGTGCTCTTCATCCTTTATGCCGTACCTGTGTTACTCTCTCCCTGTGGCCTGATAGCCAGACTGTGCTGTGCTCTTCATCCTTTATGCCGTACCTGTGTTACTCTCCCCCTGTGGCCTGATAGCCAGACTGTGCTGTGATCTTCATCCTTTATGCTGTACCTGTGTTACTCTCTCCCTGTGGCCTGATAGCCAGACTGTGCTGTGCTCTTCATCCTTTATGCCGTACCTGTGTTACTCTCTCCCTGTGGCCTGATAGCCAGACTGTGCTGTGCTCTTCATCCTTTATGCCGTACCTGTGTTACTCTCTCCCTGTGGCCTGATAGCCAGACTGTGCTGTGCTCTTCATCCTTTATGCCGTACCTGTTTTACTCTCTCCCTGTGGCCTGATAGCCAGACTGTGCTGTGCTGTGTTTTCCATCCCGCTTCCTACCCTGGCAGGGTTGGCATCCATGAGTGCTCTCATAAATCCGCTCCAAAGCAGCGTTCCGTTCCGTTCAGTTAGGGAAAGGGGAAGGGATGATGGCGCCGCTCATGGGTGCTTTGGTTTTGGTGTCCTGCCGTGGTTGGTGAGAAAGTGGAATTTCTGTCAGGACAACTCACGTATTGAATATATGAATTCATATTTTTTTGGTTTGGCGCTGAATGGATCTCCTCCATGTACTTGCTAGCTATCAAACAGGGAGCATGACACATCTTTCCTACTAAAGAAGAGACATCCCAAAACCCCCAGTGCATAGAAGCAGATCCAAACAAAAGGTGGAAGCTGGGGTGGTGGAGGGTGAGAAGAATTAATTTTTTAGAGCAAGCAGCAGCGAAAAACAAACAATAGCAGCACACGCAGCAGCACAGGAAAGGTCTGACTCTGGCTTTCTTGATGTGTGCATGTGATTGGTTGAGTATGAGAACATGTGTTTGCTGAGGCCGACCATTGGTCAGCAAGAGTTTCCTGGCAGAATGCACAGCGCATCATTTTTTTCACTCGATCGATCAGCGAAACTGGAATCTGCAAGTTTTAGTGATTGAAACACACAGTGTGGGAATGAGGTGTGGGTGGGGGACGGGAGTGTACTTTAAAGAAAGATGTCTGACGTGTGAGAGCATATCCATTGGACTGTTTAACTGCTAGTGAGCCAGGGTGTTGCGGTGGGGGGGGCTGGCTGCTATGGACTCTAGATTGCACCTGTGTTGTGGCAAGGAGGGGTATAACGGCTGAAGGCTGAAGAGGGTAAGCTTGCCTGTGTCTCCAGCCCCACCGCTCACCAGCGCCCTCCTCTGGTCGATCAGGCACCTGCAGCTCAGCCGATGGACTGGGGAGCGAGACGCGTCTGTGCCGTTTGGATATTTTCACGCTGGCGGTCACGTTGATAAGAAACGGCCGAGAAGTACGATCGGAAGTTTTAAGAAATGCGACGGAAAGCTAAAGCCCAGGTCAAAAATGCTAAAACTAATGAGACGAGAAAGTGCAAATCAGCGTGTGCTGAAAGTATAGGAGAGAGAGCAGGTCAGTGTGTGTATGTGCATGAGTAATTACAAAAGAGAGACATCGCTTTGGCTGCACCTGGCAGGAGATGAAGGTGAGTCCGTTGTTCTTTGTTACCTGAGCACTCTTTGCTAATTTAGCATTTTTTGTTAATTTGGCACGCCAACCCCCACATATCCACCTCTCTGCTTTAGGAGCTGTATTTATGCTCCCTTCGGCTCAATTCCGTTGAGCCGGTTCAGGGCCGCGGAGAGCGCCGCGGCAACCAAAGATTTCCCCTCCTTTTTCATCTCTGATTCGGCAAGTGTGGGGGAGGGGGGCGAGGGACCGATGGAGAGCCCGGTATTTAAAAGGAAAAGCGGGCTCTTTGATGGAAATTGAATCCGGAAAGGGACAGGGCAGGCAGGCAGCGGCAGGAACTGGAAATATTGTGATAAAAATCCTGGATGATGGAAGCATTTAAGCTGGAAGTGGGGAGTAATGGGAGGAGGAAGAGAAGAAAAACGCCAGAAGAAAGAACAACGCTGTCCAAAAATAAAAGAGGGAGAAACAAGAGAATGAGAGATAAGGCGGCCGGCTAATCCTGGCTACTGGGCGTGTGTGGGAGTGTGTGTGTGTGTGTGTGTGTGTGTGTATGTATATGTGTGTGCATGCGTGAGTGTGTGTGTGCGTGTGTTTTTAGCAGACATTTAGTGTGACATTCACAACTTGCATTCTTTTTACATAGTATACATTTATACTGCTGGATATTTTAGTGAAGCAATTCAGGTTAAGTACTTTGCTCAAGGGGACAACAGCAGTGCGCCAGCTATAAATGGAACTTACAGCCTTGGAGTTACAAACCGAGATAGGAAGCATTAAGATATACCACTACACTGTGTGTGTGTGTGTGTGTGTGTTTGTGTGTGTAGGTGTGTTTGCATTTGTAGTATGTGCATTTGTGGTGTATGTGTTTGCGTGTGTATTATGTGTGTGTATGTGTGTTAAATTTGTATGTGGTATGTGTGTGAGTGGTTTTGTGTGTGTGTGTGTTTGTATGTGGTATGTGTGTGAGTGGTTTTGTGTGTGTGTGTTTGTATGTGGTATGTGTGTGAGTGGTTTTGTGTGTGTGTGTGTATGTGTGTGTGTATTAATATCCGTGTGCTGCTCATGTTCCTCTAAGAGAGGGACAGTGGGGGATCGTGTCCAGGCCTGTGTCTGTGGGCGGTAATGGCATTACGGGAATGTGGAATTCCTTTATCCGGAAGGTGTAATGTTATAAGAGTGTTATCCAGGTATGCCCAGGGGCCCCAGGGGCAGTGATCTGACTGATGTCTCCGAGCCTGTCACTAATCTGTTGGACAGAACCGTCAATGCCAGGGGCTCGAGTTCAAGGGGGGGGCGGGGGTTCGACGGGTACAGAGAGGGTCTAAGTAATCTAGATGGGCCAGACAGGTCGAGGTCATCACCGTTTCCGGAGCACAGTCTCTATTTAGGCACTGGGCTCCCTGTGAAATGACAGTGGTCAAGCAGGCTAACAGATGGGCCGCTCAGTTACAACGAAGCACAGCTAATTACCCACAATGTGTGTCCCGTGACGACGAACACAGTGGGGCGAATGAGAGCAGCGTACCGCCACCTCACGGCCTGCTGGAGAAACATCGCACGCTACAGCAGAGGTGAGGGACCCCAGCTTCTGGGATAATGATTGGAGAGCATAGGCGCCGATCACGCGGGTGCTCAGGGGCCTGGGCACCCACGGGCAAATCGCATTGCCGGGTGGATCGTATTACAGAGTGAAGTTATCAGTTTGATGCGGGTCATAGGTGGTTTCACCTGGTTCGATGCACACATGAAGCACGTGAAATAAATTGCCTGTTGCCTTTTTAGGGCACCACCTGGTAAAAAATAAACCTAAATAAATTTTAACCTTTTTTATTAAAATTGTCCACCCCCCATGTATATATCCAATTCCCATCCCAATCTGGAAGGTCCAACTGTCTGCAAACACAGCCGCATTCCTTACGCGAACCACCCTGCCAACATGGGAGAGCTGGGACATCTGCAGTTTACCTCCGAAACACATGGCATCCAACAGCTGCTTCTTTTCACGACGCGGCTAAGCTCACACAGAGCGGCGTCTGAGGAAGACCGTTCATATGCGGCTTTGACATGCAGTCTTACGAGCGCCTTTAACGGCCAGCGGGTGCCGCTCAAGAGCGATGACACTCCCTGTTCGACTGAACCCTCCCATACCCTGTGGAGCAGCCAGCAGCCACAGTTGGTCTGGATTTGACCTGAGGCTCAGCCGTGCACCACGGCACGTTGCCTTAACCGAATGAGCCACCCAGCAGCCCTGAAAAAGAGAGACTTTAAAAAAGGAAGAAAGAAAACAAATAGAGAAAGAAAAAAATAAAACTGAAATATAGAAAAGCACAGATCCTCTAACAAAGAATGCTTTTATGCCAAAACCACTGAATGTGGGTCTTAGGTTGTGGCCGGGGATGTGTTTCTCACTTGTTATTGCCGGATTTGAAATTGAATCCCGCCTGAAAGGGCTTTTAAAACGGTGCCGTTTGTGTTCGCTTGCTTGGGATTAAAATTCAATTAACATACAGAATGGCTGCTCCGCTTGTAAACTGGCCCGGATGTGTCCTCGCTAAAATACGCATCTCTACGGCCTGTCTGTGCAAATCTCTGGCCCCTCCTTCCACGGCCTCTGGCAGGAGAGGTGATTTCTAAAAGGGGCTGTCCTGTACAGAGTATCTTTGCCTTCTTCTCATCAGTTTTTGTGTTATTTTTTCTAGTTAATAAGGCAGCCTGCTCTCTGAGTCCTCTCCCCTGGCTGAGCCGCGCGGTTCTTGCGTTATCGCCGTAGGAGGGCTGCAGGGGTCCCAGCTACCAGAGGAGGCACTCTCACGCGAGGGGGCAAACATACCGACTGAAATCCTTCCACCCAGTGCTGTCCAAACCGTGGTGCACATTTCATCACAGATCACAGCTTTTGCGGGACTTTTATACCTTGTTGGCCTTCTTAGGGCGCTAATGATGATAATGATAATGATGATGATGATGATGATGGTGATGAACTAGCCCCCCCATCTTTTTTGAGTAGTAGCCATCTGAGGCACGGCAGCCATTTTGTGCCGGAATGCTGGCCGCACAGACGACAGTTGTACAAACGTTCCGACACTCATTGCGGCATGCATTCCTGTCTGCTGCACAGAATGCTGTTGGAACAACCATGGCGACAAGCGTGTAATTCCCTCCGCTAATTTGCTAATGAACATAACACTTTGTCACGCTTGCTCCCCCCCCCCCCCCACCACCAATCCTGACCGAGGACGAACTGGGCCTAATGCAATTAGGCTCCTGAAAGTTCCGGTCTGAATTAGCGAGAAATGTAATGGGCCTGGAATTGAATTAGCGGGACACACGGCGGGGGGTGCGCGAGCGGGAGCCGGACGCGTTTTAATTACGCTCATTGTCGGGCCTCTCTTTGAGCGAGGAGGCTTAGCGCGAGAGGAGAGGGGATAAAGCCAGCGTAGATCCATTTAAACTGATGGAAAAACACTCCATGCCCATAAAGCCGCTCAGAGCAGGCCTGAGGAGGAACTTCGGGGGGGTTTCAGCCGCTAATCCAACACCCCCCACCCCCTGCTCTCCCACTTGATGCTTGGCTTGCTCTTACCATACAAAGGCTTCTCTCGCGACCACCGCTGGCTGGTGGGTTGCTTCAGGTCCAGCTGTTCAGTTGTGCATTAAGGGCCTGATTTACAAAGGCCTATTGAACTCTATGGAAAAATAAGCCAGGAGAAACAACCCTTAAAGTGATCCATCCATATCTACTGCATATCTAGCAGCAGAGTGATGGTTTGAGGCTGGTTTGATACCTCAGACCCTTGATGACATACAGCCATTTAGCCAAGCGTGGGTTGCAAACAATTCCCGTGTAATTTACAGCTTAATCTAGACCCACCCCGCAATTCCCATAGAGATACATTCAAATGCAGAGGTTGTCGTATCGCTTGTAATAGTACCTGAAAATAAGATATCAAGAGTGTTTTGATATCCTTTTATACCCAGTCATGATAAAATCACCTATTTACCTGTGGAATTTTTCTTTGTACTGTTTTCAATTAAATATATGTTACAAATCACGGCTTTCTGCTTTTATGTGCATTTTACATACTGTCCCAACTTTTTTGGAAATGGTTTCCTGGTCGGGGAGCTTTGGGTCTGCTCTGTCGCTCAAAGACGAACAGCGCGGAGGTCAGAGCAGGGTCAGCAGCGGATGAGCGGACCGCTGACTAACAAAATCGTTAAACTGAGGCCTTAATCACATTTATAGGTCAGAACTTCATCAGCCTCCATCAACCTTAATCAAATAAAGGCTGCACACCTTTTTCAATAACCCAGAACCTTTTTAAACCGTAGCGATGACTACCGTCAGCTTTGGGCTCTCCAGTGGATGTAAATCACCTTGATTCTGCCTAAACTCTTGCATCTGGTTGGCACCGGTTCTATAAAGATCCAGTTCTAGTCTAAGAGCAGTCACAATGGCACTAAGTACACTGCTCAAAGAAATTAAGGGAACACTTAATCAACACAGTATAGCACCAAGTCAATTAAACTTCTGGGATATCGATCTGTCCAGTTAGGAAGCGTAAACGATTGTGAATCAATTTCACCTGCTTTGGTGCAAATGAAAGTGACAACAGATGGACAGGAGAGGCAACAGCAAGACAACCCCCAAAAAGTAAATGGTTTTGCAGGTGGTGGCCACAGCCATTTCTCTCTCCTTATCCTTCCTGACTGATTTTTCTATAGTTTTGCATTTTGCTAGTGCCCTTGTCACTACTGGTAGCATGAGGCGGTACCTGCAGCCCATTCAGGTTGCACAGGTAGTACAGCTCCTCCAGGATGGCACATCCATACGTGCCGTCACAAGAAGGTTTGCTGTGTCAGCAGTCTCAAGAGCGTGGAGGAGATACCGGGAGACGGGCCATTACACGAGGAGAGCTGGACAGGGCCGTAGAAGGGCAACAACCCAGCGGCAGGACCGGTATCTGCTCCATTATGCGAGGAGGAACAGGAGGAGCACTGCCAGAGCCCTACAAAATGACCTCCAGCGGGCTACTCGTGTGCATGTTTCTGACCAAACTGTCAGAAACAGACTCCATGAGGGTGGCATGAGGGCCCGACGTCCTGTAGTTGGACCTGTGCTCACAGCCCAGCACCGTGCAGCTCAATTGCCATTTGCCAGAGAACACCAGAATTGGCAGGTTTGCCATTGGCGCCTAGTTTTCTTCACAGATGAAAGAGACTGGAGAAGCCATGGCGAATGTTATGCTGCCTGCAACATCATCCAGCATGACCGGTTTGGTTTAATTGAGTTGGTGTTATACTGTGATGATTAAGTGTTCCCTTACTTTTTTTGAGCAGTGTAGTTGGGCGTTTTTTTAGCAAAAATAATTATATTGTTTAGTTTTGCTTTGTGAGGTACTTCTGTGGGCATACGTGCATTTCAATTTGACAGTGGAGTGGAGTAGAATAGGGGAGGACCAGTCACTCGTGAGCCGCGTTTCCGGTAATTTCCACTGACACAGGGATCGGCGAGAAGGATACATTTGGATGCATTGATGTCATTTTCAGGCCCCGACACCTTTCCAGCATTCCGTTTCATCCATTCGGGCTCCAGTTTCCGTGCCAGCCTCGCTGTGGCCCCATTCCGTGTCATCCATTCGGGCTCCAGTTTCCGTGCCAGCCTCGCTGTGGCCCCATTCCGTGTCATCCATTCGGGCTCCAGTTTCCGTGCCAGCCTCGCTGTGGCCCCATTCCGTGTGATTTCCCTTTCACAATGGCTGAAGAACCTTCCCTGGTTCACACTTGTACCATAACCAACTGCCATTACTTGGGCTCCAGTGAGAAAATAATACAGCCCTCAAACACACCAATAATGTCTTATTTCCATTTATTTAAAACATACAGTATGTCCACAGTATGTGTTACATTTAATAAATGCCCGCACTGAGGACTACGGTTACCTGCCTACAGCAACAATCGAATGGTCTGGAATTCACCCAAGGCAATAGTGATTTGATAACGTAGAGGCTATAGTTACATCTATAAAAACGCTAGACAACATATTGTCCTGTGAACACCTTTTGAAGTTATCCGAGAGATATTAAAGGTCGGAAAGATTTCTTATGACATAAAGTTGGGAAAATGGGATGGGTAATTCAGGCTTAAATTCAGTTAGTCTGGCAGTCCTGAGCCGCACAGGGTGTTATGCCTGCTGTTTCAGCAACATCAAGCCAGGTGCCTATTTTCTCGACTCTGGTAGGGAGGACCAAGGTTTAATGGAGTGGAGAGTTTGTACTGTAGATGCTATTAGATCCACGCTTGACTGCATAATCGATTTTAAACATAATGAAACTGAACAAACACCTGCGCGGGGAGCCGTCGTCGGCCATTGTTAAGCACCCGACCGAGCGAACGGCTTCACTAACCGTTCCGCTACCGGCGACAGTCAAAATGAGCGGATTATGGAAAAAGAAACTCGAGTGAAATTTTCTGTTCGGTTCCAGTGTTGTGCGTTGCCATGGTGTTCCGTGATGGGTCCTGATTACCTCTGGCCCGTTTCACACAACAACCTCTCCTCCTTATGAGTTTTTCCTCGAATCAGAGGGGAAATAAGAGAGGGTTACAGACAGGTGGCAGGATAGAGGGTTAAAAAGCAGAGTGTGTTACAGAGAGAGATGGGGTCAGACAGGGGGAAAGCAGAGTGTGTTACAGATAGAGATGGGGTCAGACAGGGGGAAAGCAGAGTGTGTTACAGAGAGAGATGGGGTCAGACAGGGGGAAAGCAGAGTGTGTTACAGATAGAGATGGGGTCAGACAGGGGAAAGCAGAGAGGGGTACAGATAGAGATGGGGTCAGACAGGGGGAAAGCAGAGAGGGTTACAGATAGAGATGGGGTCAGACAGGGGGAAAGCAGAGTGTGTTACAGATAGAGATGGGGTCAGACAGGGGGAAAGCAGAGAGGGTTACAGATAGAGATGGGGTCAGACAGGGGAAAGCAGAGAGGGGTACAGATAGAGATGGGGTCAGACAGGGGGAAAGCAGAGAGGGTTACAGATAGAGATGGGGTCAGACAGGGGAAAGCAGAGTGTGTTACAGATAGAGATGGGGTCAGACAGGGGGAAAGCAGAGAGGGGTACAGATAGAGATGGGGTCAGACAGGGGAAAGCAGAGAGGGGTACAGATAGAGATGGGGTCAGACAGGGGAAAGCAGAGAGGGGTACAGATAGAGATGGGGTCAGACAGGGGAAAGCAGAGAGGGGTACAGATAGAGATGGGGTCAGACAGGGGAAAGCAGAGAGGGTTACAGATAGAGATGGGGTCAGACAGGGGGAAAGCAGAGAGGGTTACAGATAGAGATGGGGTCAGACTGCAAAAGCTGAGAGGATCACAGTACAGAAAGCTGGCGGGAATCAAGCTCGCCACAGGGGGAGGGGGGAGTCGTATACGGGTTTAGAGCCAGCAGCCCTACGGACCGCACCGCATCTTAATCATGGCTTCTCTCTGTGGGGATTTGGCGGTTCATCACCTGACCCGTTTCCTTCCTCCAAAAACTAAAAGCGACAGCACTGACCCATCGCATCTCAGTGTCTAGTAATTATTGTGTTCCTCCACCCAGCAGCCAACAGCTCTGAGCCGCTCCGTATCTGAGGGTGTCAGTGGTGTATCCGCCAATATTACCTCCCAGGCATGCGAGACCATCTCCGGGCAACACTTGTGGCTGGCGAGACTCCAGTGGCGCGAGCCGCGATGCCCGCGTGAGCGTGCGACGTGCGGTGGCGGTGACAGTGAAGGCCAGGAGATGACGGACCGCGGAATCTTCAAAGGGTCGGGGACGCGATTACAAATAACTCCTTTCCATCTCTCGGGGACCCGTTCCATCACTGGAGCTGACAGAACTCCTCAGCTCATATTTCTGCTGCCGCCGTTATGAGGCTGTCAGGTTTTATTGTCTTGTGAAGGAGCGGTTATTGCGTTAACCTCTGACCCCCCCTGTCAGCTCCCCTCTCGGCTTTGAGCTCCGCTGCCTTCCCAGAAAATCACACCTGACTGCGGGGGGAAGCGTGTCTCTCCTGCCTGCGCAGATCTGCGCAGACCGCACCTTTCTGAATGCAGGATCGCCAGTGGCGCCTCCGAGGGGGGGCAAGGGTGGGCCATGGCCACCCTGATAAAATCGCTGGCCCCCCCACTGGCCCCCCCTCGCGGCTCGCGAGTCGCATATGCATAATATGCTTTCGAGTCTGCATAATATGCTTCTATCTGATATTTTACATTAGGTACTATTCATTTAAATCAATAATGTATATTTTTCGTATATAATGTATATATTTTTATATACTACAACAACATAATAGAATTCCTGAAATTCAGTTATGGCTTTTGGTTTAGGTGTGCCACCCCGATATTTTCAGTGGCCCCCCCCGGCCCCCCCTATGAAGAATTTCTGGGGGCCCCACTGAGGATCGCGTCTCCCCCGTGGAAAAAAAATCCATCCCGAACGCGTGGTTGGGGCTCCCACGTCTGAACAAAACTGCGTCTGCTGCATAGATTAAAACTGCAGTAGAAAAATAATAAAAAGGGTTGGACAACCTCCCCTCACAGCCAGTGGTCCACTTTGTAAGGCTGGTTTTAGCGTGTCCCCCTTTAAATCATGATGTGCAAGAATCATTTTTTAAATCGTGATGTGCAAGAATAATTCAAAATAATATAAAAACTAATCTAAACTAAGCTATAGCCGTTAGATAATTTGTAGCATGGCCTTTTTAGTGCATCAGACTGCGCTTCTCCTTCCATTGAAAACGATTAGGTGAGAGCTGGCGTGCGATACATGTTTAAATAGCTCCGCGTGGAGTCAGCTAGCCGGTTAAAGTGGTTGGATAGCTACAGTATAGCCTACGTTTGCTAGCTACAGTAGCGGGTCGGAAGGAAGAAGTAGTACGATTTTTTTTTTTTAGCAGCAACACTGTCACAAAGCATTGAACAAATGTTCAAAAAACCAGCCAAACAGGTTAAGGTTTATTATCAACGTTAGTAACGTTAGCCTATTATCGTTGGGTTGACTTGTTTTGCAACTTTGGCGTAGCTAGGCCTATGCCGCGGTGTATTGGTAGGGTGGAGTTTGCAATCAAATCAATGTATAATGTTAGCTAGCAACGTTAGCTGTAGCTAGCGTTAACTGTAAGTTAGGCCGGCAAACCCAAAACGTTAGATATTTTTTAAATAGCACTTTGCGTACTTACAACTGTTGTTTATTGAATCCCTTTGTGGCACATTCATTTTTAAAAGAAGAAGTGATTGTAATTGAAGTTTTTTTTGCAATTCCTTAATGTAGCCTACATTTTAAGTCTCAATGATTTGAATGTTGCATCTGCCCCAGACAGTAGTCTACCCTTAAGAGGATAGACAAGCACAGGCTACATAAAACTATAACTAGCCTACCCATATGAAAAAGTAAAAATCTGTTTTGTTTGTTTTCTTACATGATTATGGCCCCTTTCATGCACAAACATTATGTGTTCATCAAAGTATACACATTGTGTATGAAAGGGGCCATAATCATGTAGGAAAACATATTGTACACTAAACAAAGTATATGATTTTAAAAGATCTTTTTCGTATGTATGTAGAAATATTAAAGGTTAATATATTAATTTATGTAAATGTATTTGAACATGCAATCCATTGACACTTATGATTTAATATATTGGTGTAGCACACAATCTCATGTGGCTAGCATGCTGTGTGGTTACTGCAGTGCATTCACTCGTTGTTTAAAACAATCTTTTGATTGAACTGTAAAGTACTCTCAAAATCTGTTTTTATGATTCTATGCATAGTTATGAACATCAATCTCTTAATTTTACAATTAGTAGTCCCCACAGGGGGCAGTTAATCATTTGATACAATTTGTGTCAATCATGAATGAAAGTGAATGACAGGGGTTATATGTTAGAATGGTTGAAAATGCGTTCAAAAAGATCCATTTAAAAAAAAAAAAAAAAAAAAAAGACCCACCCCTTCCACCTGGCTGGCTACAGGCCTGATAAGGGTGAGATGCATAGAAAAACATCATATTACAGTAGTTATACAATCATGGTCTGACTTTGACACTCCAAAGGGTAAATCACAACTGACGTGTTCCAATGAATAAAACAGTTGATATTTCTGATCCTGTTGCCCCTTTAACATCATAAAAGAGTTAATTTGGTTGTATGTTTGAAGAGTGACTCCCCCCCCCCCCCCCCGACACCTGAATGTACCTCTCGTGGCTGATCCTGTCATGCCATCTGCGTTTCCCCAGGGAGATAACGGTGCACTAGTCTGTCACAAATTGTCGAGAACCTTTTCGAAACTCAAAACAGGATGATTTTTAAACAACTCTTTCGAAACTGGATTGTCGGTCGAAAATCGTATTGCTTCACTGCTGTTCTTGGCAACAAAGCTTTTTTTTTCTCGAAACCCTGAGCTTTTTCCTTTTTTGTCTCTCAGTAGATCTATTCGGCTCGATTGTTTGACTTCGGTAACTATTTGTTTGACAGTCAGAGGCGCGTCTCCACGAGAGCGGAACCTCTTTCCCGTATCCTGAGTTTGGGCATAAAAATCTGACTCAATTACAACTCCACCTCATTCACTTGTTCGAACTGAAGGGGATATTATTCATCGACCGTGTGAAATGGAAGCCATCTGTCCAGAGCACTTTTCCTCACCTAAACACAGCCATGTGTAGAAAATCATTGTTAGTCTTTTGAATATTCAAATCCAAGAAAGAAAGTTAGGTCCTACCGTGCTGAAAACGGAAAACGCAATCTGAGGTTATTACTGGTGCTATGAATGTTTTGACGAGACTCATTTAATTCGCTATCTGTATCAGGTAACTAGCAAGCTGTCAAGCTATCTCCCCACCAATGAATACAGCCCTTAAAAGGGGTTATGTTAAAACTAAATACAGCAACTTAACAGACACTCTTATCCAGAGCGATGTACAGTAGTGGAGAACATCAGTGTTACTCTCAGGAATACCAAAATGCAGCATCACCAAGAAGGCACATTTATGACCAATAAGTGCAATGTTAACCTAACCACCAACAATTTGTATCGCAACCAAAGAAAGATAACCTTTACACAGCTAGGCCTATAACATTATGCAAAAGGAAACGCGGAGTCAGGGCGAGCCGTTGTGCAATCTGAAGAGACGAGTCTTCAGTCCGCGTCAGAAGACGGGCAGGGTTTCTGCTGTTCTGTCTGCAGCGTTTATACAGTTCATGCAGAGAAAAGAAAAACATTATTTCTCGAGGTCTATTCTGTCCATCATAACCAGTCCAAAGTAGTGATTTAGACCAGCTAACCTGTTATCGTGGTTAATGTTTGCAATCTACATTCATACATTCGCCGTGACTAAAGACACTCGGTCACACGGCCCACGTTTTCAATAATGTTTACGCGTGCTGCATCTTCAACGGAGGAGGGCAGAGATGAAACGCGTGCTTTAATGAAGTCGCCGACATAATTAGAGGCGAGCTCCGTGAGACTCGCTGCCCAAGGTAATTGGTCTTCCTAGTGGGGGATCAAGATTCGAATCAATTTATATTCTTATAGATTTTTACAGATTTTTATAAACTTGTAATATACTTACGGCGCGTGACTTATTAACTTTTAAAAACTCCCCAACTGAAAGTGAAATGTTTCGAAAATGAATTTACTAACAACAACAACGCTTGCTGCCCAAAATAAATTAATTATTTAAGAATATTGGATTACTGCTCTATAGCACACTATAAAGAAAGTGCTCTCATAATTTCAGCTTCAACAGTAAAAATCTATACACTATTAAATCAGGTTTAGCACTTAATTTGAGCAAAACATAAATCTTTAACCTTCCTTTGAATCCACGAATATTTATTAGGTGAGAAAACTGAATTATGTGAAGAATGCTGATCTGTCATTACCTGACCCGAATACAGTCCACGGCAACGAACTGGGCCTGTCTCTGTGTGTACAAAACTGGGCCTGACTCTGTGTGTACAAAACTGGGCCTGACTCTGTGTGTACAAAACTGGGCCTGACTCTGTTTACAGAACTGGGCCTGTCTCTGCGTGTACAAAACTGGGCCTGACTCTGTTTACAGAACTGGGCCTGTCTCTGTGTGTACAAAACTGGGCCTGACTCTGTGTGTACAAAACTGGGCCTGACTCTGTTTACAAAACTGGGCCTGACTCTGTGTGTACAAAACTGGGCCTGACTCTGTTTACAGAACTGGGCCTGTCTCTGCGTGTACAAAACTGGGCCTGATTCTGTTTACAGAACTGGGCCTGTCTCTGTTTACAAAACCGGACCTGACTCTGTTTACAGAACCGGGCCTGACTCTGTTTACAGAACCGGGCCTGGCTCTGTGTGTACAAAACTGGGCCTGACTCTGTTTACAGAACCGGACCTGGCTCTGTGTGTACAAAACTGGGCCTGACTCTGTTTACAGAACTGGGCCTGTCTGTGTGTACAAAACTGGGCCTGTCTCTGTGTGTACAAAACTGGGCCTGACTCTGTTTACAGAACTGGGCCTGTCTCTGTGTGTACAAAACTGAGCCTGACTCTGTGTGTACAAAACTGGGCCTGACTCTGTTTACAGAACTGGGCCTGACTCGGTTTACAGAACTGGGCCTTTGTGTTTACAGAACTGGGCCTGACTCTGTGCTCACAGAACTGGGTCTGACTCTGTGTGTACAGAACCGGGCCTGACTTTGATTGTACAGAACCGGGCCTGACTCTGTGTTTGCAGAACCGGGCCTGACTCTGTGTGTACAGAACTGGGCCTGACTCTGTTTACAGAACCGGGCCTGACTCTGTGTGTACAGAACCGGGCCTGTCTCTGTTTACAAAACCGGGCCTGACTCTGTTTACAGAACCGAGCCTGGCTCTGTGTGTACAGAACCGGGCCTGGCTCTGTGTGTACAGAACCGGGCCTGACTCTGTGTGTACAGAACCGGGCCTGTCTCTGTTTACAAAACCGGGCCTGACTCTGTTAACAGAACCGGGCCTGACTCTGTTTACAGAACCGGGCCTGGCTCTGTGTGTACAGAACCGGGCCTGGCTCTGTGTGTACAGAACCGGGCCTGGCTCTGTGTGTACAAAACCGGGCCTGACTCTGTGTGTACAGAACCGAGAACCGGGCCCTTCTTTGCATTTACAGTCCCAGCTGTCACAGACGATTAACAGACAAGCACAGCAGTGATGTGTCTCTATCCCAGCAGTGATGTGTCTCTATCCCAGCAGTGATGTGTCTCTATCCCAGCAGTGATGTGTCTCTATCCCAGCAGTGATGTGTCTCTATCCCAGCACGCAATGCTGGTTATTGGCAGGGTTCCAGATGAAGGCGAGCAGCGGCAACACCATCCTCCCACCTTAGAGACACTGATCTCTCTCACACTCACACACACACAGATGTAGAATCCTTACCAAGAGCTTAAGTGCACAATAACTTATAATGAAGATGAACAAGCCATTCAGCCCGCCCTGGCTAATCGTGTCCATAGAATACAGTGAGAATCTATGGCTGAGTCAGGTTTCATCTCCAGAGATCCAATTTCCTCTTACTCCGCTGCAAGTCCTCGCAATTTACTCCACGCATTAATAACTCTCTGACTGAAAAAATACCGTCGAGTCAGTGCAAAATTTATGCTGAACTCATCTCTCCCTGTGTCCTCTAGTTCCGTTGACAGAACCTTCTTAATCCCTGTTGGGATTGAAATATTGAAATGAAGGATGCCACCCCTTTAACCTTTTTGTATTGAGACTGCAGAGATTACATTCCTTAATTCACTCTTTCTCTGTCACCTGCTCAGGAGCAGAGACTTATCTCATTTCCTTCGGGCTTTTTATATAGCTTCTACTGCAGAGATCTCAAACTCCAGTCCTGGAGGGGGCACTGTGCCTGCAGGTTTAACTCCAGTCCTGTAGGACTGCAGTGTCTGCAGGTTTAACTCCTGTCCTCAATTGGACATTCCAAATTGGGGAGGGAATTGGATATAGACAGCCCTGTGTTTGGCGGCAAATAAAATAAAATAAAAAACTCTAGTCCTGTAGGACCGCAGTGTCTGCAGGTTTAACTCCAGTCCTGAAGGGGGCGCCAATTACTTTCCCAGCCAAACCAGCCTTCGTGCATCTGCTAATTTACACGCTGATTGTAAACAAGGAAAATTGACTTCCTTCTGCTGTTGTTCGATTGAAAAGAATAAAAAATTTTATTCAACCATGGCCCAAAACAGACTCCTTTTTCAGCTGGTCAAAACATTCCTAGAGACTTTCTCTTGTCGATTAGGAGCTCCAGTAACATCAGATTACAGGAGGGCTAAGCTGCATGCACTGCTACCACTTCAGCCCCAGCTTCTGATAACAACCCCCCCCCCTCCCCCCCCCACCACCCCAGCAGCTTCAGGCTCACATAAGAATACAGGCTCTGCACTTCATGTCTGAAAGCAATAATCGAAGGCGTGCGATAAGCAGGCAGGATTGGGGGATTGTGATTGGTTATCCCTGCAGGGAGGGCAGAGGCTTAAACACCAGGGAGAGTGTTCATCTGACTAGAAAAGCGCCTTAGCTGAGGAGGAGGAGGAGGAGGAGGAGGATGAGACAAAACCCTCCGGTCCATCCGGCGTGGCATAGCGTTTGTAATCAGGCGGAGCTTCTTTGAGAAGGCCCGCGAGAGTTACAACCCCGGGAAAGTTTCACGCCTTTTAACCCCACAGCGACCGTTGGGACGGGCGGCGGTTTTTGGCGGGGCCAGATTATCTGAGGGAGGGGCGTGCGAGCCGTCGCCGACGGACGAGATGACCGGGCAAAGAGTTTGGTGTTAATTTAACTCCAACAGTTTTCATCCAAGAAGGATGCACTGTAGTCTACTACTCTAACAGCTGTTTTAACACTGCGCATTTACTGTGCCTCCCACAGAGGAACAGCATTAAATGAGCGGCAGCCAACGACTCATTTCAGTCGCATCTCTAGTGTTTCTCCATTAATGTACCAGTACCAGGTCCCAGCACAAGTGTCAGGAGTTGTGTCATTATTCATTCCATTTCAACACTGTTCATTCACTGGCAAATGAACTCAATTTAAATTCATTTGTTTAAAAATCCCTGCAGAACACGACGGCCATTTTTAAAATCCATGAACTGAAATTCAGATCACGATGCAGCACATCGTCCAAACGAAGCTTTCGATTCTCGTACCGTGCCTGTGTGCAATTAACAGGGATGTTGAAGTTAGAAGGAGTGCCGGGTGCATCTCTCTCTCTAGGACGAGAATCTCTCCGCCTAAACACGTGCTCTTCTGACGTGAACGTTATGTACGCCTTGGATTTGTGAGATTCGCAAGCATCCGCCATGACAGTGCAAGTCATGCGTAGCCAGGGCTGGAAAAAACAGACACTCCAAACCGTGGTCAAAGAGGCCCGTACAAGGGCACTGTTTATTGCGATAATGAGTACAATGCAGTCTTGCAGTAATAATGTTCAGGAACATGCGATCAGGAGAGCCAGGGTAAGTACACAGCCTCGCTGTCTTCCCGGAGTTACCCGATTTAGAAAATATTAACACGTGCATTAGAAAATCCCACAGAAACGGCCGTTTGGCATTTGAAAGGCACATAACTTTTCTGCGTTTAAAGTCATGTCCTGCCTACCCACTACCTTTTGACATAATCCAAATAAATTGCTGCATCTTTCGCCAATTTATCTAACCCAAGGATTGTTTCGCGCTATGCAGGAAATGCGTTGTGAAAATAAAGGTTTATGAACATACGCAATTAAATCATTATGTTTTTTAAGATTTTTCGCAAGGCAGAGGGTGCATACCCCACGTCCCTGACCGCACTACCCTCATTTTTGGATTCAGGGTTTTCCCAAGTTCCACAACAGAAGCTCCCCGATGGAAAAAGAGCAGCGGCCCGTCGTCTTTGCCCTGCTTTCGGCAGATTGTTCTGACCACCACAGATGGTCTGTAGTGCAACTCTCAAAAACGAAGCGTGATACATAATAATAAGTTAAAACAATGTGCTTTTCGACCGATGCGGTACTCCTTCCGCCACCGTTGAGCAGAGCTGGTTAAAAACGTTGGCGGTCGTGGTCGCAGTCTTGGTCGCAGCTGAGCAGGTGGACAGTCCGCTGGCTCTCCACATCAGCCGTGGTTCACCAACAGATTCTGCAAGGGCAGGAAAAAAAGCAAGCGGTTGTTACCCATGATCCCTTGGGAAACTCATTCCCACAATTCCTCGCTATACCCACACATTAAATATTTGCTAGGCTTGAAGCTTTAATAATGGAGACTATTTTTAACTAAGCTAGTGCAAACTCAATATAAAAGCAATATAATACAGCTGTATTTGAACATGCCAAAAACACATAACATTAATGAAAGCACTGAATGAAAGCACCCAACACACTCACACTTACTCTGTCTCGGTCACACGGTTTTTTTATAACTCTATAACTCTTTTAAATTTACTTTTAATTAACTTACACAAAGTTGGTAAAAAATTCTCGATGCATTAGCTGGCGGGTTGCATTTTCGGATTCTGAGAAACTACTTCCAATAATTCTGATAATTCCAATCTAGAGTCACAATTGGAAGCATAGATTTTCCTGTGCCACTCAGAAGCTCTACCAAGCTATGTTTGAACTTGAAAATCTCCTCATCAACCAACTCACGTACTCCTGCTGAGCACGCCAATCAACGTACAGTACTCCGACCTGACTTTGCGTCACCTTGTCAATAAGTTCTTCCACAGCGTCCTTAACTGGTCCAGCTTTACATAACTTGCTTTAAAAAAATTAGCTGACAGTCCGTTTTTGCAGGTTGGGGTTCATGTTTTGGCTGCGGGGTAAGAACCTTGCTCAAGGATAACATAGCAGTGCCTCACCTGGGACTCCACCTCACAACCCCCTGGTTGCGAGCCAGTTCCACACCATCTTCCCCTATCCCACGCCGCCTAAACCGGACGCAGATAGAGGTTGAGGTTCTGAAGGACCCCAAAAGTGGATAAGAAAAGAAAAAAATTGAAGAAACTAATCATGAATGAATGACCGTAGGGCTCCATGGAAACGCGTACGGGCGAGGTGTTCCCGTTATCGCCGAATCCAGATCCGGCAGGTGCCGAAGGTAGCCGCCCGACTGAACAAAACGCGTCACCTCTGTTCACCCAATGCCAAACTCTAAATGCTTCTCATAGATTTACGAGCCGCACCGATGCTACATGTAAAACTGCATCCTCAAAAAAACAGTTTTCTGTTTGATGCACTACATCGTCCCTCTTCCACCTACTTTGGCACACAGAGAGGCATGTAGATATTATCCTGACCTGCAGGTCAGCAGTTAAAATAAACTCCCGTTCACAGAGACCCGTTACGCATTCCAAGAGGTGCGGACAGCTGAGGTAAGGTCGCTAATACCCAGAGATTATAAACACGGTCACGTCAATAACCCATCGACGGGAGGCCGATAGTGTGGTACTGTCCTATTCATTCCAGTCTGAAGGCGTGCCAACATCGACCTCCGCCACAAAGCCAACCCTGCCTTCTGGCTGCAGGACGTGCGTGTCCGTCGGGACCTCCATAGATAAATAATTATCTTTTGGATGGCGTCTGCCATTGCTGTGCCACAGTCTACCGCCGTTATTAAAGCACAGGAAACCACAACGAGGTAACAGCAGTTTACGCAGAAGAGCGATTACAGTGGCGTTCACTCATTACACTGTTCGAGGTCTAACTTTACATTCCTATGTATGTATTTCTAACCTACAAAGGGCAATAAACGTCACTGGAGTCGACTAATGGTATTTGTATATTCCCCATAAGAATTATATAATTTATGTAAAATGTAACAAAAATAAATATTTTTCAATGGAATTAACTTTCTTTTTTATTTATTGTTCTTTGAATGTTTCTGGCTCAGAATTTCAGAAATCATGTGACAGAAACTTATTTACCTAATTGCTTGCACAAAAGACTAGTACTTTTGGCTGTATGTTCTACCCTGGTACCCTGGGCAATACGGGGACACTCCTATGAGGCGGCCATAGATGCATTGTAGGTGGAGCTGCAGCCTCGTAGACCAATGAGCATTCAATATGAATGAACCCTCTCACTCAATGCTTAAAATAGAGAATGTTCTGGCCCAATGAAGGCAGTTTGAAGCCACAGAGATGACCATTGAATGATGACCTCTCGCAAGAGAGACAAGAAGCTTTCGCGGGTTAACTGCTAGCCTCACATATTTCAACTAATCAAAGACCGACAGTGTAATTAAACGGAAATTTCTCCCCCGTGTTTGAGTAAAACCTTTGATCGTGCAGCAGACGGTTCATGAAACAAGCAAATCTATCACTCGTTCCTCTTTTTCTTACTTTAATGAATAGCGTGTGATAAGGTCTGTGGACAAAGGAGTAGTTTCTATATTGCATTCACACCCTTACACCAAATTAACAGAAATCTGCAGATCTATTTTCAAATCTATTTCGTGTAGAATATCAAGCTGGAAGATGAATTCAATTTAACCAGGAACAGCTTCAGAATTGTCTGCATTTGTGTGTGTATGTGTGTGTGCTTGCGTGCATGTGTGTGAGCGTGTGTGTGTGCCTGCATGCATGTGAGCATGTGTGTGTGTGTGTATGTGTGTGTGTGGCATGTGTGTGTATGCGTGTGTGTGTGTGCCTGCATTCATACATGCAGGTATATGATGGGTGGCGTGTGTGTATTACAGCACTGAGAATCATTATTCACCTTTGCCTGCTTACTGTTACAATCACTCCTCAAAAGATTGAAGTATTTACCAAACTAATGTGAGCTGTTTTCCAGCACCCAAATCTGAGACATCTATTTAATTTGTGTTGTGTGAGGAGTGGGCGAGCATGCTGGATTTGATTAGAATGGAATCAGCCATTGTCTGAAGCTGTTAATAAACACACAGTCTAGGAATGCCAAGGCACTGTTTCCCAACTCAATTAAGATGAAGAATACCAGCGTCCACTATCCAGTTAGCTGTGTGTGTGTGTATTGTATGTATTTGTACGTGTGTGCCTCTTATGTGTGTTGTATGTGTTTGCATGTATGTGTGTGTGTTTGTTGTATGTGTTCATGTGTGTGGGTGTGTTGTATGTATACTGTATATCTCAACAAAAATGCCAAGTTACTCACCCATACAAATCACTGTCTATAATAAAACTAGCAAAAACTAGGCCTGCCATTAAAAGTATTGAAAATGAAGCCAAGTTACAACTAACAATTTTGGCTATCGTAGCTCACACAAATAAAACAAGCTCTATTCCAAAACAATGCTAGCCAATGTTCCCTAAATAATTTAATGTAACTTGTCCCTGTGTTTTTTCATCTTACCATCAGAAGAGAATGTGGTCATTCAAACTTCATGTGTGTTGTATATGTGTGTGTTGGGTCCTCCTAAAATCCTTCCAGTAAAGGATGAGAGAGAGAACGGCCCCCAGAATCGCCACATGGCATGACCCTACTTTCTGCAAGTATGGTGGTGATGCAGTTTATCAATGTTCTCTAAAGGTCAGGGTGGTTAACAGCCAGCGTGACCTCAGCGTGGGGGTGGAGCTTACATGCTACCTGCCCAGATTCAGGGCACAGCTCTTCTCCATGAGCACCTGGGGAAGAACGCTCATGTGACCAGACTAACTCAGCCGTGATCAGATGGATGACCTCTGACCTCTTCTGCGGTCAGGTGCGGGGGCGGTGGGGTCGAGTTCCTGCACTCCGAGGACGGATGCCAGAATGACTCTGCTCCGCCTCTCCAAATGTAACTCTCTATACGGGTGAAAAAGAAAGAACACAATAACGCAAGCGGAGAGAAGATGAAAATCGATACGCGTTTCCTTGCGTCGGTGCAGCATCTATCGGCTTGGAGCACGAAGGACAGAAGACCGTTAGAATGGAAGTTGTGGGGGCTGCTGGATGGCTCATTCGGTTAAGGCAACACGCTGTGGTGCATGGATGAGATTCACAGCCGTGCTCGTGTAGACTGTGGCCGTTAGCTCCACAGGGAGATGCTCTTGTAGACTGTGGCCTGTAGCTCCACAGGGAGATGCTCGTGTAGACTGTGGCCGTTAGCTCCACAGGGTGATGCTAGTGTAGATTGTGGCCGGTAGCTCCACAGGGTGATGCTCGTGTAGATTGTGGCCGGTAGCTCCACAGGGAGATGCTAGTGTAGATTGTGGCCGGTAGCTCCACAGGGTGATGCTCGTGTAGACTGTGGCCGGTAGCTCCACAGGGAGATGCTAGTGTAGACTGTGGCCGGTAGCTCCACAGGGAGATGCTAGTGTAGACTGTGGCCGGTAGCTCCACAGGGAGATGCTAGTGTAGACTGTGGCCGGTAGCTCCACAGGGCGATCCTCGTGTAGACTGTGGCCGTTAGCTCCACAGGGTGATGCTCATGTAGACTGTGGCCGGTAGCTCCACAGGGTGATGCTAGTGTAGATTGTGGCCGGTAGCTCCACAGGGTGATGCTCATGTAGATTGTGGCCGGTAGCTCCACATGGAGATGCTAGTGTAGATTGTGGCCGGTAGCTCCACAGGGCGATGCTCGTGTAGACTGTGGCCAGTAGCTCCACAGGGAGATGCTAGTGTAGACTGTGGCCGGTAGCTCCACAGGGAGATGCTAGTGTAGATTGTGGCCGGTAGCTCCACAGGGTGATGCTAGTGTAGATTGTGGCCGGTAGCTCCACAGGGTGATGCTAGTGTAGATTGTGGCCGGTAGCTCCACAGGGAGATGCTAGTGTAGATTGTGGCCGGTAGCTCCACAGGGTGATGCTTGTGTAGACTGTGGCCGGTAGCTCCACAGGGAGATGCTCGTGTAGACTGTGGCCGGTAGCTCCACAGGGAGATGCTCGTGTAGACTGTGGCCGTTAGCTCCACAGGGTGATGCTAGTGTAGATTGTGGCCGGTAGCTCCACAGGGAGATGCTAGTGTAGATTGTGGACGGTAGCTCCACAGGGTGATGCTCGTGTAGACTGTGGCCGGTAGCTCCACAGGGAGATGCTAGTGTAGACTGTGGCCGGTAGCTCCACAGGGAGATGCTAGTGTAGACTGTGGCCGGTAGCTCCACAGGGAGATGCTAGTGTAGACTGTGGCCGGTAGCTCCACAGGGAGATGCTCGTGTAGACTGTGGCCGTTAGCTCCACAGGGTGATGCTAGTGTAGATTGTGGCCGGTAGCTCCACAGGGTGATGCTCGTGTAGATTGTGGCCGGTAGCTCCACAGGGAGATGCTAGTGTAGATTGTGGCCGGTAGCTCCACAGGGTGATGCTCGTGTAGACTGTGGCTGGTAGCTCCACAGGGAGATGCTAGTGTAGATTGTGGCCGGTAGCTCCACAGGGAGATGCTAGTGTAGATTGTGGCCGGTAGCTCCACAGGGTGATGCTCGTGTAGACTGTGGCCGGTAGCTCCACAGGGAGATGCTAGTGTAGATTGTGGCCGGTAGCTCCACAGGGTGATGCTCGTGTAGACTGTGGCCGGTAGCTCCACAGGGAGATGCTAGTGTAGACTGTGGCCGTTAGCTCCACAGGACGATGCTCGTGTAGACTGTGGCCGGTAGCTCCACAGGGTGATGCTCGTGTAGACTGTGGCCGGTAGCTCCACAGGGAGATGCTAGTGTAGATTGTGGCCGGTAGCTCCACAGGGAGATGCTAGTGTAGATTGTGGCCGGTAGCTCCACAGGGTGATGCTTGTGTAGACTGTGGCCGGTAGCTCCACAGGGAGATGCTCGTGTAGACTGTGGCCGGTAGCTCCACAGGGAGATGCTCGTGTAGACTGTGGCCGTTAGCTCCACAGGGTGATGCTAGTGTAGATTGTGGCCGGTAGCTTCACAGGGTGATGCTCGTGTAGATTGTGGCCGGTAGCTCCACAGGGAGATGCTAGTGTAGATTGTGGCCGGTAGCTCCACAGGGTGATGCTCGTGTAGACTGTGGCCGGTAGCTCCACAGGGAGATGCTAGTGTAGACTGTGGCCGGTAGCTCCACAGGGAGATGCTAGTGTAGACTGTGGCCGGTAGCTCCACAGGGCGATCCTCGTGTAGACTGTGGCCGTTAGCTCCACAGGGTGATGATCATGTAGACTGTGGCCGGTAGCTCCACAGGGTGATGCTAGTGTAGATTGTGGCCGGTAGCTCCACAGGGTGATGCTCATGTAGATTGTGGCCGGTAGCTCCACAGGGAGATGCTAGTGTAGATTGTGGCCGGTAGCTCCACAGGGCGATGCTCGTGTAGACTGTGGCCAGTAGCTCCACAGGGAGATGCTAGTGTAGACTGTGGCCGGTAGCTCCACAGGGAGATGCTAGTGTAGATTGTGGCCGGTAGCTCCACAGGGTGATGCTAGTGTAGATTGTGGCCGGTAGCTCCACAGGGAGATGCTCATGTAGACTGTGGCCGGTAGCTCCACAGGGTGATGCTCATGTAGACTGTGGCCGGTAGCTCCACAGGGTGATGCTCATGTAGACTGTGGCCGGTAGCTCCACAGGGAGATGCTAGTGTAGATTGTGGCCGGTAGCTCCACAGGGTGATGCTCGTGTAGACTGTGGCCGGTAGCTCCACAGGGTGATGCTAGTGTAGATTGTGGCCGGTAGCTCCACAGGGTGATGCTCGTGTAGATTGTGGCCGGTAGCTCCACAGGGAGATGCTAGTGTAGATTGTGGCCGGTAGCTCCACAGGGTGATGCTCGTGTAGACTGTGGCCGGTAGCTCCACAGGGAGATGCTAGTGTAGATTGTGGCCGGTAGCTCCACAGGGTGATGCTCGTGTAGATTGTGGCCGGTAGCTCCACAGGGAGATGCTAGTGTAGACTGTGGCCGGTAGCTCCACAGGGCGATGCTCGTGTAGACTGTGGCCGGTAGCTCCACAGGGTGATGCTCGTGTAGACTGTGGCCGGTAGCTCCACAGGGTGATGCTCGTGTAGACTGTGGCCGGTAGCTCCACAGGGAGATGCTCGTGTAGATTGTGGCCGGTAGCTCCACAGGGAGATGCTAGTGTAGACTGTGGCCGGTAGCTCCACAGGGTGATGCTCGTGTAGATTGTGGCCGTTAGCTCCACAGGGAGATGCTCGTGTAGACTGTGGCCGGTAGCTCCACAGGGAGATGCTCGTGTAGACTGTGGCCGGTAGCTCCACAGGGAGATGCTCGTATAGATTGTGGCC
This sequence comes from Ilyophis sp. 1 JC-2022, assembly GCA_022702515.1. Classification (NCBI taxonomy): domain Eukaryota; kingdom Metazoa; phylum Chordata; class Actinopteri; order Anguilliformes; family Synaphobranchidae; genus Ilyophis; species Ilyophis sp. 1 JC-2022. The sequence continues at coordinate 11,069,858 of CM040402.1, forward strand.
GGTAGCTCCACAGGGTGATGCTCGTGTAGACTGTGGCCGGTAGCTCCACAGGGTGATGCTCGTGTAGACTGTGGCCGGTAGCTCCACAGGGTGATGCTCGTGTAGATTGTGGCCGGTAGCTCCACAGGGAGATGCTAGTGTAGATTGTGGCCGGTAGCTCCACAGGGTGATGCTCGTGTAGACTGTGGCCGGTAGCTCCACAGGGAGATGCTAGTGTAGACTGTGGCCGGTAGCTCCACAGGGAGATGCTAGTGTAGACTGTGGCCGGTAGCTCCACAGGGAGATGCTAGTGTAGATTGTGGCCGTTAGCTCCACAGGGAGATGCTCGTGTAGACTGTGGCCGGTAGCTCCACAGGGAGATGCTCGTGTAGACTGTGGCCGGTAGCTCCACAGGGAGATGCTCGTATAGATTGTGGCCGGTAGCTCCACAGGGTGATGCTCGTGTAGACTGTGGCCGGTAGCTCCACAGGGTGATGCTCGTGTAGACTGTGGCCGGTAGCTCCACAGGGTGATGCTTGTGTAGATTGTGGCCGGTAGCTCCACAGGGAGATGCTAGTGTAGATTGTGGCCGGTAGCTCCACAGGGTGATGCTCGTGTAGACTGTGGCCGGTAGCTCCACAGGGAGATGCTAGTGTAGACTGTGGCCGGTAGCTCCACAGGGAGATGCTAGTGTAGACTGTGGCCGGTAGCTCCACAGGGAGATGCTAGTGTAGACTGTGGCCGGTAGCTCCACAGGGCGATCCTCGTGTAGACTGTGGCCGTTAGCTCCACAGGGCGATGCTCATGTAGACTGTGGCCGGTAGCTCCACAGGGTGATGCTAGTGTAGATTGTGGCCGGTAGCTCCACAGGGTGATGCTCATGTAGATTGTGGCCGGTAGCTCCACAGGGAGATGCTAGTGTAGATTGTGGCCGGTAGCTCCACAGGGAGATGCTCGTGTAGATTGTGGCCGGTAGCTCCACAGGGAGATGCTAGTGTAGACTGTGGCCGGTAGCTCCACAGGGAGATGCTAGTGTAGATTGTGGCCGGTAGCTCCACAGGGCGATGCTCGTGTAGACTGTGGCCAGTAGCTCCACAGGGAGATGCTAGTGTAGACTGTGGCCGGTAGCTCCACAGGGAGATGCTAGTGTAGATTGTGGCCGGTAGCTCCACAGGGTGATGCTAGTGTAGATTGTGGCCGGTAGCTACACAGGGTGATGCTAGTGTAGATTGTGGCCGGTAGCTCCACAGGGAGATGCTCATGTAGACTGTGGCCGGTAGCTCCACAGGGTGATGCTCGTGTAGACTGTGGCCGGTAGCTCCACAGGGTGATGCTCATGTAGACTGTGGCCGGTAGCTCCACAGGGAGATGCTAGTGTAGATTGTGGCCGGTAGCTCCACAGGGTGATGCTCGTGTAGACTGTGGCCGGTAGCTCCACAGGGTGATGCTAGTGTAGATTGTGGCCGGTAGCTCCACAGGGTGATGCTCGTGTAGATTGTGGCCGGTAGCTCCACAGGGAGATGCTAGTGTAGATTGTGGCCGGTAGCTCCACAGGGTGATGCTCGTGTAGACTGTGGCCGGTAGCTCCACAGGGAGATGCTAGTGTAGATTGTGGCCGGTAGCTCCACAGGGTGATGCTCGTGTAGATTGTGGCCGGTAGCTCCACAGGGAGATGCTAGTGTAGACTGTGGCCGGTAGCTCCACAGGGCGATGCTCGTGTAGACTGTGGCCGGTAGCTCCACAGGGTGATGCTCGTGTAGACTGTGGCCGGTAGCTCCACAGGGTGATGCTCGTGTAGACTGTGGCCGGTAGCTCCACAGGGAGATGCTCGTGTAGATTGTGGCCGGTAGCTCCACAGGGAGATGCTAGTGTAGACTGTGGCCGGTAGCTCCACAGGGTGATGCTCGTGTAGATTGTGGCCGGTAGCTCCACAGGGAGATGCTCGTGTAGACTGTGGCCGTTAGCTCCACAGGGAGATGCTCGTGTAGACTGTGGCCGGTAGCTCCACAGGGAGATGCTCGTATAGATTGTGGCCGGTAGCTCCACAGGGTGATGCTCGTGTAGACTGTGGCCGGTAGCTCCACAGGGTGATGCTCGTGTAGACTGTGGCCGGTAGCTCCACAGGGTGATGCTCATGTAGATTGTGGCCGGTAGCTCCACAGGGAGATGCTAGTGTAGATTGTGGCCGGTAGCTCCACAGGGTGATGCTCGTGTAGATTGTGGCCGGTAGCTCCACAGGGTGATGCTCGTGTAGACTGTGGCCGGTAGCTCCACAGGGAGATGCTAGTGTAGACTGTGGCCGGTAGCTCCACAGGGAGATGCTAGTGTAGACTGTGGCCGGTAGCTCCACAGGGAGATGCTAGTGTAGACTGTGGCCGGTAGCTCCACAGGGCGATCCTCGTGTAGACTGTGGCCGTTAGCTCCACAGGGTGATGCTCATGTAGACTGTGGCCGGTAGCTCCACAGGGTGATGCTAGTGTAGATTGTGGCCGGTAGCTCCACAGGGTGATGCTCATGTAGATTGTGGCCGGTAGCTCCACAGGGAGATGCTAGTGTAGATTGTGGCCGGTAGCTCCACAGGGAGATGCTCGTGTAGATTGTGGCCGGTAGCTCCACAGGGAGATGCTAGTGTAGACTGTGGCCGGTAGCTCCACAGGGAGATGCTAGTGTAGATTGTGGCCGGTAGCTCCACAGGGTGATGCTAGTGTAGATTGTGGCCGGTAGCTCCACAGGGTGATGCTAGTGTAGATTGTGGCCGGTAGCTCCACAGGGAGATGCTAGTGTAGACTGTGGCCGGTAGCTCCACAGGGAGATGCTAGTGTAGATTGTGGCCGGTAGCTCCACAGGGCGATGCTCGTGTAGACTGTGGCCAGTAGCTCCACAGGGAGATGCTAGTGTAGACTGTGGCCGGTAGCTCCACAGGGAGATGCTAGTGTAGATTGTGGCCGGTAGCCCCACAGGGTGATGCTAGTGTAGATTGTGGCCGGTAACTACACAGGGTGATGCTAGTGTAGATTGTGGCCGGTAGCTCCACAGGGAGATGCTCGTGTAGACTGTGGCCGGTAGCTCCACAGGGTGATGCTCGTGTAGACTGTGGCCGGTAGCTCCACAGGGTGATGCTCATGTAGACTGTGGCCGGTAGCTCCACAGGGAGATGCTAGTGTAGATTGTGGCCGGTAGCTCCACAGGGTGATGCTCGTGTAGACTGTGGCCGGTAGCTCCACAGGGTGATGCTAGTGTAGATTGTGGCCGGTAGCTCCACAGGGTGATGCTCGTGTAGATTGTGGCCGGTAGCTCCACAGGGAGATGCTAGTGTAGATTGTGGCCGGTAGCTCCACAGGGTGATGCTCGTGTAGACTGTGGCCGGTAGCTCCACAGGGAGATGCTAGTGTAGATTGTGGCCGGTAGCTCCACAGGGTGATGCTCATGTAGATTGTGGCCGGTAGCTCCACAGGGAGATGCTAGTGTAGACTGTGGCCGGTAGCTCCACAGGGTGATGCTCGTGTAGATTGTGGCCGGTAGCTCCACAGGGAGATGCTCGTGTAGACTGTGGCCGGTAGCTCCACAGGGAGATGCTCGTGTAGACTGTGGCCGGTAGCTCCACAGGGAGATGCTCGTTTAGATTGTGGCCGGTAGCTCCACAGGGTGATGCTCGTGTAGACTGTGGCCGGTAGCTCCACAGGGAGATGCTAGTGTAGATTGTGGCCGGTAGCTCCACAGGGTGATGCTCGTGTAGACTGTGGCCGGTAGCTCCACAGGGAGATGCTAGTGTAGACTGTGGCCGTTAGCTCCACAGGGCGATGCTCGTGTAGACTGTGGCCGGTAGCTCCACAGGGTGATGCTCGTGTAGACTGTGGCCGGTAGCTCCACAGGGAGATGCTAGTGTAGATTGTGGCCGGTAGCTCCACAGGGAGATGCTAGTGTAGATTGTGGCCGGTAGCTCAACAGGGTGATGCTCGTGTAGACTGTGGCCGGTAGCTCCACAGGGTGATGCTAGTGTAGATTGTGGCCGGTAGCTCCACAGGGTGATGCTCGTGTAGATTGTGGCCGGTAGCTCCACAGGGAGATGCTAGTGTAGACTGTGGCCGGTAGCTCCACAGGGAGATGCTAGTGTAGACTGTGGCCGGTAGCTCCACAGGGTGATGCTCGTGTAGATTGTGGCCGGTAGCTCCACAGGGAGATGCTCGTGTAGATTGTGGCCGGTAGCTCCACAGGGTGATGCTAGTGTAGATTGTGGCCGGTAGCTCCACAGGGTGATGCTCGTGTAGACTGTGGCCGGTAGCTCCACAGGGAGATGCTAGTGTAGATTGTGGCCGGTAGCTCCACAGGGAGATGCTCGTATAGACTGTGGCCAGTAGCTCCACAGGGTGATGCTCGTGTAGATTGTGGCCGGTAGCTCCACAGGGTGATGCTCGTGTAGACTGTGGCCGGTAGCTCCACAGCGAGATGCTAGTGTAGATTGTGGCCGGTAGCTCCACAGGGTGATGCTCGTGTAGACTGTGGCCGGTAGCTCCACAGGGAGATGCTCGTATAGACTGTGGCCGGTAGCTCCACAGGGTGATGCTCGTGTAGATTGTGGCCGGTAGCTCCACAGGGTGATGCTCGTGTAGACTGTGGCCGGTAGCTCCACAGGGAGATGCTCGTGTAGATTGTGGCCGGTAGCTCCACAGGGAGATGCTAGTGTAGACTGTGGCCGGTAGCTCCACAGGGTGATGCTCGTGTAGATTGTGGCCGGTAGCTCCACAGGGAGATGCTCGTGTAGACTGTGGCCGGTAGCTCCACAGGGAGATGCTCGTATAGATTGTGGCCGGTAGCTCCACAGGGAGATGCTCGTGTAGACTGTGGCCGGTAGCTCCACAGGGAGATGCTCGTATAGATTGTGGACGGTAGCTCCACAGGGTGATGCTCGTGTAGACTGTGGCCGGTAGCTCCACAGGGAGATGCTAGTGTAGATTGTGGCCGGTAGCTCCACAGGGTGATGCTCGTGTAGACTGTGGCCGGTAGCTCCACAGGGAGATGCTAGTGTAGATTGTGGCCGGTAGCTCCACAGGGAGATGCTAGTGTAGATTGTGGCCGGTAGCTCCACAGGGTGATGCTCGTGTAGACTGTGGCCGATAGCTCCACAGGGAGATGATAGTGTAGACTGTGGCCGGTAGCTCCACAGGGAGATGCTAGTGTAGACTGTGGCCGGTAGCTCCACAGGGTGATGCTCGTGTAGATTGTGGCCGGTAGCTCCACAGGGAGATGCTCGTGTAGATTGTGGCCGGTAGCTCCACAGGGTGATGCTAGTGTAGATTGTGGCCGGTAGCTCCACAGGGTGATGCTCGTGTAGACTGTGGCCGGTAGCTCCACAGGGAGATGCTAGTGTAGATTGTGGCCGGTAGCTCCACAGGGAGATGCTCGTATAGACTGTGGCCAGTAGCTCCACAGGGTGATGCTCGTGTAGATTGTGGCCGGTAGCTCCACAGGGTGATGCTCGTGTAGACTGTGGCCGGTAGCTCCACAGCGAGATGCTAGTGTAGATTGTGGCCGGTAGCTCCACAGGGTGATGCTCGTGTAGACTGTGGCCGGTAGCTCCACAGGGAGATGCTCGTATAGACTGTGGCCGGTAGCTCCACAGGGTGATGCTCGTGTAGATTGTGGCCGGTAGCTCCACAGGGTGATGCTCGTGTAGACTGTGGCCGGTAGCTCCACAGGGAGATGCTCGTGTAGACTGTGGCCGGTAGCTCCACAGGGAGATGCTCGTGTAGATTGTGGCCGGTAGCTCCACAGGGAGATGCTAGTGTAGACTGTGGCCGGTAGCTCCACAGGGTGATGCTCGTGTAGATTGTGGCCGGTAGCTCCACAGGGAGATGCTCGTGTAGACTGTGGCCGGTAGCTCCACAGGGAGATGCTCGTATAGATTGTGGCCGGTAGCTCCACAGGGAGATGCTCGTGTAGACTGTGGCCGGTAGCTCCACAGGGAGATGCTCGTATAGATTGTGGACGGTAGCTCCACAGGGTGATGCTCGTGTAGACTGTGGCCGGTAGCTCCACAGGGAGATGCTAGTGTAGATTGTGGCCGGTAGCTCCACAGGGTGATGCTCGTGTAGACTGTGGCCGGTAGCTCCACAGGGAGATGCTAGTGTAGATTGTGGCCGGTAGCTCCACAGGGAGATGCTAGTGTAGATTGTGGCCGGTAGCTCCACAGGGTGATGCTCGTGTAGATTGTGGCCGGTAGCTCCACAGGGTGATGCTCGTGTAGACTGTGGCCGGTAGCTCCACAGGGTGATGCTAGTGTAGATTGTGGCCGGTAGCTCCACAGGGTGATGCTCGTGTAGACTGTGGCCAATAGCTCCACAGGGAGATGCTAGTGTAGACTGTGGCCGGTAGCTCCACAGGGAGATGCTAGTGTAGACTGTGGCCGGTAGCTCCACAGGGTGATGCTCGTGTAGACTGTGGCCGGTAGCTCCACAGGGAGATGCTAGTGTAGATTGTGGCCGGTAGCTCCACAGGGAGATGCTAGTGTAGATTGTGGCCGGTAGCTCCACAGGGTGATGCTCGTGTAGACTGTGGCCAGTAGCTCCACAGGGTGATGCTAGTGTAGATTGTGGCCGGTAGCTCCACAGGGTGATGCTCGTGTAGACTGTGGCCGATAGCTCCACAGGGAGATGCTAGTGTAGACTGTGGCCGGTAGCTCCACAGGGAGATGCTAGTGTAGACTGTGGCCGGTAGCTCCACAGGGTGATGCTCGTGTAGATTGTGGCCGGTAGCTCCACAGGGAGATGCTCGTGTAGATTGTGGCCGGTAGCTCCACAGGGTGATGCTAGTGTAGATTGTGGCCGGTAGCTCCACAGGGTGATGCTCGTGTAGACTGGCCGGTAGCTCCACAGCGAGATGCTAGTGTAGATTGTGGCCGGTAGCTCCACAGAGAGATGCTCGTATAGACTGTGGCCGGTAGCTCCACAGGGAGATGCTAGTGTAGACTGTGGCCGGTAGCTCCACAGGGTGATGCTCGTGTAGATTGTGGCCGGTAGCTCCACAGGGAGATGCTCGTGTAGACTGTGGCCGGTAGCTCCACAGGGAGATGCTCGTGTAGACTGTGGCCGGTAGCTCCACAGGGAGATGCTCGTATAGATTGTGGCCGGTAGCTCCACAGGGTGATGCTCGTGTAGACTGTGGCCGGTAGCTCCACAGGGAGATGCTAGTGTAGATTGTGGCCGGTAGCTCCACAGGGAGATGCTAGTGTAGATTGTGGCCGGTAGCTCCACAGGGTGATGCTCGTGTAGATTGTGGCCGGTAGCTCCACAGGGTGATGCTCGTGTAGACTGTGGCCGGTAGCTCCACAGGGTGATGCTAGTGTAGATTGTGGCCGGTAGCTCCACAGGGTGATGCTCGTGTAGACTGTGGCCAATAGCTCCACAGGGAGATGCTAGTGTAGACTGTGGCCGGTAGCTCCACAGGGAGATGCTAGTGTAGACTGTGGCCGGTAGCTCCACAGGGTGATGCTCGTGTAGACTGTGGCCGGTAGCTCCACAGGGAGATGCTAGTGTAGATTGTGGCCGGTAGCTCCACAGGGAGATGCTAGTGTAGATTGTGGCCGGTAGCTCCACAGGGTGATGCTCGTGTAGACTGTGGCCAGTAGCTCCACAGGGTGATGCTAGTGTAGATTGTGGCCGGTAGCTCCACAGGGTGATGCTCGTGTAGACTGTGGCCGATAGCTCCACAGGGAGATGCTAGTGTAGACTGTGGCCGGTAGCTCCACAGGGAGATGCTAGTGTAGACTGTGGCCGGTAGCTCCACAGGGTGATGCTCGTGTAGATTGTGGCCGGTAGCTCCACAGGGAGATGCTCGTGTAGATTGTGGCCGGTAGCTCCACAGGGTGATGCTAGTGTAGATTGTGGCCGGTAGCTCCACAGGGTGATGCTCGTGTAGACTGGCCGGTAGCTCCACAGGGAGATGCTAGTGTAGATTGTGGCCGGTAGCTCCACAGAGAGATGCTCGTATAGACTGTGGCCGGTAGCTCCACAGGGTGATGCTCGTGTAGATTGTGGCCGGTAGCTCCACAGGGTGATGCTCGTGTAGACTGTGGCCGGTAGCTCCACAGGGAGATGCTAGTGTAGATTGTGGCCGGTAGCTCCACAGGGTGATGCTCGTGTAGACTGTGGCCGGTAGCTCCACAGGGAGATGCTCGTATAGACTGTGGCCGGTAGCTCCACAGGGTGATGCTCGTGTAGATTGTGGCCGGTAGCTCCACAGGGTGATGCTCGTGTAGACTGTGGCCGGTAGCTCCACAGGGAGATGCTCATGTAGACTGTGGCCGGTAGCTCCACAGGGAGATGCTAGTGTAGACTGTGGCCGGTAGCTCCACAGGGTGATGCTCGTGTAGATTGTGGCCGGTAGCTCCACAGGGAGATGCTCGTGTAGACTGTGGCCGGTAGCTCCACAGGGAGATGCTCGTGTAGACTGTGGCCGGTAGCTCCACAGGGAGATGCTCGTATAGATTGTGGCCGGTAGCTCCACAGGGTGATGCTCGTGTAGACTGTGGCCGGTAGCTCCACAGGGAGATGCTAGTGTAGATTGTGGCCGGTAGCTCCACAGGGTGATGCTCGTGTAGACTGTGGCCAGTAGCTCCACAGGGAGATGCTAGTGTAGATTGTGGCCGGTAGCTCCACAGGGTGATGCTCGTGTAGATTGTGGCCGGTAGCTCCACAGGGTGATGCTCGTGTAGACTGTGGCCGGTAGCTCCACATTGTGATGCTAGTGTAGATTGTGGCCGGTAGCTCCACAGGGTGATGCTCGTGTAGACTGTGGCCGATAGCTCCACAGGGAGATGCTAGTGTAGACTGTGGCCGGTAGCTCCACAGGGAGATGCTAGTGTAGACTGTGGCCGGTAGCTCCACAGGGTGATGCTCGTGTAGATTGTGGCCGGTAGCTCCACAGGGAGATGCTCGTGTAGATTGTGGCCGGTAGCTCCACAGGGTGATGCTAGTGTAGATTGTGGCCGGTAGCTCCACAGGGTGATGCTCGTGTAGACTGTGGCCGGTAGCTCCACAGGGTGATGCTCGTGTAGACTGTGGCCGGTAGCTCCACAGGGAGATGCTAGTGTAGATTGTGGCCGGTAGCTCCACAGGGAGATGCTCGTATAGACTGTGGCCGGTAGCTCCACAGGGTGATGCTCGTGTAGATTGTGGCCGGTAGCTCCACAGGGTGATGCTCGTGTAGACTGTGGCCGGTAGCTCCACAGGGAGATGCTAGTGTAGATTGTGGCCGGTAGCTCCACAGGGTGATGCTCGTGTAGACTGTGGCCGGTAGCTCCACAGGGAGATGCTCGTATAGACTGTGGCCGGTAGCTCCACAGGGTGATGCTCGTGTAGATTGTGGCCGGTAGCTCCACAGGGTGATGCTAGTGTAGACTGTGGCCGGTAGCTCCACAGGGCGATGCTCGTGTAGACTGTGGCCGGTAGCTCCACAGGGCGATGCTCGTGTAGATTGTGGCCGGTAGCTCCACAGGGCGATGCTCGTGTAGACTGTGGCCGGTAGCTCCACAGGGAGATGCTAGTGTAGACTGTGGCCGGTAGCTCCACAGGGAGATGCTCGTGTAGACTGTGGCCGGTAGCTCCACAGGGTGATGCTCATGTAGACTGTGGCCGGTAGCTCCACAGGGAGATGCTCGTGTAGACTGTGACCGGTAGCTCCACAGGGTGATGCTCATGTAGACTGTGGCCGGTAGCTCCACAGGGAGATGCTCGTGTAGACTGTGGCCGGTAGCTCCACAGGGTGATGCTCATGTAGACTGTGGCCGGTAGCTCCACAGGGTGATGCTCATGTAGACTGTGGCCGGTAGCTCCACAGGGAGATGCTCGTGTAGACTGTGGCCGGTAGCTCCACAGGGAGATGCTAGTGTAGATTGTGGCCGGTAGCTCCACAGGGTGATGCTAGTGTAGATTGTGGCCGGTAGCTCCACAGGGTGATGCTCGTGTAGACTGTGGCCGGTAGCTCCACAGGGAGATGCTAGTGTAGATTGTGGCCGGTAGCTCCACAGGGTGATGCTCATGTAGACTGTGGCCGTTAGCTCCACAGGGCGATGCTCGTGTAGACTGTGGCCGGTAGCTTCACAGGGAGATGCTAGTGTAGATTGTGGCCGTTAGCTCCACAGGGCGATGCTTGTGTAGACTGTGGCCGTTAGCTCCACAGGGCGATGCTCGTGTAGACTGTGGCCGTTAGCTCCACAGGGCGATGCTCGTGTAGACTGTGGCCGTTAGCTCCACAGGGCGATCCTCGTGTAGACTGTGGCCGTTAGCTCCACAGGGCGATGCTCGTGTAGACTGTGGCCGTTAGCTCCACAGGGCGATGCTCGTGTAGACTGCGGCCGTTAGCTCCACAGGGCGATGCTCGTGTAGACTGTGGCCGGTAGCTCCACAAGGCAGTGGACAGTCGGACAGGGCTCTGTGTTTCATTACTCTAGTCCTCACCAGCGGGCAGGGCTTGGGACAGCTCCTGCTGTGGGCCTGTGGTCCGCCAGCAGGGGGCACACCAGGTCATACGATGTCATGCGGTCATTCGCAAACCTTCTTCAGGGCCTCTCTCTCACAGACAGGAACCTCAAGGTGATGGGGACCCCTGCCTCAAATGGGCTCGTGTCCCAGCTCCCCTCTAACAAAATAAATATCTGGGCAACCCAGAGCAGAGTCAGGGCCTCCTACAGTAAGATCCATGTTCATCAGCTGCATTTCCATCTCTGTCCGTCTGTCTGTCTATTATTCTTTCTCTCCCTCTCTCTGTCTGTCTGTCTCAATCTCACCCTCTCTCAATCTTTCTCTCACACAAAAAAAACACTCACAAACACCAGCATAGGCACACTAAGTCACACACTCCAACACACACACACACACACACACAACAACAACACATTTCCTACCAAATTTACTTTTTCCACTTCAGCTTGAGACATTCACTGCCTCTCCACCCGTATACTTTCACACTCATGACACATAAACACACACACACAGAAGATGTGTTATATACATATTCAGACACAACGGCGCACAAATGTATGAACAAAAAGGTTATTTAAAAAAAAGCTGCAATCACAGGCACGTGCAGCAATGAAGAGTCACCTGTGGAGAGAAACCATGGCAACACATCACTCTACAAGGTGAAAGAAAGAGGGGGTGGGGAAGGCAAGATTCTGACATTGAGACCAGGAGCTTTTTATGGATCATGGTAGATTTATGAAAGCATTTCAGTGAATGTTCTCCGAAATTTATCTAGAAAATATCCATGTATGTTTTTATGTTCATTTGTTTCCAATTAAACTGATGAATTTGATTAGATAATAAACCGATGAATTTGATTAGAAAATAAACCGATTAATTTGATTAGATAATAAACTGATTATTATTATTTCTTCGCTACTAAACCGATTCATTTAGAACAAACCGGTGGTCAGTTACTACTATTACTGACGAATCAGGGTCTCATGTAAGTGGCACTCCAATTGATTTGATTCTGCGCATCCACTGAGCTATACTATAAGGCTGGCTGATATTTGCTACAACCAATCAGATTTTTAGCAGGAGAGTCTGGGGTGAAAGAGGGACTCTGGTTTTGCACGTTTCCCTCACTCATTTGAGAGCGCTCAGCATTCTGGGATACGGACCCTATCCACGACCACAGCTCTGAAGCACAGCACAGTTTACACAGCCAGCACTCTTCCAGCGTGCAATAAGCATGAATAAGTGCAAAACTCTTGTTTCAATGCACTCAACATTTTTCTAAATAACCTTGATAATAAGTAAACTAGCCAGACTGTTTGTGATGAAGTAAATGAACGGGTTCATTAAATAATGATTAAAAGTTGAGGATGTCGTGTGAAGCCTGTGTGTACAGACTGGCCTTCTGCTGCAAGGGCAGTGTCTCCATCTATGGCACAATTCTCCCCTTTCAGAACCATAGAGAGAGTGTGCTGCACTGCATTAGAAGAAGAAATAATAATTATTATTTTCTTTCTCAGATAGATTTTGCACATCCATACAGAATCATTCAAGGTCTCATAGATCCTCTTTTCTATGCTTGCATTTGAACTTCAATTTAAACCATGGTCAGATGAGACCGAAATTGAGCTCTTTGGAGGCACATACCAGCGGTGGGGTTGGTGTCAGAGCAAGGACGCTTATGTTGAAAGGAACGTCATACCCACTGTGAAATATGGTGGTGGATTTTAGATGTTATGGGCTTGTTTAGCATTATGTGGCCCTGGATGTGGTCCTAGAAATTCAGCAAGACCTGAGATATGGCCAAACACCGAGTCTCCTCCCTAGCTCCGGAAGCTGAAATGTAGCTGAGAATGGATCTTTCTGCAAGACAATGATCCCAAGCAGCGTTAAAATCAACCAAAAAATGGTTTACTGACCACAAGCGGCGCCACCGGAGATTTTGGGCCCCAATTAAAGATCTCACATTGGGGACCACCATCCCATCCCTGCACAAATACAGGGCCATTTTTTGAGGACCCCTGCCAGTCAGGGCCCTTGGAATCCCCCCCCCATATGGTGCAACTGCTGACCATAAAAATGACTGCTTTGCAAAGGCCATGCCATTTTTCAGACTTCTGATGTGGTTGGAACTAAAAAGGGAGGTCCACAAGTGCAGGCCGTAGGATCCTAAAAAATCTTGTACAGAGGAATGGTCAAAGATCCCGCAATTCCATAAAACAGGGTGCACAAAATACTGAAAACAGGGGTGGCAATACTTTTGAAACACATATTTTTGGAAAGTAAAATTACTTTCTCTGGGAAACTGTATTAGAATAAAAAATATGTATCTCACATTTTTCAGCATGCAACATCGCTCATTACCTACGTATGTACTATATTTCATACAGCCAACGTGTATATACATACAGTGAGCACCATAATTGATTGGACAGTGACACATTGTTTGTTATTTTGGTTCTGTACTCTAGCACTTTGAGTTTGAAAGGATACAATGACAATGAGAAGTGAAGTGCAGACTGTCAGCTTTAATTTGAGGGTATTTTCATCCATATCGGATGTGTCACTGTCCAATCAATTATGGTGCTCACTAAGTCATCAAGGGTCTGAGCTATCGAACGAGCCCCAAACCATCACTCTGTTGCCAGATATGGAGTAGATGTGGATGGATCACTGCAAGGGTTATTTCTCCTGACTCATTTTCCTATAGAACTCTATGGGGAAAAAAGTCAGGAGAAACAACCCTTAAAGGGATCCATCCACATCTACTCCATATCTGGCCGCAGAGTGATGGTTTGGGGCTCGTTTGATACCTTAGACCCTTGATGACGTACAGCCATTTCGCCAGTCATGTGTTCCATACTGTACCAGCGTAATTTACAGCTGAATCTAGTCTTACCCCCCAATTCTCATAGAGATCAGTTCAAATGCAGAGAGCTTATAGTATCGCTTGTAACAGTACCTGGAAATAAGATATCGAGAGTCTTTTGATGTTGATTGGTCACAGACTTCAGGAAGTAACAGCATGCAAAGGCTATGCGACCAAATATTAAATATGAAACTTTAAAAATATGTTAAAGCAAAGGGTATGAATACTTATGTAAATGAAAAATTTCAGTTTTCGATTTCAATTTGCAAAAATTTAGAAAAACATGTTTTCACTTTCAGAATCAGAATCAAAATCCCTTTATTCGCCAAGTATTTACATACGAGGAATTTACTGTGGTTATTGGTGCGTACATAAACCAACATAAAATAAAATAATATAAAACATAAAACAAAAACAAAAACAAAACAAGTAGTGCAAGTTTCAAAACAAGTAGTGCAAGTTTCAACCTTAGATAATATTATATTATATTATATAATATATGCAAGATAACAATAAAAATAAAAAATATAAAAAATATAAGTAAAAATAAAGATATAAATAAACAAAAAGGATGGAGATATTTACAGTGAAATTATTACAGTGGGAAGTAGGTAAAGTGTCTATGAGGCGGGATAGAGTCTGTGTCTGTGTCGGAGGGGGTCCCAGGCCTTGTTGATAAGGCTAACTGCAGAAGGAAAGAAACTGTTTTTATGGCGAGAGGTTTTGGTCCTGATGGACCGCAGCCTCCTGCCAGAGGGAAGTGTTACGAACAGACTATGACCGGGGTGAGAGGGGTCGGCCACAATCTTGCCTGTACGTCTCCGGGTGCAACTTAATAATAACTTTGTCATTATGGGCTATTTTGTGTAGAATCTTGAGACAAAAAATGAACTAAATCTATTGTAGAATATGTCTGTAATGTAATAAAACGTGGAGAAGGTGAAAGGGGTGGGCAGACTTTCCGGCTTGACTGTATATATATATATATATATATATACACTACCGTTCAAAATTTTGGAATTACTGAGACATTTTTATGTTTTTGAAAAAAAAATTATACTTTTAAGGTAGCATTAAATTGATCAAACAATACCGTTTATACATTGATAATGTTACATACTACTGTTTCTATTTCATTCTATCTCTACTTTAGCAATTGCAGCCATTTTTACACATAGACCCCCCCCCTCACCATTGTAGGGCACCAAAAGTAAAAATAAAGTCATGCCTGTGACCCAAACACATCGAACGACTCTTGATATCTTATTTTCAGGTACTCTTAAAGCGATACTATAACCTCTCTGCATTCGAATGGATCTCTTTGGGAATTGGGGGGTGGGACTAGATTAAGCTGTAAATTACACATGATTGGCTAAAAGGCTCTAAGTCATCAAGTATCTGAGGTATCAAACGAGCCTCAAACTATCACTCTGCTGCCAGATATGCAGTAGATATGGATGGATCATTTAAAGGGTTGTTTCTCCTGACTCATTTTCCGATAGATAAGTCAGGAGAACAACCCGTTAAATGATCCATCCATATCTATTAATTTCCTCCAAAATGTAGAAGCTTTCCTTGTCCCAATTGAGATACCATGGCCTGCAAAACAATTATTCTACACCATACAGGCCACACAGTACTGCAGAAGAGCCAGTGACTATGTTACACCCTACAGGCCACATACAGTACTGCAGGAGAGCCAGTGACTATTTTACACCCTGTAGGCCACACACAGTACTGCAGGAGAGCCAGTGACTATTTTACACCATACAGGGCACACACAGTACGACAGGGGAGCCAATGACTATTTTACACCCTACAGGACACACATAGTACTACAGGAAAGCCAGTGATTATTTTATACCTTTGTTGGCAGTGGTAACCACAGAAAAACTGGCCAAATTAAACTCACACAACCACTTGACAAGAGCAATTATGAGGCATCACTGCAGACACAGCTAATGTTAGAGCCAAGACTCAAATCTATGATGTCTGGGCCATAGGCCTTGCCTGCACTAATGGGAAGAGGCTTTGCTTTGTTGCATTATCTTTTAGCTTAGCAGACAGCTACTTTATCTGGGCAAGTCTTTTAATAATGCACAGTACTGTAGTCATCTAGGTTAAATGCATCGTTCAGGGGTGTGACACCTGTACCCCACCTCAGGGGCTCAAAACGGCACCGGACTCCACACAAAACCCATTTCATTTCGTGCCTCATTGACCCAAAACGCTTTTGCGGCTCCCGTCCCAGGTTTAAAGGGGTTTAAACACAGGACGCTGACTGCTGTAGGGGTCACGTTTTGGACAGATAATTATCTTGGCTGATTTTGAGTCAGATTGCCGGAATTGTCTCTTAACAGTGAATAATACTGTAGGCTTAACACACAGAGCTCAGTGACCTGTGCAGCGGAGTCAAATATGATCGTGAGACTCTTCACAGGTAGTATATATAGTCAGAGCGGCCACTCCTAAGGCCTTCATTAAGCCTTCATAATGGATTTGTTAACCGAGGTGAAACATTTTTATAAACCATTACAAAGTTTTTTGCAGAGACTTTGGTTATAGGTTTTTGACAAATGTAATTAAGCACCCGATTCAGCAGAGATTGTATTTTCACACTTTTTAAGGACAACAGCAGGAAAAAAAATTATTTACTGCTTTTTGAAGGCAATTGTTTGCATGCAAAATACTATAAACTTTTTTAATGAAATATATTTTCCAATGCGGTGCGCTTGTGTTACGGCCCACCTCTGGCGAGTCGCAACATAAAGCACCAAAAACCAGATATTTGCAAGAGATAAATGTATCAACAAAAAGAAAATTGTTATTTTAACGGAAAAGGAAGAAAACAGAAACACGGGCAGTGTGTAGCCCAGATGGTTACCAGAGTGAGCTTTCTCTTAGGCATCACGGGGCTCCTTATAAAGAGTTTCTAACAGGTGGCGCCAATCCTACACTCAAAGAAAAAGAGCGAAACACGGCTACGTGCCACTCGGGGCAGAAGTGAGAGGACACAACGACATGTGAAGCGCATTGGACGGATGTCAGCACCTGTAGGCGTGGGCAAGAGCCTTCACACACCTGCTGTTTGCGCTCTTTTCAGACCACTCGACACAACAACAAGACAACCAAACAAACCGAAGGGAAAATACAAGTGCCCTGGCGGTTGGTCTTTTTTTAGTCCGGGAGTGATAGGACTTAGAAAAACATTCACAGACGCCTTCAAATCCTCTTCTGCCGTACCATACCATCCTGAGGGGGGGTGACTGGGACCAAGCCCCAAACCACAACTTTGGGGCCGGTTTGATGTGACATTTACAGGGCATTCTGGAAAAGTTTATCACAGGAGCCAAATCTGGCACACTTACATACACTGTACAGCAAAACAGCCCTGTTTACTCAAATGGTTTGAGACTACGGACAGCCTTCAACCATTTGAGTAGGGAAACTCACTCTGTTCAAGCATTCACTGGTCTTTACCTTTTTGTAATGGTTTCAGTGGCGGTGAATCCAATGCGACGGGAAGGGGGATCAGAACAAGTCACCCACAAAGGTGAGGACCAATAAGGGAGCTTAAACCGCTAATGGGTAGAAAAGAAAAAGGAATAATCCTAGTAGCTAACCAGCCAAATAATAATCAACCCTGGAAAATAGGGCGAACTCGAAAACACGAGTGAGAGCACCAAACAAAGTCTCCCAAGCTCAATACTAGCGCTTAACCGGTGAAATCTAAAAGGAAAGAAAAGAAACACCTTTGGCGCGTAACACTAAAACGGCCGGTAGAAGGTGAACAGAAAATTAAAACAAAAGAGACTGTCTCAGTGAGGACAGCACGGAGTAAATAGACAGTATAGCTTAAACGAGGAATATTCCTCTACGTAAACTCGAATACTAAGAAGCAAGTCCCTCGTGAACATAAAACAGAGCTTTAATATCACAAGGTCGCTTGTACCTAGCTATACCTGGCTCAATGTAAGTCGTAATGACAAAAAAGCACCGGGAAAGCGGAAGTGAGGAGTTTAAATACCCCGCAGGTAGTAGCACAGGTGAAACGAATAATAGGCGAGGTGAAGCAAAACCCCGGAACGGAACGTGGAAAAAATCTGATAGATTCTCAACCGGAGAGAAAAGACGAGAACCGCAGCGGAAAAGGAAAAATAACTCATGACACCTTTTAAGTGAAATTATTTTTGAATGTTTGAAATTGCACTATAATGACTTAATTTTTTTAAAGATGAGACCACGAGTTAGACTATACCAATTAATTTAGTAAAACTGCAGTTAGGTTTTACAGTGTAGTTGCATATGTGAAATGTTGATTAGTGCACACTGTAATTGTCAAATAAATGTAAACATTTTTTAAAATTAATTTCAGCACCACATACAAACAGCACAGTTTGTATGCGGAGGGGACAATGCTTATTCCCATCCCATTGAAAGCATCTTTCTGTGACACACATGGGTTCCCCAAAATTAAACAGGCTGCCAGTCTCTACTCCTATCCCAAGTGTTCTGCTTCATTCACTGTTCACATGACAGAAAGTACTGCCAGCGCCAGCGGGGGACCCCCTATTGCCCCGCTCCCTCCAGAATCCCCTGCGTGTTTCTGTCCCACTCTTAATCCCTTCACCCCCTGTCCCACAAACAAGAATGAAAAAGATTATCATAAACATAATCAAAGGAATTTTTGAATTTATAGAGTTATTAAAAAAATAAGCGCTTGAAACGCTGGGGCTCGATAATGTGCCTACAGGCAGCACTTGACTTAAAACTGAAATTCTTTCATGAAGAGGGATAGATTCATGAATGTGTCCTTCATGAAGCGATTAGCACCCTGAGTAAAGGGGAGGGAGAGAGAGAAGCACGTCCGCCAAGCGAATAAAGAATATTTGCATGTTTAGTTGACTTCAAAAAAGCATTCGATTCAATTTGGCACAATGGACTATTCTTCAAAATGTAAAATGAGTGGTGTATGGGGTGAAGTCTATGACATCATAAAATCAATGTACACAGAGAATAAGTGCAGTACCAGAATTGGAAATAAAAAAACTGAATTCTTCACTCAGGGGCATGGAGTGAGACAGGGCTGCAGTCTGTGTCCAGCACTGTTCAACATTTACATCAATAAATTGGCTTTGCAGTTGGAAGAGACTGCTGCTCCTGGACTCACTCTACAAATAAATTAAATTCTTGCTCTATGCGGATGACCTGGTTCTGCTGTCACCCACAGAACAGGGGTTACAGCAGAGCATGTCATACCTAGGGCAGTGACAGTAAATCTGGAAAAAAAACAGAAAAAAGCCAGATTGCAGGGAAACAGGTACCACTTCATCCTAGGAGCCAACACTCTAGAGCACACCACCGGTTTCAACGTGAGAATAAATGCATTAAGGGACAAAGCACACAGGGCCGCAATTCGATTTAATTTGCTCAATCCCACTGTAAAGATCTGGCAAAAAATATTTTTGTGTATTATCCAGCCCATCCTGCTTTATGAGAGTAAAATATGGGTCTCTATATTGCACAACAAAAACAAACAATGGGATGAAAATGTAATTGAAAAATTGGGAGTTCTGGAAAACTGCATTACATGTCCTCAGAAATTCACCAAATAATGTGTGCAGCCCTCCTGCATCCAATTAAAAAAAGCACTCAAATTCTGGGTTCATTTGAACCAGGCTGACCCACACTGCTACCAGCACAAGGCGCTGAAGAGCAACCAGCTCTACCCAGAGAGAGACCCCTTGGGACAACTGGCCATCAAAAAAATATATTTACACAATTTTCAAGAAAATACTACAACCAGAACATTTACAAAATTTGACAAGATCAACAAGAAACGGTACATTGACCATTGGCTTTAATGAACTAAATTAAACAATAAATTATAAATTTACCATACTCTAGGTCAAGATTACTCCGTCAGAATACCTCACTAGAGTTAAAAACAAAGACACACAATAACAACGAACATACTCAGTGACCACAGCCTTGCCAATGAAACTGGTCGCCACAAAAAATACCTGGCTGCCAAAAGAGAACAGACTGTGTGCTCACTGCAACCTGGCTGAGGTGGAAACAAAGGCCCACTTTCTACTATCCTGCCTCAAATGAATTAATCAGAAGTCAATATTTTCCCCAAATCACTGCAGAAATAAATCTATTTTAATGTGTATCAGAACCAAATAAATTCAAATTACTTCTGGGTGTAGAAGAGACCACAACAGAGGTGGCAGCTCAGTACATCTCTGGCTGCCATAATTTAAGAGAAGGTGTGAACTAAATAGCTAATATTGGTACATTATACCATCTGTGTTAATACTGACAGGTTTCTTACATTGTTAGATTACAAACTAAATGTATTTTGACCTAGACTTGTGTGTGTGCCTGTATATGGGTGTGGGGGTTTGTTATTTGCCATTTATCTACAGTATCTCAATGCTTTTGGCAAAGTTTACTTTTGGCAAAGTCATGCAAATAAAGCAGATTTGAATTTGAGAGAGCAAATTTTAAAAAGTGAGGGAGGGAGGTAGAAAGAAAAAAAAAAGATAGAGAGAGAGTGAGAGAGCATGTGAGTGTGATAGAGAGAGAGAGAGATGAAGAGTGAGAGAGAGGGTGTGCGAGTGTGAGGGGGACGGAAAGAGAATATTTTATATCAGAACTTGCCTTTGTGTAATTCTGTGTTGTTGGGAGTGGGCGTATGAACAGTAACCTCGATGCAGTCAGACACCTGGTCTATTTACTCTAGAGCCCCAGGACAGAAGAGAACAGAAACAAGTTTTTTATTCACACCTGTCAGCAAACAAGCCGAGAAACCACGAGTGCCGAGCCAGTATTTCACTGTCTTAATAGGTCTGAGAAATGAAACTATTGACCTTTTCAGCAAACTTCCTTAATTAAAAGACTGGCTGAAGGCAAAATCCAATGTACACAAGGGGTCCCCATCCCCAGTTTGAGGACCCCTGCTTACGGTAAAAAGCCCAGAGATGCCAAGATGGGGTAGCTTCACTTGATCCCCAGCAGCTGGAGGAGGCGATGAATCTACACAGGTTCTTAAATGTTTTAATAACGGGCCCCAAATTAGACATTTTGTACCTTTCAGGGACCCGTCAAGTACACATACTAGCATAGCGTAGTGGACTACAGACTTATTCTGGAACCGACCTCATACACTCGCACAACCCGTCCCGACGCATAGTTTAAGAAACACTTTATTAGAGAAACGGGAGCCATTGCCCCGGCCTACAGCTGGCTAAGCGGCTGCGGGCTCATGGAGTCGAGGAGGGTAGTTGGCAGATTGGCGTGCCGCCGGCCCAGCGCTGGCATGCCTCCTTCCCTGGCGTGCCTAATCTCTCAGGGCCAAATGGCACAAATGTTTAAATAATCCCCCCAACCGTGACGGCGGAGCAGAACGCAGAGACTAAGCTTAAAAATCCCATTAAAGCCCTGCTACAGTGCGGTCCCAGGGACCCCGCTAATTACATCCGCAGAAACAAAGGGCTCTTCTTTATTTATTTATAAAAAAAATTCCTCATAAAGGAAGGGAAAACACTCAAAAGGTAGCTTGGAAAAGCAGAAGGCTCTTAGTGCTGGAAGTTTCTCCGATATCGCAATCTGCAGCTACTGGGCTCCAAAACTTCAGAGGTGAATCAGAAGCAGTGCGGTACAGAGCGGTGTTCCCCTAGTGGACGTAGCAGAAATAGCACGTTTTCTTACGCTAGCGGCCACGGCCGCCTTTAATTCACATGCAATTCAACAGGAAATAAATCTACCCGTCACCTTCCTTCGTCTATCTGGCATAAGCAAACTTGAGCAGAAATCCCTCTCAACAATGATACCCTCATCAAACTCACTCCTATGCCCTGTAAACACAGCTATGTGAATGATGATTTATTGAGCTGGATCAGCCATTTCCAGCATTTAATGAGTCATTAATTCAGCTGTTGTCTGTAATGGGGGGCATGAATGATTGATTGATTGATTGATTGACAGACAGTAAAAATGACTTGGCAGTCCATGCTGAAAGTTTGTTTGCCTGGTGACCGAAGTGAAACGCCTGTGTTTGGCAAATGAAGGCTTAGTGTGAACGGCTTGGAGCCAAATCCGCCTTCTGAGGCTTCACGTTGACCTTGGTGAATCGGGGGACTTCCTGAATCTGGGGATGGTCTATTTACAAAGAGAAAGAAAAAAAGAGGGAGAGAGAGTAGAAGGGGGGAAAAAGAGAGATGCAGAGATACAAAGCGAGACAGAAACAGATAAGAATGGATAGAACAGACAAAAGAGAGAGATAGCAAGGTTATTACTGTTAAGCCTTATTACAGTCACATTTACGGCTCACTTGGGCTAAGACTATGGCTAAGGGCAGTAAATATTCACTTATGTTATTTTTATCACTATTTATATTTATTTATTAATTTTGAGATTATTCCCTCGAATCAAAACGAACCCCCACCATATTATTGGGTTTTTATTTCCATTTCATTTTCACACCACTGATTTTCGTATTCTGTAATTATCTGTAAGGCTTTGGAAAAAATGTACAGCGAAGAAATGTAGTGCCAATGAAGCTCAACTCAAATTCAACTGAGAGGCACTGAAGGGGAGAGATGAATAGAGAGGTAGAAAAAAGAGAGTGAGAAGAAGTGGAAAGTGTTGGTGAAAGGAAGAGAGGCAGAATGGAAGAGACAGAACGTGAGTGAAAGGCAGAGGCAGAGAAAAAGAGAGGGCCAGTGAAAGTGGTAAAAAGGCACTGTAAACACGGTGTACCAAAGGTGAAAATAAAGGCAACAAAGGCATTTGAAAATAACAAATACAGAAACTAAGAAGCAAAAGACACAAAGGGGGAAGTTCAGGCCTCCCCGCAATGGGATGTATGTCATGGTTTTCGCCTATCTTCCCTCGGTTGCTGCCTTCACGAATTCAGGATTGGTTGGGTTCTAGTTTTCCTAAAAAACTATTCTATTTCCATACTAGATTGGCTTTAGCTGCCTTGGAAGCTTTTTAGGAGATTGTTTCCTTTTCGCTCTTTCTTTTCCATACTTCTCCTTCTACTCTCTGGTATTTTGGAAAGTGAGAGGTTTATTTTAATGTAATTTATTTTATACCTATTTATTGGGCGTTATAGTCTACGTCACCTACGTTCCGAAGGTGATTCTAGGGAACCCAAACTGCAGCTTCCCCTCCGCTATGACAGTCAGGCTGGCAAATGCAGAGGTTTCCTTGCCCAATGTCTTATTTTTATTAAAGCCCAGTCATCACGGTTTAGTTCACAAGAATCCCGTGTGGCATTTATATTGTCATTGCTCACCGGACCCGCTCTTGATTGGGCTACTCCTTTATTTCGGAGCCAGTCTCCCATTTTGAATTCTGCCACCACTAATGAATGAAATGGAGTCTGTGTTTGATCACGACGCTTCGGGTCCTGAGGCGTCCGGATGTCTTATTCATTTTCACTAGGGAAACAAAATGGTGGCCGAATTTTCTATTTGGTTTCGTGATCTGGCAGGAGAGACAGGCTGGTCAGAAGTGCCGATAATGACTCAATTCTCTGAGGCACTCCACAATTCCAATCAGAATTAGAGCCATCTGAGACACTGGAGGCATTAATTTCCACAGCCATACGCATTGATAATCGTGTCAGGGAGCGGGTCCGCATTAAGAATAGCAGGAGAGACCGGTGTATGAGCTCTTCCTTCACTCCCTTTACTGCGGCCGCCTCTCCGTTCCCACTCCTCCTAGTAGCGAGAAGCCCATGCAGATCAACGGGGCCTCCTGTTCACTCTCCGGAGATACTCCATCTACTCCGGAGTGGTGTCGTCATTGCAGACGTAGGGGTCACAGCATAACTCAAGTGTCTCAAGCTTAAGGGAAAAGAAGGGTATTGTTAGAGGATCCGGGATTGTGTTACTACATCTCGGACAATACTGCCTGTTACTCTTTTATGGCAACAGCGCCCTCTCCTGGTCGACGCCTTCGTTGACTCTGGAGCGGTCAAATGTTTTATTGATGCCCAGTGGGGAAAAAAAGCACCACATTCCCGTTCTCCGCCTCACTCAGCCCCGAACTGTCACTGCACTCATTGGGCGCCCCTTAGGTTCAGGTACTATCTTTGAGACTACCGACTTTCTAGCCATGCACATTCCTTTTGAGAACCATACTGAGCAAATTCAGTTCCTTTTGGTAGATTCCCCTGCCTACCCCCTAGTGCTGGGCCACACCAGGCTTGTCCAGCACAACCCTCACATTAAGCGGAAAGGGTCGGGTCGCACCATATTGCAGTGGGACCCTCAGTGTCACTCCACTCCTTCATGCACTTCTAGTGCATGACCTAGAGGGGTTGATTCCAATTCCGTTTCCGAAGAGATAATCTCCCACGGTAATCAGGAGAATTCCAGCTTTCGCTCCGGGACTGGTGGTGAAAGTTTGTAATGGGACTCCGGAGGGGTTTGTTTCAGACAAATTGTCTGATTTTGAGATTCAATGGCCCCCCCTCTCAGTCCCCATTCTCAGGTAGCTGGTGTCAGTAGAGCTGGGACAGTGGAATTTCCTTTGCCTCCTAATGTCCTGGTTGAGTACTCTAAATTACCAGAGGTGTTCAGTAAGCAGAGGGCCACCTCTCTTCCTCCGCATCGCTCATATGACTGTGCGATCGAGTTATACCCTGGTACTACCCCTACCAGAGGCAGTCTCTATTCCTTGTTGGCTCCTGAGAGTTTGGCCGTGAAGGAGTATATCGAAGAGGCCTCAGCTAACGGGTTCATCAGACCATCTACTTCACCCGCTGGCACAGGTTTTTTTTTTAAAAACAGAGGCTTAAGGCCCTGTATTGATTATCGATCCCTCAACGCCATAACCATAAAGAACAGGTACCCCCTTCCTCTTATGAACTCTGCATTTGAACGTCTGCAGGGGGCATCTATTTTTTCCAAACTCGACCTCCGCAACACATACAACCTGGTGCGCATGCGTTAGGGCGATGAATGGAAGACCGCTTTTAACACCCATAGTGGTCACTACGAGTATTGTGTCATTCCGTTCGGGCATTCTAGCGCCCTCTGTGTTTCAGGCGTTGGTGAATAATGTTCTGCGGGAGATGTTGGAGAGATTCGTTTTTGTTTACTGAGATAATATTTAGATTTTTTCTCCTGATCCCGTCTCTCACACCAGCCATGTCAAGCAGGTTTTGAAGACTCTGTTAGAGGCGAAATTACTTGTCATGGCAGAGAAGTGCTCATTTCATGCCAGCACCGTCTCCTTTTTGGGTTTCATAATTTCTGCGGTACTGAACTGGCCCACTCCTCAGTCAGTCAAACAGATTCAGCGTTTCCTTGGCTTCGCCAATTTTTATCGCCGTTTTATTCGGAATTTCAGTGCATTTGCTACACCTATCACCGCTCTCACAAAGAAGGCATCAGCAGGTCAGTTTCGCTGGAACCCCGAGGCTGAGTCCGCCTTAAAAAAAAATCAGTTCTGAGCCCATTTGAATTACTCCCAATCCCTCCCTCCCATTTATTATGGAGGTGGAGGCCTCCAAATTAGGAGTGGGCACCACACTCCCCAATCGACCACAATATGCACCCATGTGCTTACTTACTCCGGCCGAGAGGAACTATGACGTGAAAAATCGGGAGCTCCTGGCTGTCAAATTGGCCCTGGAGGAGTGGCATCACTGGCTTGAGGGTGCTGAACACCCCTTCACAGTCTGGACCGACCATAAAAATTTGGAATTCGTCCAACAGGCTAAAAAACAGAATTCCTGGCAGGCACGATGGGCATTATTTTTTACCCATTTTAACTTCCTCTTGACGTATCGCCCCGGTTCAAAAAACCTCAAACCTGATGCGCTATCAGACAAACCTACCAGTCCAGAACCTATTGTGCCATCTACCCAGATTCTAGCTCCTGTCCTATGGGACAACAGCCTGGTATGGATAAGGATGTACGCGATTTTGTCACCGCTTGCATCATTTGCGTCCGTAATAAATGTTCTCGACTTCCTCCCGCGGGTTTATTACACCCCCTACCCATACACAGGCGACCGTGGAGTCACATCGCTTTGGACTTTATAACCGGGTTACCTGATTCTTAGGGTAACACGATTATTTTAGTCATTGTTGATAGGTTTTCCAAGGCAGCACATTTTCTCGCTTTGGCTAAATCGCAATCGGCACAGGAGACCGCGCAGTGAGTAGTCAACCACGTTTTTCCGGATTCACGGTTTGCCTCACGACGTGGTGTCCGATCGTTGCCCTCAGTTTGTCGCTAGGTTTTGGCGATCTTTTTGTGCACAGTTGGGCGCGTCCGTTAGTCTGTCCTCTGGGTTCCATCCGCAGACTAACGGACAAACGGAGCGCACTAATCAGACATTGGAGAACACTCTTCGCTGCTTGGCGGCCTCCAATCAGAAAACTTCCGCCGACAGATATTGTCATCGTCAGCGGGTCTGGCTTTCCACACGGGATTTGCCCCTGCAGGTCGAGTCTCGCAAACTCGCCCCGCGTTATGTGGGTCCATTCAAGATCATCCGCAGGATCAATCCGGTCACAGTGCATCTCCAGTTGCCACACTCCATGCATATCCACCCCACTTTCCATATTTCCTGTCTTAAACCGGTTCTCGTTAGCGCCCTGTCTGCGGCCGAGAGTTTGCCGCCCCCTTCTCGGATCGTGGAAGGAGGTCCGGCTTATATGGTTCGCCGCATCTTGGCTGAAAGACGCGTGGGTAGGGGCTCCCAGTTTTTGGTGGACTGGGAGGGCTATGGCCCTGAGGAGCGATGTTGGGTTCCATCAAGAAACATCTTGGACCCAGATTTAATTAGGGACTTCCATAGAGATAGGCCTGGGGCATCGTCTGGGGCCGTCCCCTAGAGGGGGGGTCCTGTCATGGTTTTTGCCTATCTTCCTTCTGTTGCTACGGTTTCTCTCCCATCTGATTTTTCCACGTTCCGTTTCAGAGTTTTCCTTCTCCCCGCTAATTATTCAGTTCACCTGTTCATTTATTTTTCACCTATTTATCGGGAGTTATAGTCTACGTTCCGAAGGTGATTCTCTCTCTCTCTCTTTCTCTCGAGCTTTTGCTTCTGTATTTCTGTTTGGGAGTTATCTTTACCCTTCTACTCGTTTCTACGAGACATACCCAGTTTAGTGGGTGGTTTAATATTTGGCTACTGCCAGAAAGTTTTTCGTCCCTTGTTTTCGTTTCTTCGTTTCGCATTTGACTCATCAGTCAAATCACCAAACCCTCACAGTCTGACCGGAAAAACCCCCAAACTGCCGAAAAAAACACAGCAAACTAAATCAAACTAAACCAGAGTTTGATAAAATTTATATAATGATTACATTTATTTCATGATTATTTCATTATTTTTTTCCTTTCTTAGGCAAAGACTCCTTCCTCAAAACTGTCACATGCTTTTAAAAAAATCTGTAGCGCTTTTTTTCATCCAGTAAGTCTAGACCTTACATATTTCAAAAGCAAAACGGATCTAATTAATTTCTCAATAGCAGAAAAATAATCTTTCACTTTTACAGACTTTACAAACATTTCAGTGAGAAAACGATTGATCCCCTGTAGTGTATAAAAATCCTCACTCTGAGACATGCCATCCGACTCAGGTTCATAGTCCATTTTATCTTCCTCCGCATCTCTCTGGTTCTCGGTGATAGGCGGCTCAGCTCCCGGTGCCTCCCCACTAGCCTGTTTGTACTGCCCGGCTTCAGTTACCGCCGCTACCGGAAGGTTTGTGCTCACAGCCCCGCTATCAACACTGTCCTCACCAGGAGACTGCAGAGCGGATGATCGCTGTCATTTCATTTAAAACGGCCTGAGCTTCCTTTTCAGTTCAGTGGCTATGCTAACTAC
Source organism: Ilyophis sp. 1 JC-2022 (assembly GCA_022702515.1). Lineage (NCBI taxonomy): Eukaryota > Metazoa > Chordata > Actinopteri > Anguilliformes > Synaphobranchidae > Ilyophis > Ilyophis sp. 1 JC-2022. The sequence continues at coordinate 11,097,041 of CM040402.1, forward strand.
CTCTGGGGAGGATGCCTTTTGAGAGGTTCCTTTTTTCCCTGTCCACTTGCCCCTTCTCCTGCTCTGTGGCGCCATTTTCAGTGTTCTCTGCAGCTCGCTGTCTGTGCTGGCAAGCCAAGCGCTTATGACCAACATTACCACGCTCAACACGTCATGCTTCCAGGGCTTGCATAGACTATATAATGTGACTCCTTGTGCGTGTCTCCATAAAGAGTGGACATGGCAAAGTTTTTTGTTCTCACAGCCCAGCCTGACAACCTTAAAAGCACTCGACGATCTCGCTCGAGAGCCTTGTTTGAAATAAACAGGGGGACACCAGAAATAGTTATCTTCATTGAAAAAACATTGTTAAGATAAATCAATCGACTGAGAAACAAAGGGTTCATCTTTCAAAAATATGACCACAGCTTTGTTCATCCTGGAGGCATAAAAAAGATTATCTTGTACAACTTGTTCTCTGATAGCAAGGATAACTTCCTACACCATGACAGCTGGGTCCGCCACCACCCTCACCCCGTGATGAACAAATAGGGAAGGCGTCTCCCCACCAAACTGGCTGCAAAAATCCAGACAACAAATACAACCACTACAAACAATCACTGAAAAAAATTCTAAAATAAAAGAGAAAAATACCAGGAGAAATTTGAAAACCAAATTCTAAATGTTCTACTCCTAGATGAGAAAAAAATGGCCACTCATTCTAGGAGAGGGACAAAGGGCACACCTTGCGGCACAATGTGTCAGAATAACATTGCCATAGTGACAGCGAGTGACAAAAATACTGTTATATTATTGCTATAGCAGAGAATATCTACCTGTTCCATTGTAATTCATTTCAATGAATTGTAACAAATGAAGTCATGCCAATAAAGCATTATTGAATTGAAGTGAAAAAGAGGGAGAGAAGAAGGCAGAGAAAAATTTGTCTTTTAGAATTTAACTTTTCTTGACTGGGCATGATTACTGCAGTTCACTTTGCTATTGCTTATATGTTATCTGTGTGTTATGTCCGTATATGCTTATGTTATCTGTGTTTTATGTCCGTATATGCTTATATGTTATCTGTGTTTGCTTATATGTTATCTGTGTGTTATGTCCGTATATGCTTATATGTTATCTGTGTTTTATGTCTGTATATGCTTGTTATCTGTGTGTTATGTCCGTATATGCTTATATGTTATCTGTGTGTTATGTCCGTATATGCTTATATGTTATCTGTGTGTTATGTCCGTATATGCTTATATGTTATCTGTGTGTTATGTCCGTATATGCTTATATGTTATCTGTGTGTTATGTCCATATATGCTTATATGTTATCTGTGTGTTATGTCCATATATGCTTATATGTTATCTGTGTGTTATGTCCATATATGCTTATATGTTATCTGAGTGTTATGTCATGTTATCTGTGTGTTATGTCCGTATATGCTTATATGTTATCTGTGTGTTATGTCCGTATATGCTTATATGTTATCTGTGTGTTATGTCTGTATATGCTTATATGTTATCTGTGTGTTATGTCCATATATGCTTATATGTTATCTGTGTTTTATGTCTGTATATGCTTGTTATCTGTGTGTTATGTCCATATATGCTTATATGTTATCTGTGTGTTGTCTGTATATGCTTATATGTTATCTGTGTGTTATGTCCGTATATGCTTATATGTTATCTGTGTGTTATGTCTGTATATGCTTATATGTTATCTGTGTGTTATGTCCGTATATGCTTATATGTTATCTGTGTGTTATGTCCGTATATGCTTATATGTTATCTGTGTGTTATGTCCGTATATGCTTATATGTTATCTGTGTGTTATGTCTGTATATGCTTATATGTTATCTGTGTGTTATGTCCGTATATGCTTATGTTATCTGTGTTTTATGTCTGTATATGCTTGTTATCTGTGTGTTATGTCCATATATGCTTATATGTTATCTGTGTTATTTCCGTATATGCTGATAAGTTATCTGTGTTTTATGTCTGTATATGCTTATGTTATCTGTGTGTTATGTCCGTATATGCTTATATGTTATCTGTGTGTTATGTCCGTATATGCTTATATGTTATCTGTGTGTTATGTCCGTATATGCTTATATGTTATCTGTGTGTTATGTCCGTATATGCTTATATGTTATCTGTGTGTTATGTCTGTATATGCTTGTTATCTGTGTGTTATGTCCATATATGCTTCTATGTTATCTGTGTGTTATGTCCGTATATGCTTATATGTTATCTGTGTGTTATGTCCGTATATGCTTATATGTTATCTGTGTGTTATGTCCGTATATGCTTATATGTTATCTGTGTGTTATGTCCGTATATGCTTATATGTTATCTGTGTGTTATGTCTGTATATGCTTATATGTTATCTGTGTGTTATGTCCGTATATGCTTATATGTTATCTGTGTGTTATGTCCGTATATGCTTATATGTTATCTGTGTGTTATGTCCGTATATGCTTATATGTTATCTGTGTGTTATGTCCGTATATGCTTATATGTTATCTGTGTGTTATGTCCATATATGCTTATATGTTATCTGTGTGTTATGTCCGTATATGCTTATATGTTATCTGTGTGTTATGTCCGTATATGCTTATATGTTATCTGTGTTTTATGTCTGTATATGCTTGTTATCTGTGTGTTATGTCCATATATGCTTATATGTTATCTGTGTTATTTCCGTATATGCTGATAAGTTATCTGTGTGTTATGTCTGTATATGCTTATATGTTATCTGTGTGTTATGTCCGTATATGCTTATGTTATCTGTGTTTTATGTCTGTATATGCTTGTTATCTGTGTGTTATGTCCATATATGCTTATATGTTATCTGTGTTATTTCCGTATATGCTGATAAGTTATCTGTGTTTTATGTCTGTATATGCTTATGTTATCTGTGTGTTATGTCCGTATATGCTTATATGTTATCTGTGTGTTATGTCCGTATATGCTTATATGTTATCTGTGTGTTATGTCCGTATATGCTTATATGTTATCTGTGTGTTATGTCCGTATATGCTTCTATGTTATCTGTGTGTTATGTCTGTATATGCTTGTTATCTGTGTGTTATGTCCATATATGCTTCTATGTTATCTGTGTGTTATGTCCGTATATGCTTATATGTTATCTGTGTGTTATGTCCGTATATGCTTATATGTTATCTGTGTGTTATGTCCGTATATGCTTATATGTTATCTGTGTGTTATGTCCGTATATGCTTATATGTTATCTGTGTGTTATGTCTGTATATGCTTATATGTTATCTGTGTGTTATGTCCGTATATGCTTATATGTTATCTGTGTGTTATGTCCGTATATGCTTATATGTTATCTGTGTGTTATGTCCGTATATGCTTATATGTTATCTGTGTGTTATGTCCGTATATGCTTATATGTTATCTGTGTGTTATGTCCATATATGCTTATATGTTATCTGTGTGTTATGTCCGTATATGCTTATATGTTATCTGTGTGTTATGTCCGTATATGCTTATATGTTATCTGTGTTTTATGTCTGTATATGCTTGTTATCTGTGTGTTATGTCCATATATGCTTATATGTTATCTGTGTGTTATGTCCGTATATGCTTATATGTTATCTGTGTGTTATGTCCGTATATGCTTATAAGTTATCTGTGTGTTATGTCCGTATATGCTTATATGTTATCTGTGTGTTATGTCCATATATGCTTATATGTTATCTGTGTGTTATGTCCGTATATGCTTATGTTATCTGTGTGTTATGTCCGTATATGCTTATAAGTTATCTGTGTGTTATGTCCGTATATGCTTATATGTTATCTGTGTGTTATGTCCGTATATGCTTATATGTTATCTGTGTGTTATGTCCGTATATGCTTATATGTTATCTGTGTGTTATGTCCGTATATGCTTATATGTTATCTGTGTGTTATGTCCGTATATGCTTATATGTTATCTGTGTGTTATGTCCGTATATGCTTATATGTTATCTGTGTGTTATGTGTTATCTGTGTGTTATGTCCGTATATGCTTATATGTTATCTGTGTGTTATGTCCGTATATGCTTATATGTTATCTGTGTGTTATGTCCGTATATGCTTATATGTTATCTGTGTGTTATGTCCATATATGCTTATATGTTATCTGTGTGTTATGTCCGTATATGCTTATATGTTATCTGTGTGTTATGTCCGTATATGCTTATATGTTATCTGTGTGTTATGTCCGTATATGCTTATATGTTATCTGTGTGTTATGTCCGTATATGCTTATATGTTATCTGTGTGTTATGTCCGTATATGCTTTGGCAATGTAAGTGTGCCTTTGCCATGCCAATTAACCTGACCTGAATTTGAATTTGATAGAGAGAGACAGTGGAAGTGAGGGAGAGGGAGGAAGGGAGGGAGTAGATGAAAGGCAGAGAGAGAGGCCCAGGTGAAGAGAGGTGATTACTGCTCTCTGACAGGCTGGCTGGACGCTGCTACCGTGGCGATGGGCTGGAAGGCACTGCCGTGGCAACAGACAGAAGACTCTCATTCTTCTTCATTAGCTCTGACTGATAAAGGACTCATCTCTCATCCCTCCATCTCTCGGTTTTCCCCCTTCTCTCAGCCCTTTGTGTGTGTGTGTGTGTGTGTTTATAGTGTGTGTGTGTGTGTGTGTGTGTGTGTGAGTGCTTTTGTGTTTATAGTGTATGTGTTTATGATGTGTGCGTGAATGCGTGTGTGTGTGTGTGTGTGTATATCTGTGCGTGTGTGCTGTGTGCGTGTGTACTATGTACGCTGTATGTGTGTGCGCGTTTATGTTGTGTGCGTGTGTGTGTGTTAGAGTGTGTGTGTGTGTGTTGAATAAGAGTGTGTGTGTGCGTATGAGTGTTAGAGTGCATGTGTTGAATAAGAGCATGTGTGTGTGTGTGTGTGTGTGTGTGTTGAATAAGAATGTGTGTGTGTTGAATAAGAGTGTGTGTGTGTGTGTGTGTGTTGAATAAAAGTGAGATCTATGCTCAGAGTACAGGGCAGCACATTTTAAGAACATTTCAGCAAACCACTTTTTAATTTTTTTTTACTTAAGATAACAACTGACTTAATTAATGAATGCATTCATTAATTAATGTATTTCTTTCATCCTTTTTATCTTCCCCAAAGGACAGCAGAATCACTAGAGCAGACTGACCAGAGACAAATCACTGAAGCAGAATCACTCGGGCAGAATCATTGGAGCACAATCACGATAGCAGAATAGTGCAGAGCATTCCTACAACAGTGGTCAGAATCAAAATATCAGAGGCATCAAGAAGAGCAAGAGACCGGGAAATAAAGGATGTGAGAAGAGAGGATAAAATATCAGTTTAACTTTTAACGTTATGTTTAAAAAGCTGGCAAAAATAGGGTTCTTAAAACATTGCTCTGTGAGTGGGATATTTAGAAATTTCATTATCTAACAAAGATCGCAAAGTTTAGTTAGTTGCTCTCCTAGGCTTTTTTCATTGAATCATGAAGCCAAGGTTTGTAGCGACGGTAGACTCCGCTGCACCTGGCTTCTGTATTATCAGAACAGCTCCCACTGTCTCCATTCTCCCCCATCTCACTTACATGGAGAAAAGATGAGATCTTTTTCGGTGGCAAGCTCCTCTTATTAGCTGAAGATGACATTATCATTTAGCTAGGTTAGTTATTCGCTTTCCTAAAGAACCGGGGAGAGTCCACACACTCCGCAAATCTATTGACTTGTTGATTATTCCGAAGATGGGTTACAAAATGATTATGATTAACATTTTAAAATGATAGTAAATTATTTCAAACAATGAACATTGCCATTTAATATTTTTAGGCAGGCGGGACTAATGTATTGAAAGAGAAACACTGGAATCATGAAAGCAGAATCACTGGAGCAGAATCATGAGAGCAGAATCACAAGCGCAAAATCACTACAGCAGAATCACAAGCGCAGAATCACGACAGCAGAATCGCTGGAACAGAATCACTACAGCAGAATTGCTGGAACAGAATCACTACAACAGAATCACTACAGCAGAATCACTGGAACATAATCACTGGAGCAGAATCACTACAGCAGAATCGCTGGAGCAGAATTACTGGAGCAGAAGCACTTGCGTAGAATCACTACAGCAAAATCACTGGAACATAATCACTCTAGCAGAATCACTGGAGCAGAATCACTGGAGCAGAATCACTACAGCAGAATCACTGAAGCAGAATCACTGGAGCGGAATCACTACAGCAGAATCACTGGAGCAGAATCACGACAACAGAATCACTACAGCAGAATCACTGGAGCAGAATCACTACAACAGAATCACTACAGCAGAATCACTGGAGCAGAAGCACTTGCGCAGAATCACTGGAGCAGAATTACTGGAGCAGAAGCACTTGCGCAGAATCACTACAACAGAATCACTGGAACATAATCACTGGAGCAGAATCACTACAGCAGAATCACTGGAGCAGAATCACTACAGCAGAATCACTGGAGCAGAATCATTACAACAGAATCATTACAGCAGAATCACTGGAGCAGAATCACTACAACAGAATCACTGGAACATAATCACTGGAGCAGAATCACTACAGCAGAATCACTGGAGCAGAATCACTACAGCAGAATCACTGGAGCAGAATCATTACAGCAGAATCACTGGAGCAGAATCACTACAGCAGAATCACTAGCTTCTGAGGCAGGTTGAAGACATCCAGACTGAATCTTGTTCTTCTCCCATCTCCACCCCAAAACATTCCCATCTTTTTTTTTCTTCTTTTTTCCCCCCATAGTTTTATTTATTTATTTATTTATTTATCCTTTAACTATCCAAGAGAGACCCCCAAGGAGACGGTTCTCTCTTGTTCAAGAGGCACCTTACCTAGTTTGCTTCTTAGTCCAACCCTTAGTCAGCAGAGATAAGTTGTATTTGCACTTTAGTGGTGTTGCACTTATACAGGTCTGGGAATGTTGTTAGTCAGGTCTGGGAATGTTGTTAGTCAGGTCTGGGAATGTTGTTAGTCAGGTCTGGGAATGTTGTTAGTCAGGTCTGGGAATGTTGTTAGTCAGGTCTGGGAATGTTGTTAGTCAGGTCTGGGAATGTTGTTAGTCAGGTCTGGGAATGTTGATAGTCAGGTCTGGGAATGTTGTTAGTCAGGTCTGGGAATGTTGTTAGTCAGGTCTGGGAATGTTGTTAGTCAGGTCTGGGAATGTTGTTAGTCAGGTCTGGGAATGTTGTTAGTCAGGTCTGGGAATGTTGATAGTCAGGTCTGGGAATGTTGATAGTCAGGTCTGGGAATGTTGTTAGTCAGGTCTGGAAATGTTGATAGTCAGGTCTGGGAATGTTGTTAGTCAGGTCTGGAAATGTTGATAGTCAGGTCTGGGAATGTTGTTAGTCAGGTCTGGGAATGTTGTTAGTCAGGTCTGGAAATGTTGATAGTCAGGTCTGGGAATGTTGTTAGTCAGGTCTGGAAATGTTGATAGTCAGGTCTGGGAATGTTGTTAGTCAGGTCTGGGAATGTTGTTAGTCAGGTCTGGAAATGTTGATAGTCAGGTCTGGAAATGTTGTTAGTCAGGTCTGGAAATGTTGATAGTCAGGTCTGGGAATGTTGTTAGTCAGGTCTGGGAATGTTGTTAGTCAGGTCTGGAAATGTTGATAGTCAGGTCTGGGAATGTTGTTAGTCAGGTCTGGAAATGTTGATAGTCAGGTCTGGGAATGTTGTTAGTCAGGTCTGGGAATGTTGTTAGTCAGGTCTGGAAATGTTGATAGTCAGGTCTGGGAATGTTGTTAGTCAGGTCTGGAAATGTTGATAGTCAGGTCTGGGAATGTTGTTAGTCAGGTCTGGGAATGTTGATAGTCAGGTCTGGAAATGTTGTTAGTCAGGTCTGGAAATGTTGATAGTCAGGTCTGGGAATGTTGATAGTCAGGTCTGGAAATGTTGATAGTCAGGTGTGGCACTATTGCTCGTATTAATAAGGTAAATGCACTTATGTTTCGCCTGTATTGTAAGTCGCTCTGGATAAGAGCATCTTCTAAAGAAATGTAATGTGATGCATTCGAATGCAATGTAACCGCAAAGCATGGTTAGCCGCTGGCCAATTCATGTCAAGCCACAGGGGTGAAAGCAAATGGCCATTAACACAACTGAACGTCATTTGTCAACTTTGGAACAGATTCAAAGAAACAATGTGTGAGATTTCTCACAAGAGCACACAGCCAAATGGCCCCTAATCCAGTGCCAGCTGAAACCGCAACAACTTCTGCTGAACAAAGACAAAAAAAAAAAAAAAAAACTCTCTACAGACACACACATGAATAGCTTTGTTAGATTTTTACCAGATTGAGGATTCTTTACAACAGCCCTTCACTTTCACCAGCTATGTTTCAGACAGGTGCTTAATCCCTTATTTTCATTTTATGCAGTATACAAGATTTTTACACGAATTTCAATGATAAAATGAAATTGCAGTGCAATGTTGAGCCAATAATGAAAAACTGTAATAGCCTTACATTTGGTATTCAAATGAGACTATGAAGCACAATGCAGTAAGACTGAATGTTAGCCACGGTGACATTTAGCGGGCCTGTGGGATATAAAGCCCTGTGTGTGAAGCGGTGTTGGGCTTTAAACTTTAAGCGGCTGTATTGGTTTTTAAAGTGTTTCTCCAGCCTTGTTACCTGGCTGGGATAATGTTAAAGGACTCAGTACTGCTAAATTAGGAATGATAAAGCCCCCAATTGCTCTTGAGCTGTTGGTGAATGAGAGGAGGCTTACAAATGAATACTAACGAACAATGAAATATGTACCGTGTGTGTGTAGGCGTGTGCGTGTCTGTGAGTATGTGAGTTAATCATTTGGTCCATTGTGTACCCACACAAACACAAGTGCGCACGCACACACACAAATGTACACACACACACACACAAGCACACACACACAAACAAACACATGCACACACACACACACACAGCGATGGTATCAGTGTAAATGGCCAGTGTTTGTACAACTGGACAGTAGCAGGTTTGGGCAGATTTGCTGAAAAGCAAAAATAATTACTTAGATGTCTTTGGTAGATAACTATGAAGGACAACAAACTCATTTTAACTTTTTGCAAAAGGTCTTTTTAAAATTAAACTTAAGATGTAAGCTGAGGTCATTGATGAAACGGAACGTGGAGAGCAGCATCTTATACAGGAAGTATGTGTTCCAAGTCGTTCTCTCCAAAAACAAAATGTGCGAGATGAAGCTAAAATTAGCAGCACTGTGGGGATGGCCTTTTATGGTACACAAATTAGGAATAATCGTTTCAGGCTGGTGCAGTCATCTTTGATGGCAAATGCAGTAGATAGCAAACCATCAATGTGTTCGAATACAACCCCTACACCCTTTTGAGAGTGCATATTTGACTTTTTCTCACAAATGGGGGCACTTAAAATACCAGGATGAACCCCTTATTTCCGGGGTTTTGTTGAGGGAATTCAGGAGCACACACATCTGCAGAACGGTGCACTCATCCGACAATTTCAGTAAGTAACCCGGAAGTAAAAACGTAAAAGACATAGAGCGTATATGCATATCTATGGTACAAGATAGGTTCATATTACAAACTACTCGTTTTTTATTTTTGTTAAAAAAAAAAATCTTCATTCATAATCTACAATCGTCTTGTTAACTGTTAACTGATTGATATTCTCAATAACATAAAAAAATATATATTACAACCTACTTCCTCACTAATTTGGAAAGAGTTTTGTGGGATTTCTTTCGCACACTGCTCGCAAAGTAAGAAGACAGAGCACATAGTAGACAGGGAACAGGGGTCGTATTCGGACACAGCCCATGACTGCGTTAACGACTGGCTGTAGTCCCCTGTGCGACACCATTGGCTGTGGCAAACTGGGTGGGACTGTGTTCCCCTGTGCGATGCCATTGGCTGTAGCAATATGGGCGGGGACTGTATTTCCACGTACAACGCTATTGGCCGTGAACATGGGGCGGGACTCACCTTCTTGGCAGCATCAATGCACTGCATGTACTCCTTGGCCAGGTCAGAGCAGCGCAGTGTCTGGTCGTGGTTTTCGCGGTAGCACTGCAGGATCTGGCTCTGCAGCGTGGTGCAGACTGGCTCCTTGCAGCGCGGCCTGTGGGAACGAACAGCAGGGAGCGCCATCGTCAATTCAAATCGGAGAAAAACTCAATTAGAAATTAGAAGTCTAATATAACAAAGATCTTGTCAATCAAAAAATCGAAAACCAATTAGCCCATCACATATTAGAATTTAAAAATAATTTACACGATTGCCCCATGAATGATGCATGATACAGTTGCTCTTACGGTGATTGTATGCCACAATTTAGTCAGTATGAATTAAGATAGATTTATTTCTTTATTTTGAACTTGATGCACAATAAATTGCCATCATTAGAGAGGGCTTTCATGATTAATCAACACTGCTAATATTGTATGTTAGCTTAAATTATTTAAGTAGGTTGCTCTTAAGAATAACTGTTGTCTTAACGTTGTGCATTTTTACCTCACCAGTGTTTAAAATGTACCCTTGAGCTTCCTTTTTGCCAAATTGTACCACTTTTTTTTGCAAAAATTATGTTTTGAAGTACCACTTCAAAATGCTTCTTCCTTCAATATTTTATTTACCTTGTTCCCAAGTGGCCTTTTCACATCCTCTGAATTACCCTGGAAATCTCCATTTTATCACACCCCAGAATGTGCCTCGGCTCAGAAAAATTCACCTGCTGCTGCTGTAATACCACACCCAGTATAGGGGGCAGAGGTGCAAAAAAGCACCTCCCACCCTCAACTACCACCCAGCACTCCAATCATCCGCATTCCCAAAGACTGCCACGTTCCAATTTTCCGGGCCACCCTTTCTGCTCCCTCTGGCTCCCTCTGGCCTGGGATCTCCTTCCCCATCCCCATCCCCCACCAAGATCACAGGATATGTGCCTGTACTATTTCAGTCATTCATTTCTGGATGTGAAACAAGAGTTCCACAAAAAAAAAAGAATTCTGTTCTCTAATGGATGACTCACAGATATTACATTCCCTTTTTTTTTTTTTAGGGCTTTTCAGCTTTATTGAATAGCACAGTTTAGAGAGACGAGAAGAATGGAAGCGAGACTGAGGGAGAGACATGCGACAAAGGTTGCTCGGCGAGATTCAAACCACTGACGTTGCGACTCGCAAAGAGCATGTGCACCGTGCTCTACAGGCTACGCCACTGAGACACCCTACAGTCCCCTTGTAAAAGGAATGTTTACCCACAATACCCACAGTGCAGATTGTAGCCTACCCAGCAGGTTTACGACAACAGACGTTTCCATAGATGCACCCTTGTTTTCTTCCCAACCATCCACCCTCCAAATCTGACAATCCACCCCGCACCCACACGCAAACTCTGTCTTCTACACACACAAACTCGGGCTTCTACACACGCAAACTTGGTTTTCTACACACAGAAACTCTCTTCTACACACACAAACTCTGTCTTCTACACAGGCAAATGTGGTCATCTACACATGCAAACTCTGTTCTACACACAAACTCGGGCTTCTACACACACAAACTCTGGCTTTTACACACACAAGATCAGTCTTCTACACACGCAAACTCGGTCTTCTACACATGCAAACTTTGTTCTGCACACAAACTCGGGCTTCTACACACGCAAGCTCAGTCTTCTACACACGCAAACTCGGGCTTCTACACATGCATGCTCAGTCTTCTACACACAAAAAACCCGGTCTTCTACACACGCAAACTCGGTCTTCTACACAGGCAAACTCTGTTCTACGTGCACACACGCGGTCATCTACACATGTCAAGATCTCAGATTACTCACAGTCAGGGCGAGACCGAATAGGTTAGAGACTGGTCATTTGCAGCAATACACATAACTACGCACATAACCATAACTACGCACATAACCATAACTACGCACATAACCATGGGCAGTAGTTCAGTATAGTGGTTAGGGAACTGGGATTGTAACTGAAAGGTTGCAGGTTCAACACTGCTGTTGTACCCTTGAGCAAGGTACTTAACCTGAATTGCTTCAGTGTAAATCCAGATGTATTCAGTCGCTCTGGATAAGGCTGATGTGTTATCAAGCCAATATAAAGCTCCGTCACAAGAACGACCCAAGCTTTCAGCGATGTCCCTGCCTTATGCTCCCATCTAACCAGCACAGGTGAGCTTTTACACACAGTGCCTCATGGTATTTTTCTGTGCACGGCTTACACTGGTGCCTCACTGATTCAAATACACAATACCATCCGTCGGTGTCAATTCGCAGCGAATTAGACGAATCAAAGGTTCCGCCTGTCTTCCGAGTTCCAAGTGACTTTAATCTCAGGAAGGAATTTTGTTTGTACAAAAAATCTGAGGTAAAAAATAAAAAAGGTTGTATATTTTCTTACGTTTTATACAGCTACACCACAAATGACCACACAACACAACACCTTTTTATACAAAGTTGGAACAAGACTTAAGACTTCTGAAAACATAGATGTGTAGCACAATCACCCCTCCATTTGCTAGAGTAGTTTATTCTTAATTTAATATCTCGTACGTTACGCAATAGAATGCTTTGAAATTTGTTCATATAGCCTATAAATAGATACTCATTCTACTGAAACAAACAAAATTATATTAACCTCGAGATAAAACCAAGAAAAAAAATATTTCTTTAGTAAAAAGTGTCTAATTATGCATGTAACACGTTACATAAACAAGCGTTACTGCTCACATGTAGTATTGTGCCTTTGATATTCAACATAATAATATGGCACTCCTGGAGTACTTTAGCAAAATATAGATCAACATATTAACAGCGTTTCAGAATCATTCCTTTATTCTATGCAAAGAAATAATACAAAGAGTTTCTTCCTACTTGATGTAACGCACGGTATGTTTCTAGTCACCGCTTGTGCCTTTTCTATCAATAGTAGCGCTATTTTGTTTTCCTTGATTCCAACACACTGACCAGTACGATGGGCTTGTTATGATTTACCTTTCACGTTAATCTAACATCATAAAATTTTATATTCACGAAGCGAGAGTGTTTTAAAGATAACTGAAACACTTTTTATTCCCTCTTAACACAACAAAATTAAGTATGGACTTTTCTTATCAAAAACTGCATTCTGACCTCTTGTGTTGGTCTACTCTTGTGTGTATTTGTAGCCGATTAAATGCAGTAAAACGCACGATATGGTACTTTTACCAAAACGGAAACACTTTCTGCTATTATTACCGTGCTCAAAACAAGCCATAATTCTTCGTTTTGAAGATATTTGCTCCCTTCTTCTTCGCTTGGCGTTCATGTAATCTGAGTACACATAACTGCATAATAAGTTATTGCATAATAAGTTTCGTAATTGCGTGATCTAAGTCACGTCCACATGCGCTTACAATTTTGTAATTACAAAATGCAGCTTACAGCATCTAAAATTACTATATTTCATTATTTTCTATTGATATCATGATCTAACATCAAAATACATTAAATGAGACAAAGAAAACTAAATTGCTGTGAAATTTGTTTTCATCACCTTTGTAACACTAAATGGAGGGGTGATTGTGCTACTGATCTCAGCATTATGTTTATTTCATGTTTACCATTTAATCCCAACAAATGTATTTATTTCAACAAAGTTACAGACTGTCAAGATGAAAAAATAAGCTTGACTGCTTTTTAAGAGATGTCAAACACTGAATTGGGTCAAATTGACCCAAATGATAACATGCGTTATGGAATTGTGTTTGAAGTGTTATGAAACTGTTTGAAGCCTTATGGAACTGTGTTTGAAGTGTTATGGAACTATGATCGAAATTGTTATGGAACTGTTTTTGAAGTGTTATGAAACTGAAGCATTATGGAATTGCGTTTGAAGCGTTATGAAACTGTGCTTGAAGAATTACGGAACTGTGTTTGAAGTGTCATAAAACTCAGTTTGAAGCGTTATGGAACTGTGTTTTAAGCATTACAGAACTGTGTTTGAAGCGTTATGAAACTGTGTTTTAAGCGTTATGGAACTGTGTTTGAAGCGTCATGGAACTGTGTTTGAAGAGTTATGGAACTGTGTTTGAAGTGTCATAAAACTCAGTTTGAAGCTTCATGGAACTGTGTTTTAAGCATTACAGAACTGTGTTTGAAGCGTTATGAAACTGTGTTTTAAGCATTATGGAACTGTGTTTAAAGTGTCATGGAACTGTGTTTGAAGAATTATGGAACTGTGTTTTAAGAGTTATGGAACTGTGGCTGCCAGCGCTCTTTCAGAGATGCAAACATATGCAGAAGGAAGCGCACACATACGCATGCACGCACACACACACGCACACACAAACATGCACTCTCTCACAGACAGAGACAGAGAGAGGGACAGAAAGAGAGGAAACAAACTTCCATCTACTCTTGTTAAAGGTACGATAAACAATGTTTACCGGGCTCTTATTTTAAAATCAAGCAAGGCTCCATTTAATTACCTACAGAGAAAGAGAGTCCAGCAAGCCATGTTCTTTTCACCAGCTGATAACGAACTGTCCTTCCGAACTGCCTTCACCATGAGGAAAAAGCCTTCCGTTAGTGGGAGCGGCTTAACAAAAGAGGCTGAAGTGGAAATGGACCAAAGTGCTTTACTTGCTTGAACCAAATTAAAGATGAGGTTTTCAATAAAGTTGAATATCTCAGCAGAGCCTCTTTTTACTGGCTTTGATCACAGATAATGATTTCTGGTTGAAGTCCGTAACAGTAAATTCTGAAATCCCCCCAAAAAATAAATAAATAAACAAACTGAAAAAGGACAGTCGAACAAAGCCAGACTTCTGAAACTCAACTCAGACTGGAAATAGAGTACTCAAGTGATTACGTCACGCTGTTTTTGGAAGTAAATTCCCCATTCATTTAGAGTGTAGACATTAACTAAAGCTTACTTTTAAACCATTCCTACTGATTATGTCTTACCGTCAATTTCCCGGATTGTTCAATATAACGCCCGTTCGCAAACTATGTTGTTTTTTTGGACCAGCTTCTAGTATATTTTACGTTTTAGTATTTTTTGTGTGAAAATACCAGTGCTGGCACTGTTTAAAAACTCCACGTCCCATAATTCCCTCCGAACGTGCAGCCTTGTCTCCAGGTCTCCAGGCGTTGTCATATAACGGTAGCCAGCAGTAGCACACAGCTCAGTTTTTAAACACATTTTTCTAATGTTAGCTAGCTAGCTTGAAAGACTAAAAGCTAGAATTGCTTTATGTGGTTAACCGTAGCATAGTTTCTGACCTTGTCGGGTGGACTTCTCTACTTAGCAAGCTAACGGTAACTAGTCTTAAGTGGCAGTAGTCTACTCCCATCTGCCACAGAGCAGACAGACGAGATGATGATATCTTATTGGTCGATAACCACCCGTGCGTTGCAGTACTGGATGTGCAGTCCGTTAAAGTGGACTACAAGTCGAACTACAATCCTTAATGCATTACTTTAAAATATATAAATTGAAACATGCGATATATGCTTTATATCCTTGTACCACACAGGCTAATCCAGGAACGTTTCAGCTCATTCTATAAATCAGATTTTAAAAAATAGTCGATAGTCTCCGAAGCCCGAAACCAGACTCCGCCCAAGACTGACGTACTCAATTGAGTACTCTATTATATGAAAAAATAACGATGCAAATTAGCCAGCACTGTAGGAAAGCAGCCAGCCGGAGGCTTTGTGGATCGTCGGCAGAACCGGGATTACTGCTACGGAATAGCCCGGCTCCCTGCCGGTTCAGTTACCAAAGAGAGCGCTTCAGTGAACTTTAACCCCCACAGATAAGGAAGCGCACGGTGGACGAGCGAGACGTTGTCTATCATTACTGGCACTGCCTGTCTGCAGAAGCAGGCAGGGTCCCTAGCTTCTGTCTCCCTGCATCGGGTCAGCTAACTGTTTTTATAAACGTCACAATTAGCCACTAGCTCGTATAATTAGCCACTTGACTGGCATTCAAGTGTGTTGTGGGAGAATTTTGTATTTTCTCTTCTTTTCTGTCTATTCTATGTTCATTTATCATATGGCACAAGGGCCTTCCTCAAGTGAAAAATACCACTTTATATTCTCTATGCGGGGAGAGGTATTGTTGGCCCGTTGCCTTGCTCAAATTTTAGGGTCAGGAAGCTCTAGTCGTGGCTGCCTCCCTCCCTCCCTGTGTCCCTGGGTGTCTAAAGCAAAGAAAGTACAATGTGATATATGAAACCTGTAAGAGGTTTTACCTTATGTGCCATACATTATTGTGTCCAATATTAGTTTCAAACGGATGATATTAGATACATGTATATACTGAGCAGGGCTGGAAAATAAGAAGTGCCCGCTGGCCTGGGGCCACCATGAGATTTGGCCAGTTGGTTGATCTGTCACTTGCCCAATCGGGCCAGTACCCTTACCAATAACTAACTTAAACCTTAATCATTCATTAATATTTTGCTAATATCATTCATTAGCATTCCTTGCATACTCGTTCTCCTCAGCATAGCTACAGGCACCTGTTCCTTGCTATACAAACAATAAAATACCTTAAACCAGCCAAAATAAATGTTACATAAGCTTAGGATGAAGGTACAATCACAATCTTATGATTATGAAAATACTAGTAGCTGTTGTTTGAATAAAGCAAATCAAATTCTTCCCAAAGGGCATATATGCAAAATAATCATTTATGCAACAGGACAAGACACTATGTGACCTTTGTACGAACTTCTGCTCTCTTGAATAAGCACACTGCACTCTGAGTCCTCCCAGGGCTGATATAAATAAACTCTATACTCCGCTGCCAGATGTGAAGCCAAGATCATTTTTCAGAAATCAGTTTCATTCAGAGTGCCCATAGACCCCTGACAGATAGGAAGTGAAAGACAGTGAAAAGACATTTTTGAAAGTTTAAATCCCTGCAGGTAGTCTGATGGACACAATCTGGCGGCCCTAGAGACAGGCAATACAGTCGCGGATTTTGACAAAAAAAGAGAGGAAAAAATGATAAGAATGCAAAAGAAAACGAAGGTTAACCGCATAGTTTAACGACATGTAAATAGGCGAGGCCTTTAAAGAAAGCCCCCCTGGGGCCTTCTCTCTGAGTGTTTCCGCGCTCACGCCTGTCACTTGGGTGATGTCTGGGGTCAATGCCTCCCTACAGCACCCCTAATTACCCCTGGAACAGTGTTACCTCAGCGTCCACCCGGGTGGACAGTCCAATAGGAGCATAACAGTATGGGCTCTACACCTTTCTGGACCTCAGGGTAGTATAATATCACTTTTACTTTTACCACAGGCAGTTACATTTTTGCATAAAATACATTTATACAGCTGGATATTTAACTGAAGCAATTCAGGTCAAGTACCTTGCTCAAGAGGACAACCCTACAACAGTTTCAAGCCATGCATGTATGTATGCAGGCATGACAAACACTAACAGGTTTATCCTGGAGTAAACAAATATTTCAATATCTTATCCAATGTTTTTATTTTGCTGATCTGTAGTTTGTTACAAATATATGCACTGTTGATGCGATGGGGATGCTGTGTTATAGGAGACCCAACCCTCATTTCAGATTAGACCTTAGGCTGGTCGTGACCCAATGTTTTAATAATATTAACAATCTTAATAACTGGGAGTTTTCTCTTTGACCAATAAAATTGACTCCCATCCCAGCCACCGACAGCATGTACCTCTTGCAAAACCTCTGACTGCAGCTGCCATGACTTCAGTACACAACTACCCGCAGAGGAAAGTCCGCTCCAGGAAAACTCTGAACTCGCATCTGAATTCACTGCAGCCGCCTGCAAATGAAAAACGTACAAAAAAGTACAAAGAAGCAACCTGTAATCTAGAGCGGCAAAATCCTCTGAAGATGCTCGACCTGGCAAATACGGGGGACATTATTGGCACAGAGGCTGTAGGTGATAAAGAAATCCAGCGCAAAGTCGAGCCCGTACCCTCGGAATCCACACTAATCCACGCCACGGTGTAATTACAGCCGCAGGGAGGGAAGGGGAAAGCCGCTGATGCGTTACTGCATGGCTCAGCGAGCCTGTGCCCGCTTCCCGCCAGAGTTATTACGGTGGGCGGGAGGGCCCGGCACCGGCCATCCGCGAATGCGCGGCGTCAAGCGACTCCTTCTGCTCCGCTGGTGATAAATGTGGGATTTCACAAAGCCACAGACAGGCCATGTCTTTTATAATGAATGCCTTCCCTCTTGCAAAAAGGCAGGAAATATGTAAAGATGGGGGGGAGGGGGGGAGGGGGAGGCAGGCTGCACGTCGGCGAACGTGGATCTTCTCCGTAGGTTCTGTCGGACGGGAACCACTTACACAGTGACACACCAAGACTACACAACAGCCCTATCTCCAGACCCCTGTATTATCAGGCTGGGTGAGCCTTTTACACTCAAATCAGTCAAGTTCCATTTTCTACTTACTCATAAGACAGGCTTTTGTTTTCTTATTATTTTTCTGCAGTTAAAAATGACAAATATACTTCAATGGCATAAGTACACAAAGCGTCTATAATGGTAGCACAGACAGAACAATCCCTCATGGAGAGTTATCTGCACCCTCCGAAAATCCAAGGAGAGTGTTTCTGCTTCAGTTCAACGCCATAACCGAGAACAGGACTGGAATTGTGAGATAGCCCTGCTAACATTTCCACAGGCCAAGAGGGAGGCTTGCTGAGCTTTGAAACAGTAGCTAGTTAGCTTTCCATCATTTCTGCTTTCTGTTGCAAAGACAAATTTTTGATGATGTTGATATGATGTTTTTATGATGTTGATATGAGTTTTGAATGACGGATGCAGCAAATAAACATTTCGGGGGGGGTGGTATGTGAGCGAAAGGTTTACGATGTAATTGATTTGCTTGGCTTCAACGTGTGTGGGAAATAGATAATTAACTGCTGTTTGTCTGAATGTGTTGTGACGGGGTCAGAGATGAGGCATAGGTCGTGCAATAAAATAATGGTGAGAAACAAGGAAATGTGCCATCAACAAAAATACTTTTATTTTGATGGGTGCTGATGGTTATTTCTTAACTCCCTCCTGCACTTGGCCAATAATTACCGCTCCCAGCACAGGCAAACAAAGTCATAAAGGAGAAACACAAGTCAAAACATACACAGGTTCAACCCATAATCAGCTCCTCAAAAAGTTGGTACACGAATCAGGCAGTCAGCAAAACAGTTTGAGTTCCAAGAAACAAATCGGTACCGCTCAGCGAGATCTCCAACACTCTCCTTACACGCTCTTCCCTTCAATGATGCTTCTCACCTATCCAAAACCCAGAGGTGGAAATCCAGGGGTCATAAAGTAAAAGTTCTCACCAGCATTTTGCTCCAATCACCTGGATATGCTAATTAACATAATTATTCAGCAAAGAGGTAGAACTAATTAGTGAAATCAGCTGGCCGAGTCTATGGGTGGAAGAAACACACGGTAGGACTTTTACTTTATGTCCCCTGGATTTCCACCGCTCAGAAAACCTGACCGGCACATGCAGAGTTTAGCCGAATGGGCATGGTTTCCACTCCATTTAAAAATGGCACACGAAACAGCATATGCCGTTATGCCACTCATGCCCGTCTAAACTCTCAGCAAAAACAGCTCGAAAAGACAATAATTGTCATCTGCCACAAATTACAACAGAGGCGGGCACAAATCACGTGACTGCTGCCGCCGGCTGACAAGATTCCACTCCATTTAAGTGGGTTTCTCCGCTTTCGCCGCTACGTAATGCGCGGCATGCGGGCACATCCAAAATGGAGCGCACCCACTCATTGCCTGCAGGTGACTCTTTGGCCGGCTGAAAAACGTGGACTGGCTCTAGACATCCAGGGAATGGAGCCATTGGGAGCCATTGGTGAGGAACACATCAAAATCCTCACAAGTAGGCTTGTTATAACGTGCCTTGTGCGTATACGACGCAGCAAGGTCCACTTGCTCTATCTGCCCGGGTAAAATGTAACGCAATTAAATCAGGTTGAGTTTGTCAGTAAAAAATGTTAAATTATCACAAGAGAGCAGAATTCCTTTCCTTTCAGCTTTGGATTTTAAAAAGTCTCCATTCAGTCAGCACTTTAGTCCTTTAACCTTGTTTACAAATGACTGCAAGTGAAAAGTTTTTTTCTCCTCATAAACACAGTTGAGAGAGTTCTTTTTGGTGATCACTGCATTCATTATTAATTTTTTAAGAAAAACAAATAAAATTTGTAGTAAAATTTGATATCATTGTGAGTTACAGTAAAAGAGAAAATGTAAACTGAATCCTGGTATTAGGCAGAGATAACACCAGAGAAGAGAGTGATGCTGTGTTCATGGCAAAAATCGAGGCAGCTTCAATGCGCTTCAGTAGTGGATCTCCGGGGGGATTGGCGCCGGAGAAAATTAAGAAAGACGCTGCGTCTCGACGCTTCGCATTAGAGCGCACAGTGCTCTCCCTGACAGCTTGTCACGCTCCGATGACTTTCAGCGGAAAGCATCTCCGAGGATCAGGATTGAAGCAGAGGAGAAGAGCGCTGTGTCAGTCGGCCATCTTTCTTCCAGTGCGACAGAAGCTTTACAGGCGGGTCTGTAATAATGAGTGGGGCACTGAAGACCAGAGTGGGGCACTGAAGACCAGAGTGGGGCACTGAAGACCAGAGTGGGGTACTGAAGACCAGAGTGGGGCACTGAAGACCAGAGTGAGGCACTGAAGACCATAGTGAGGCACTGAAGACCAGAGTGAGTCACTGAAGACCAGAATGGGGCACTGAAGACCAGAATGGGGCACTGAAGTCCAGAGTGGGGCACTGAAGACCAGAGTGGGGCACTGAAGACCAGAGTGAGGCCCTGAAGACCAGAGTGGGGCACTGAAGAACAGAGTGAGGCACTGAAGTCCAGAGTGGGGCACTGAAAACCAGAATGGGGCACTGAAAACCAGAGCAGGGCACTGAAAACCAGAATGGGGCACTGAAAACCAGAGTGAGGTACTGAAGACCATAGTGAGGCACTGAAGACCAGAGTGAGTCACTGAAGATCAGAGTGGGGCACTGAAGACCAGAGTGAGGCACTGAAGACCAGAATGGGGCACTGAAGACCAGAATGGGGCACTGAAGACCACAATGGGGCACTGAAGTCCAGAGTGGGGCACTGAAGACCAGATGAGGTACTGAAGGCCAGAATGGGGCACTGAAGACCAGATGAGGCACTGAAAACCAGACTGAGGCACTGAAGACCAGATGAGGCACTGAAGATCAGAGTGGGGCACTGAAGACCAGAGTGAGGCACTGAAGACCAGATGAGGCACTGAAGACCAGAGTGAGGTACTGAAGACCAGAGTGAGGCACTGAAGACCAGAGTGAGGCACTGTGCTGTTCTTGATGCTTTCCAGGTGAACAGTGGCCCTGCCCAACCCACACCTGGTGTTATTTGGCCACAACCACAGATTCCTGTTCCTGTTATTTTTTCTTCTTTACAATAAATTACAGCCTGAATCTCAGCCCTCAGCCCTCACTGGCCTGCATACATGCCTTTTCTTGGACTGTCTATTTTAGTGGCTGGTTTATTCCCTCAGGCTACAGTCTGCACAAACACTCAATTTTGCTCTGATAGATTCCCCAACACCTCCCTATTACCATTTAGCCTATCTTTAACGATTGACAACTGGCCAGCCAGCAGAGGATGGGCTCCCCCTTTATATCCAGGTTTTTCCTGAGTCTTATTCCCACTGGAGTTTTTGAAGGGGGTTCAGGCCCATTTTGTCCCATTTCTTGTTTTTCCGTAATGCGTCTTTGTGACAGCATCTTTATAAAAAGACTTCAGTGGAACCATGGAAATAGTTTTGCACCGAACTGAACTGAAATTGAACGTGTTCTGCGAGGGTGACTCCCAGTGGCGGAGGGAGGTATTGTGATATTGTGCATGAAGCACTTTGCCGGTGTTTCTGCTGTTCTGCTCTGCTCACTGGCCACACTAACAGTGCTTTGCCTTTCCCAGCTTGGGCTGTTTCATCTCCTCGCCCTTTGCTGTAATCTCCTCTCCTTTCAACTGGCTGATCAGCCAGTCT
Source organism: Ilyophis sp. 1 JC-2022 (assembly GCA_022702515.1). Classification (NCBI taxonomy): domain Eukaryota; kingdom Metazoa; phylum Chordata; class Actinopteri; order Anguilliformes; family Synaphobranchidae; genus Ilyophis; species Ilyophis sp. 1 JC-2022. The sequence continues at coordinate 11,119,116 of CM040402.1, forward strand.
GAGAGAGCCCAGCAGTAAAGCTCCATCTTCTAATATTCATGACAGTGCGGTGTGACTTCTCCTCAGCCTACAACAGCACCCCCTACTCCCCAACTTCTCCACACCTGGACATCATTATTCCTGAAGCTCTGGCTGAAGGAGGGCAGGCTGCAGCCCCCACCCCTAACCCCTTTATTTTTATTTAGAAATGTGACGGAGCAGCAGTTGAATTAAGCAGACGAGCACCGATGTCGTTTAGCACTCTGAGCCCTGGAACCGGAGAGACACTACTCTGACACTGCGCGACTGTGGAGGGGCGGTGGGGGGAGGCGGTGGCGGGAACTAGGGGCGATGGTAAGGGTGCTAGCTGAGTGGAAGGGGGGGGGGGGGAGCGCACTTACGACACCGGGTCCTGAATTTCCGGCAGCTTCATCATGTGGTGGCGCCTCGCCATGTTGCCCCGCCGCCCGTGTCTCCAGCCCCCCTTCCCGGTGCGCTCGCAGGATTAGCGCTGTAATCCCCCATAAGCATGAGTAAGCACAGGGCTTCCTCTGAGAGCTCTGACGCTTGTTCCAAAGAGTAGGCGTTAACCCCCGGCGCCTCAGTCAAATTCCCACGATAACAGGCTCTCTACACGTAGACAGCACAGCATCCTACTGCATCTGATTGTCTACACAATTGCTTGCATTCCCCACCCATTTAGCAGGTTAGCGGGTGTTCTGATGCAAATTTACTTGGAAGAAAGAAGGTTACATCATTCTAGAACCCCCCCACCCCCCACCACCAACACCACAAACCCAAACACCCCCCCCCCCCCAGTACCTTTCAGTCAGTAGCGTTTGTTTTTACACTCAGTGGGAGGGAGTTTCAAGCAAACTCCATCCTTTAACACAGATTAATTATACACTCCCTAATTAAACACCTTTTACATTCCATGGCAATACACTAGAGAGTATTTACTCTGACTAGACCAGAAAAATAAGTGGAGAGAGATAGAGACTTATCTTCTGCGGAATCATCTCTTCATTAACAATACCACTGAAGCAATGGAATTTTTGGTAATCTTTGGTTGTAAAAAAAGTGAAAGGGTAGGTCAGGGGCAAGAGTGTGTGTGTTTGCGTGCATGTGTGTGTGTGTGCACCCCATACTGGCATAACATACATTAAAAAAAATTATGGGCCCAAATGAATGACCCAAAATGAAGCTTCTTCAGAGAGACATGCTGGGCTTTATGTGCACAGAGCTCTTTACCCTTCACTCAGAACAAAGGAACATTGTGACATAGAACGTTCTGATCGGATGATTGTTTGATTGGGTGATTATTACCAATGCAGAGTCACGAATTGCCATGCAGGTTTCTTGCTTTTTATTATCTAATAATTTGTAATACTGTCCTTCTGTCCAACAGCCTGCTTCCTCCCCCTGGTGAAAGAGCTGGACTCTTGAGATGTTCTTAGCTCTTGCTGGTTCAGTAAATATCCACAGAGGGAGAGTGCTGTGCTTTTGTCCAGCCTCAAGTTTAGTCCAGCCCCAAATTAAGTTCCGCCATTCCTATAGTCCACGACACAACGGGGACACGCTGAGGAAACTCACACGTTGGGGGAAGCAGGAGGGGCGGGTCCTAGCACTGCCAAGCACGGCGGTAATCGGCAGCGGAATTTAAGCCTCATTCTGATGTAGTTTCGTTCTGGTGGCAGTGTAGTGTATATATAGATTAAAAAAGAGCTTTTCCTCATGTAGATTTTCGAGGTGCAATGAAGCCACAGTTAATCTGTCACCATAGTTACCTTGAGGTTTATGCAACACGTTAAGCTGGAAACAGCTACCGTGTCAGCAATGACGCCGAGAGCCTTCTCCGGAGCTCAGCGAGATAAAAGAGCTCCTCTAAACGAGTGTGTGAGCGAGTACTGAGATCAGACCCAAATGATTTAACACAGGAAAAAAACAAACTTGCTGGTGTGATTCTAGGTCATGTCGGCCCTGGTGTTGTATAATGCTCACAACAGACATGAGTCTTGTTCCCAGAACAGTGTGTAATTAGTGGAAAGATTAATTTACAAACAGATTTGATGGCAAAATCATGCTTCTCTCCAACACACCCTCCCCCCCACCCCCTGAGAGATCCTGGAATTCACAGAAAATCCAGGCAGATTAGTGTCGGCTCATACCTCACATGTCCCTCCATCCTGTTGGCAGCCTCGCTAAACTGCTCCCGCACCTGTTTGTAGTAGTCCAGGTTCTGGAACACAGGAAATAAAAACATTCATTAAAATAAAACCAGAGGAAAGAATGCTGGGAATTCTAGAGCAAAGGCTGAATCTAAAACTGAATGTGTGCTGTTCTCAATGAGTGTTCTCAAACTGAATGAGTGTTCTAGAACTGAATTAGTGCTGCAGAACTAAATGGGTGCACTAGAACTAACTGAGTGTTCTAGAACTGAATACATGCTCTCATCACCAAGGCCCACTTAAAGAATGAATACAAGAAGTGAACACATTTTCTGTGACCTACTTCTTATTATAATATGACATAATGTTCAAATTAAGTGGTTTACATACAATATTTAATACTTGATGGAAAAACTACGGTGCTGCTGGAAGAGGTGTTGGTGCCCCAATCAGAAAGCCAATGTCCCAGCACAGTGATGGGGACACTGTGCTGTCGAGGGCGCTGTCTGATGAGACGTTAAATCACTCTGGGCTGCGTTTCCCGATAACGATCAATCTTAGGGTTAAGTGCGATTTCAGCGAGCGATTTTACGATGGCTCTTTAATTTGTAACACGCGTTTCCCAAAACAGTTCTTAAAGCGTGAACACGCAGTCACCTCTTAAGTGCTACTTAACCAGAGGTGTAAAATCCGGGTTCAGAAAGTAAAAAGTCCTCCCCACTATTTAGAGTTCCAATCACCTGGATTTGCTAATTAGCACAATTTTTCAGCCAGGTGGTAGAACTAATTAGTGAAATCCGCTGGCTGAGTTCATGGGTGTAAGAAACACATAGCAGGACTTTTCCTTTCTAATCCCTGGAGTTTACAGCTCTGTACTTCTGTCTGTGGTGCTGCTGACACGGGAGGAGAAGGAGCGATAGACTGGGAGACGCGAACCCCACTGTGATACCCAATACATGGCCAGTTAGGCATGTTATTGTTTTAAATAAAATCTTTTTCCTACTGATTTTACTTGTCTCAAACTTATTTATTTATAGGGCAATTTAAGGAATGACGTTTATGGGTAATTTCGATGGGGATTTTGGGAAACGCACCCCCCATTTTCAGTGCCGCCGGCGACATAAGTCGACAAAAATACAAACAATCTAAAGTGCTGAGGGTGACTAACATCGACAGAAATGTCAATGTTCTAAAGGGTCGAGGGCGAATTATGTTGACCACAGCGGTCCTTACGCTGCTATACCAGTAAATAATTCCGGATTTGTGTTGGCAAAAATTAAACAATGACCAATTTACACAAATTACATGTCAATATTTTAAGTTTTATTTAGCCTATGTTTTAAAATGAATGTAGAACAACTGACCACCTAAACCAACATCGGGGTGTGGGAATAACGTGTCCCAGTCTATTTGTACCAACACGTTTCTGTGCCAGTGACCAAGATATAAAGAAATAAAGAAATTGAACACAATCAAGTAGACAATATAGCACACTAGCTGCTGCTAGGCTACTGTCTCAGCAGCTGGAGGAAATGAACAAACACACTTGATCATCGCTGTATCTCTCTGCAGCGGGAGTAAATTGCACAGTATTGAAACCAAATTGGCGTAAGCGAAGGCTCCGCTTTACAGCAATTGGGGTTATAAAACTTGCCGTTTTGTTTGCCTTATTCCCCTAGCTTTCAGTCATTCCACGACGGCCATGTGGTAAACGCTTGAGTCACGGACTGTATGTGTTTTATAATAGCCATTTCCATCCTTATATTCCATTTCTGTCCCAGTTATTTCCCCTCCAGTGGCTGTTTGTTCCTTAGTCCCTCACGCCACAGCTTTTACCTTCATTTTTGCCTTAGGATAACGGTGTCTTCTGAAACTGTTGATATCAAATAACTCACTCGGACAGCTCATTTTTACATTTTACACATCTATACAAAATATCAGTGATTATGTGTATTGTTCATTCACATATAGGGCTCTCTCTTGACAATCTTGGCACATGGTCTAAAACTCAAGGCGCAAGTGCATTTAGGGGCGTGTCCAACTCTTCTCCTAGTTAGATGGTGCATATTTTGAGCGCAAAGTAAGGCGCAAGGTTCAAATGAAAAAATTGTGAACGGATCCTGGGTATTTTGTCACAATGTTTGTGATTATGGTATTGGAGTCACACACTACCTGGACGTTAATCGAGTGTGTGTGTTTTCTGTTGCGGAACACATGCTCAGTTTCACATGGGGGGGGGGGGGGTCAACTGAAAATGTGTCCCATCAACTGCACCTAGGACATTTGGGAACTCTGCCATGTCATAAAACCCCAGCTTAATTGCATTGAGGGCATCCTGGTTATTTGGGAACCGTATGTGACGCTGTACTCTTCACACGAGTGACTTCAGGACTAGGGAAAGCGCAGGTGATAAAAAACTATGACATCCCAGCCACAGAAGCCGCTGTGCGCTGAAAAGAACCGAAAGCCAAGAAATGAAGGGTGGCCAGAAGCTTTGGTGCTGCAGGGATTGCGTGACTCCTTCTGATTTGTGGTTCCTGGTCGTCTTTGATTTCCACTAGCAAATCAAGAACGATGTGACTTGGCAGTCGATATGTTCGGACAATGTTTTCTTCTTGCAAATAGACTAACACATGTTGGAAAAATAAATCTTCGTTCTCCCTGTTGCCGTAGACGCCTCCTCCGAGCAACAACTATCGCAGCCATTGCAGGGCTGAAATGGGTTAAGACATGCTTTTCACGTGCGTTAAATAACTCGCGCAATCACCAATAACTTAACTACCGCCAGCCTTGGTAAATCACATTTGTGGTTTATTTCCATAATTTCCTCCAAATATTTTTGCACATTGAAAGGGAAACTCCTATAAATGCATATGCAATAAGGCCAATGCGCAGAAAGAAGCGCCCGTCCCACTTGGTCTTATCATGTGCGCTAATGGCCCATTCCGCCTTCATAGTCAATCTCAACAGTTGCTTTTTAAGGCTGAAAGAGGGTACCGGCACGTACGGGTTCCCGGTAATTCCTGACCAAACTATTTCCCAGAAATATAATAATGGAAAAACTGAAAAATATTTTCCATTAGCTCACACTAGTTATTTTAGAAAATGTATGCGTCGTATATTAAAAAGCACCTGCAACCGCTGAGAATAAGTTACCAACCAGAATAGCCTATGGCTTCCGTCTCACCTTAGAAAAGGCCAAATTAGCCTGCTTGTTTAACAGATTTTGTTTGATTATACAATGAAGCATTGTCAAACATCTATTCCATTCTCACAGCAGTCAGATCACAGGCAATGCATTTCAGCAAGCGAAGTTCAAGCTTCATCCGAAGTTCATATTACGTGCATTCTCATATTGATTAATAACATAAATAGCCATAGGCGCCGGATTTATTTTTTGCCAGGGGGTGCCCCAACAAGTAAATCCACCCCCATGTTCACTGGGATGTTGTAGCTGGGCTGCTAACGTTACTTCCCCCCCAAATCGTTTGACACAGGTGTGATGTTTAATTTTGTATGGGTTTTGGGTTTACTTTTTCTTACAAACTTGTCCTTTTTGTGGAGTCAACATCACGTCACCTCTAGTAGCTATAACTTATTGATAGCTGGCACTCTAGGGAGTCAGTCATAGCAAAGACACTTGCATTTTGTTAGCGCCGGGTGTAAAATAGAGCCCATATTCATCTATATATATGCAAGAGCTGACTTTTATGGAAACATTCCTGTTAACCAAACTGAAAATTTATATTGCCATCAATATTGTTTGACTTTGTTCTAATTGTGTGTTTACAACTGAACCAGCCTTATCCTCATCATAAATAATTATATTCAATAGCAGGTAAAATAATGTGTTGCACATTGACAGAACACTGTGGCATTGAATAAGTTAAAGGTCCCATGGCCAAATTCTAAAACACTAAAACTGTCCGTCAAACCATCCTCCTGCATCTGATTGGCTATAAAATCCTCTGCAATCCCCGCCCAAACATTCATTGTGGAAAGGGGAAAAACAGAAAGCACTCCTTTTTTTAAATTAGATTTTATCATTCCACTTATTGCTGTAAATGGTATTACATCATACAAATCATTGTATTTCAGTCTGCAGTTTGCTAGTAAGCTAGAGGAACACCTGTTTGTACGTGCTCTGTAATTCATAAACACTGCTGCTGGCCCAGTTGTTCTTGACTGTACATTAAGAATAAATTGGTAAACTACATGTCCTTTGTTAAAATGAAGAACAGTTTTCTCCATTTTTTTCCTAGTTTAGAAACTATAATCTTCAGCTTGGTGCTTTTTCACTGAACATTCACTGAAAAACACGCCGATCCAAACAGAGACAACAGATGTTGCGGTTGCTTTTCTGCTAAAAAAAATAAAAAAAGTTGTGGTGTATTAACGCCCAGGTAGCAGACAGATACAATTTGTCGGTATAATTTTTCTGCTCTTCTGCAGGAAGTTCTTTTCTACATGGCAAAATGCTCCATTAAATACCTTTTTAAATGAGGAGTAGGAAGATTTATGTCTTTCTGCAGTTCTGAATTGTCAGAGTTTTTTTAATTAAATTTTTTAGTAAGCCAGTGTCGAAGGCACACAGATTCCAAGAACTAAGCGATTTAGGCATGACACAGCTACAGTGGACTTGTCTCCAAACCACAACTGGGCATGACAGAGATGTTCTGATTAGAGGGGACGCCATTCTGTAGGTTTGAGGGAATGCGAACGGCTGCAACGGTGTTCTGCCTAGCGACAGGCCTATCTGCCAGGGAGCCGGAGAGGATAGGCTTGAAAGAATGACGGCCTGTTAAATCTGTTACCACACGGAGATGGAGAGATAGAGACAGCCCTCTTTTTTTCCAGGGGAACGAGAAGGAATGACCTTTTTCTGTGGCAATCTTTTGCAGAAATCAAGCTGCTTTCTCTCCAAGACAAACTCCCGGCTGATATGTTACGGGCGAACAACAAGGGGGGAAAAAAACAAAAAACTGGCTGCAGTATCAGTGATCAGTGCAGGACAGCCAGCTTTCATTGGAGAATGTTTATCCTGCAGCAGCCAATGGGGAAGTGAGGCTGATGCAGACTCGGCCGGTAACACCTTGTTTCTGAACAGCTAGCTTCGCCGCCTAACAAGCCGGGTCTTACCTGACAGCCTTTCGGTGAGCGCAGCGGATCGCCTTTTCCCTTTACCGTTTATTGTGGCCTAAAGGGTTGAGCGGGCCCCAGTTCACTCGACAGAGGAAGTCCAGCTGACTGTGGACGGGTGATTTAATTTCCACTGCCTAACTTGCATTTAATATAAACAACCATTTTTGTTACGTTCATTCAAAAGACACTCTTATCAAAAGCAAATTACAACGCAACCTACGTGTCTGTAAATTAATGTAATTTACACAGAAGTTAAAAGGACTATCATGTAGCCTGCTCTTCGATTCCAAAGTTTCAAATACACAAATAACAAATGAAAGCGACTATTATTTTAAACAACCGCTGGAGAGCCACAGTGTCTGCAGGCTTTTGTTAACAGTGTAATCAACTGCTTTAATTGACCAATTAAAAAAATTAATAAGCAAAAAAATAAATAAACCAGCATCCACTGCAACAAATGCTTTGCATAGCTACTCCCTGACAACTCATAAATTTTCTGTAAATAAATTACGCAATTAGTCTGCCAGTGAGATTATTAAAGTTCTTTGTTACACACCAGTTCGGTACACGATGAGAAGTTAGCAAAAGCCAGGTTCTAACATTAGAACTCAGATGGGTTCTGAAACCACAACCATCCCGGGAATTCTGTTGCGCCACACTACCCAACATAGCTTTAATAATAATTAGGAGACCCCCCCCGGCGGTTGTGGAGCCCTAAGCAGCTTCTTATGTCGCTTATTGGGAAAGGCCGACTCTGCTCGGATCGATACATTATTAAACCCGCCTAAAAATATTAAATGAACAAAATTGGCCTCTTGCGCGTGTTAGAGACTTATCGTGTCTTAATTCATCCCGGCAACCAAAATGGAACAGGTGAGCATTTCCAAAGTTGACATGAAAAATTCACTCCAGCAAGAAACTCCTGCTCGGTTACACTTGACAGGAAATGAGACGAGAGGGGGCAGAGGAGAGACGGTATAAGAAACGGTCCCTCGCTCGTTTGCGCCGCAGTAGGAAAAAAGACGAGAGGGGGCGGAGGAGAGACGGTATAAGAAACGTTCCCTCGCTCGTTTGCGCCGCAGTAGTAGGCCGTTTCTAAATGATTTTAAACCGACGGCGTCGCGTTTCCGTCAGTTTGGCCGCTGGGGTACGGGGCAGAGACTGCGCAGACGGGCGAGTGTTCAGCTTCGTGTGCACCTGAAAATAAAATTCTGTTTTGGGATCAGCGTCCGTAAGGACAGAATATGCTCTGAATGAAGCCCGACTGCGTAGATCAGCACAATGAGGGAGCATCGTGGGAAATTAGCTAAACGTTCATTTTGCGCTTACACAGGAAGTTTCTCTTCACAAAGAAAGCTATTAATGACTGGAATATCTAACAAGAGCTTTAGACCCTTGAGGAGTCGGCTGCCAGGCTTGGCACAGTACTGGGAGCACTTGAGACCTAGGGGAAATAATCTAGAGTCTAGACAGGCTGAACGGACCGTCTCTGCATTCAAACATTTTCATGCCGTGTTCCCTTATAGGAAAAGATCACCATAAAATATATATTTTGACAGTAATTCGATCTGTCTGCTGATAATATGGTGAAAAAAGCACTGATTTCAGAACACTACATTCCATTCTGAAAAGATCTGCCTGAGTGAGGCTTTTCGCATCACTGGAATAGCCACACAGCCACGCCCACTCTCGATGTAGCAGTGAAAAAAACTTTTTTCTTCTTCTAGATTTTTAGGACTTTTCCGCTTTATTGAGGAGCACAGTGTAGAGAGACAGACATGTGCAGCCAGATTCAAACCGCCAACATAGCGGCTCACAAAGAGCATGTGGATAGGGCTCTACACCGAGAGTGGCAAAAGAGTGGCAAATAGAAGGCGTTTCAAATGAGGAAAGTGGGAAATAATATATCCACACAACTACAACTACGGTAAATATGTTTTTAAGCCTTCCAACAGAAGAGTAAACGATAATGACAATAAAAAGCATCACTGAAGTGTGGAGGTGTTTTCCTTTACGGTGGCCAATCAGACATGTTTTTAGTTTGGTTTGTGGAAGGGTGGCACAGCCATGGCCAATCAGACATGTTTTTAGTTTGGTTTGTGGAAGGGTGGCACAGCCATGGCCAATCAGACATGTTTTTAGTTTGGTTTGTGGAAGGGTGGCATAGTGAATGGGGATATGAGTGACGGCACCTCGCTGGACCCAGCCTCTGAGCCAATTGTACGCTGAAGTCCCACATGACCACACCCGGGTCAGGACCCCTCCCCCAAAAATCAACCATTCCGCCATGCCTGGAACCGCTTCAAAAAGGTGAGCAGGGATGCAAGAAGTCAAATTAATGAGAAATATGTTGTATGTGCGCAAGTGAACTTGTGTTCCTAAAGCATTAAACAAAGAATGTTCTCTTTCCCACCCCTATTTCCAATCTCTTGTTCCTTCTCCCCCCTCTCTCTCTCCCCTCCTCTCTCTCCCTCCCTCCCTCTCTCCGTATGGCTGCCAAAGAGCGACGCTCGCTCTGATCCTAGTGTTTCCACAGCCTGTTAATCCCAGCCATATCTCAGCCGCGTCTGAAAAAACTCCCTCTACCCAACCTTTCTCACTCTCTAACTTTCTCTCCCTCTTTCACTCCCTTACTTTCTCTCTTCTCTCTCATCCTTTTTGTCACTCACAAATTCAAATGAAGAGTTTAAATTCAAATATGCTTTGTTTGCACAACGTAACTCGTCTTGCGAAAACCATTAAAAGACACAGATCTTTTTCTCCCTTTCATCACAAAAAAAAAAAGCTAAGTCTTACGTCTTAATTGTCTAATCCCTGAAATGCAGGATCAGACAAAAACCATAACCTCACTGACACATTATTTCCGCTGAGAAAGTAAAAATTTACTTCTGGATTTCCGTGAGAAGTTACTGTCGCAGCAGAAATGTCAGATATAGCAAGAAATAAAAAATTTTTTAACCAGAGCAGTATTTGCAGTATATTAATTGTAATAATTCCCATACCCCGCAAGGGAGACCGCGTGGCTCATTCCATAAGACGGCCGACTATCTACCCCTATACAAGACCCCTCCCCCGTGTGGCCAAGGGTTTGATTCTATCTGTAACCCTCTCTGCTTTCCCCTGTCTGAATAAAGTGAAAAAACATGAGGGGTGGCTGTCCACTCTGCCAAATTAGAACGTTAATTCCTTTACCCCTCTCGAATCCTGTACCCCTGCCGTTCAAGTGACAAATCTGGATCAAACTACCCCCCCCCCCCCCCATGTCACCTCATGTTGTCATGCCTGATACTCACAGAAAATTAATAACCACAGAGAGGGGGCGGTGTACGAAAGGGGGGTGGGGGAGACACAAAATCTAAATGCATTAATTTCCCTTAAGCTTTGATGAAAATGACTTTTTTCAGACTTAAATTCTAACAATTGTCCATCTGCCTGGAGCTGCTGCGCCTCCACCCCCCCCCGTACAGGTGACGCTGCCACTCTCCGTCTGCGCGGATAAACTGTCCCGCGCTGGAGGCTCGTTGCACCGGGCTGTCTGCGGGGATTTCGGGGGATTATCATCTTTGACGCACGCTTGAGCGCTTCAAAGGGGCTTCGCAAATAAAAAAAATCTTTCTTAAATGACAAGAGGAAGAAGGAAAAGAGGGAGAAGACAGAAAAAAATAAACTAGCAGCGAAAGAGGAAAAAGAAGGAGGCACGGCGGAAAGCTTTCCGTCAGATTAGCCGTGGTAAAAACCTTTTTTTTTTTTTTTAGGTTTCAAGCACATAGTGCTGGAGCCATGTTGCATTTGCGGAAATTCGTTCGTCTCTTTTTTTCTCAGATAAAAGTATCTGTAGCTCAGAAACTGTCCTAGAGTAACCATGTTCATGCCCCACAATAGGGAAGTGTATTGGCCAGATGGTGACGCATATATTTATATTTTGGTTGCTAACTTTCATACCGAACATCCAACTGATGCCAATCTTCAATCCCAATCTTAATTTCAATATAAAAATCAGGAGAAACAACCCTTAAAGTGATCCATCCATATCTACTGCATATCTGGCAGCAGATTGATGGTTTCAGGCTCGTTTGATACCTCAGACCCTTGATGCCTCAACAACAAACAATTTCATAAGACCATGATTGGTGAAAAGGTGGCGCTGTAATTCCAAACTCAAAATTAAAATAAATTGATTAAATGGGTATAAAATCTTAACACTTAAGGGGCTAGAGAGCTGCAATTTTCAGGACGTCGGCTGAAGTGACACAGACTCCTTCCGCTGATTCTGAAGTTGACCCACTCTGATTATAGCAAAAACTTACTGATGCCACAGCGTCCTCCTGAACACCAACACGATTTTTTAAATCCTCATACGTTCCTTAGCAAATTTACAAAAAAAGGATAATGACCAGTTCTGGTAATAAACAGTCAAGACACCTGATACTGGAGCTCTGGCAGAACCGCCATCACTGCTGCTGGCACCGCCATTTCTGGGGCGATACCCCTGGAAAAAGCCTGCCGAGAAACGTTTGCTTAGGGCGATCCAGCGCCAACTAGCGGTCGATTCGGATCCAGATCCAGAAAAGACCAGGCTCAGGGCCTGATACGATAGAACCATGATGACTGGGGCAACTGTGGCTTGTTGAGAGTATTATGGATATAATCAATTAGAGTTCCTACGTCTCCTCCGTCTAATTATCTATATAATCGACGAGAGTTCCTATGGCTCTTGCATGCAATTATCAATATAATCGGTGAGAGTTCTTATTGCTCTTGTGTCAAATTATCAATATAATCGACTAGAGTTCCTACGGCTCTTGCATCCAATTATCAATATAATCGGTGAGAGCTCCTATGGCTCGTGTCTAGTTATCGATATAATCGATGAGTTCCTATGGCTCTTGCATCCAATTATCTATATAATTGGTGAGAGTTCCTATGGCTGTTGTGTCTAATTATCGATATAATTGGTGAGAGTTCCTATGGCTGTTGTGTCTAATTATCGATATAATTGGTGAGAGTTCCTATGGCTGTTGTGTTTAATTATCCGCGGGGGGGAAACGGCTGCCTTTCTCGGCTCGCCAATCACGTGGGTCGACAGGAGACGCAGATCTCCGGCTAGCTAATCACATGAACGAACAGCACGCATTAACTAGCGAGCCTCACTGGAACTCACACTACAAGCAAGCAAAACGACCGTTGGAAGTCACTCCAGGCGATGGGGAGGGCCGAGGAAAGAGAGCGGGCTCCCCCCCCACTTCCCTCTTTGTCCCACCACTAATTAGATGAAAGCGCAGGAGAGGAGACATGTGGGGGTAGGGGGGGGTTTGGTTTGTCACACTGGAAGGCAGCCAAAAGGTTTAATTTGCTTTGAAAATAAGGTGTTTGATATTCATAATGCAAATGTCACTTTTTAACAAACAAGCGAGAGAGCGAGAGAGTGAGCGAGCAAGAGAGAGAGAGACCTTTCATTCCCCTTTATTTTAACACACAAGGAAAGAAACAATTCTTATTTCTCAAACATTTCAGAAATAAAACACAAAACAAAACCCAAAAAGAAAACTAAAACAAGTAAATAACAAAAAAATAAAAGTCAAAACATAATACATAAAACATTTATGAATACACACTTGAAAACTACTATAAACTAAAGAGAAACCAAGAACAGAAATTATACAAACCACTACCAATCTAACCCATTAAAACAACCCCCTAAAGCCCCCAGTATTCATGAGAAAGAGATAGGAAGAAATAGAGAGAGTGAGAATCATTAGCATTGTGAGGAGGCCTGACTATAGATTCAGTCGGTGTTCTGTCAAAGTTGAGGGGCAGGGCCAGCGAGGGGAAATACAATGCTGCGTCTGTCACTCTGAGTAGGGACGCATCGTAGATCCAGTTAACCATCGTTGTTATTTTATTATAATGTCAGAAAATTACACTGATACGTTGTTTCCTAAAGATATTTTGGCAAAATAAACCAAACAGTACACTACTCGAGTGCTGTCCTTATGCGGTTACACAATGGAAAAATGAATGGATGAAACGCAGTGATAATAAATGTATTATTCCTTGACATCATCTTCCGTCTTATTGAATCCCCCAGTAAAGAACCATGTCAACTGCATTATGATCCAGTGGTGTGCCGTCGGCTGTAAAATAGGCCTTCTTTAACATTACCTTTATACAGATATTAATCTCAACCTGTTTCCATTTATATTTCTTAGATATCAATCAAGCAATTAACTGAATAACTAATATCAAAAAATAGAGCAAGTTTTTCTGTGCTAAAATTTTTCTTTGTGTCATAAAATGTGTAGCATTCTTTCTTTCTTTTTAGCCCCTACCCCCTTCCCTTAATTACTTGCCTGGTTAAATAAAGGTTAAATAAATTTTTTTTAAATAGCACTGACTTATTATATACAGTGAGCACCATAATTCATTGGACAGTGACACATTTTTTGTTATTTTTGTTCTGTACTCTAGCACTTTGAGTTTGAAAAGATACAATGAGGTTGAAGTGCAGACTGTCAGCTTTAATTTGAGGGGGTATTTTCATCCATATCGGATGAACCATTTAAAAATGATAGAACCTGATAGTCCCCCCCATTTTCAGGCATCAAACAATATTGGACAGTTTAACATAATGTGGAATAAAGTAATCATTTTTAATATTTGGTTGCATATCCTTTGCATGCCATGACTTCCTGATGTCTGTGACCCAAAAACATCAAAAGACTCTTTCTCTTACAACTCTCTGCATTTGAATGGATCTCTATGGGAATTGGGTGGTGGGACTAGATTTAGCTGTAAATTATGCTGGAACAGTATGGAATACATGGTTGGCAAAATGGCTGTAAGTCATCAAGGGTCTGAGGTATCAAACGAGCCTGCCAGATATGCAGTAGATATGGATGGATCTCTTTAAGGGTTGTTTCTCCTGACAAATTTTCTTATTGAACTCTATGGAAAAATAAGTCAGGAGAAGAGACCCTTCAAGTTATCCATCCATAGCTACTGCATATCTGGCAGCAGAATTATGGTTTATGGCTTGTTTCATACGTCAGACCCTTGATGACTTAGAGCCATTTAGCCAACCATGTGCTCCATACTGTTCCAGTGCAATTTATAGCTAAATCTAGTCCCACCCCCCAATTTCCATAGAGATCCATTCAAATGCTGAGAGGTTATAGTATCACTTGTAGGAGTACCAGAAAATAAGATATCAAGAGTTTTTTTTATATTGTTGGGTCACAAACATCAGGAAGTCATGGCATGCAAAGAATATGCGACCAAATATAAAAAATTAGTACTTTATTCTACATTATGTTAAACTGTCCAATATTTTTTGATGCCTGAAATTGGGAGGGACTATGTACAAAAGGTTCTATAATTTCGAAACGGTTCATCCGATATGGATGAAAATACCCTCAAATTAAAGCTGACATTGTCATCGTCTAATTATCAAAAGCAATGTTAATGATGTAATTTTCTGGGCTTGTGCTGTTAGCTGTTGTTAGTCATGCAGGGCCAGATTAAGACTCTATAGTGCCCCTGGGCATCAGTACCCCCCCCCCACAAAATACACATGTACCCAACAGAATCGGAAAACTGTGATAGAGTATACTGATTCTAACACAATGTACTAAAGTATACAAAACACTTAGACAAGCCAGTATTAAATGCAAAATGTGAACTAAATGTGAGGATGAACTAAATGTGAGCATACTATCAGATAAAAAAAGAGTATGTATGCCCAATTGCCTATATGGTAGATCCGGCCCTGTAGTCATGGGTTTCTTGGTATTAAAAAAAGGTGCAAATCTTGGTTTTTAAATCTGTTTGCCATGCAGTAAGTCACCCATAAGCTTTTTGGCATTTCAAAAATTGCAATGGGACACTTTTGCAATAACGCATTACACCTTTCACTTTCCTCCAAGAAATCTGCAGCTTTCATACTTGTGTAAAATTAACATTTTAAATGTTAACACTGCATGAAACAGAACTCCCAATGTGCACCAGTTGGACCCATTCTAGGTCTTACAAGAAGGTTAGTTTCGTTAGTAAATGAGACCAATACCTATTCTCTGATATTTAATCTCTTTTAAATGAGAAATCTGCTCAAGAGGGCAGCGTTTCATCAATTACGAACGACAGCATAACAATCAATCAAAACTAAAATTACACGTAAAACAGTGTCTAAAAAGTTTATGAAAGGTTCCACTGTATAAAGTACGGACAAAAGAGAGTGGGGTCTGTACTATTAAAAACACTTCCAATGATCCCTGCTGCTATCATATGCTTGGTACCCTACCCTGCTTCTATTACAAGCAGGAGTGACTGAAATACATTGGGAACATTATTTATGCCAACCTGGCTTGCATACTCCATATTTGGAGAACTACTTCATTCCCGCAGTCAACAGTCCGGTTCCACATGTCCGCCCATATAATCGAACGAGCGGATTCCGTGGGACTGCAGTCACGTTGTGGTAGAAGATTAGCGCTTCGAACATGAAGTATGGTCACTCAAACCCACCTTCCCTCGATCCCTCTCCCGGAAAACTTAAGACTGAAAACCGAAATCTCGAGAGATTTCAGTGAATGTGTCCCGACTTCCTTCAGCAGCTGTTCTGTTTGCGCCCCATTTCAGCGCGCTCATTCAAGCTCAGCCCCCACCCCCCCCAGTCTTTATCGTCTGTTTAATGTCCTTTTACACTGATGGGGGTCAATCCAGGCTTAACCCCCCCCCCCCCCACCACCACTTCTCCTGCAGCACAAATACACTTCGACTTTATGGCACCCAAACCGCCCGCCCCTGCCTTCTTCATCATCCTGAGTTTGACAACAAGAATGCATCGGGACTCTCGTAGTCACACTTCTCTTAAACTACAATTTTCCTGCCAAAATAGGGAGTTGTGCATTATCTGCATCAACATTTTATCGCATCCTCTGAAGCTTTTTTTAATACACTGTGCACAGTGCCAGAACCCTAATGATCAAACCTAACAATGCCAGAAACAAGAATCATCCATTTCAGTATCTCAAATGTCAGATTTAATCAGGAAAAATTTAGTAGGGATTGGATCCCATTACTGTCTCACAGGCTGGATATACGGTGTGGTCTGTAGGGTCAAAAATAGTCACAATGGCTCTCCTGTAGTACTGTGTGTGGCCTGCAGGGTGTAAAATAGTCACAATGGCTCTTCTATAGTATTGTGTGTGGCCTGTTGGGTGTAAAATAGTCACAATGGCTCTCCTGTAGTACTGTGTGTGGCCTGCAGGGTGTAAAATAGTCACAATGGCTCTTCTATAGTATTGTGTGTGGCCTGTAGGGTGTAAAATAGTCACTGGCTCTCCTGTAGTACTGTGTATGACCTGAAGGGTGTAAAATAGTCACTGGCTCTCCTGTAGTACTGTGTATGACCTGAAGGGTGTAAAATGGTCCCTGTCTCCCCAGTAGTACTGTGTGTGGCCGCTAGGGTGTAAAATAGTTACCGATACTCCTGTAATACTGTGTGTGGACTGTAGGATGCAGTGTTCTTTGCGCAGAGGTTGGTAGCACAGGGAGACTCGAGAGACATTGCTGTAAACTCAAAATGTTGGAGAAAATGAGGGGGTGGGGTAGAGAAGAGGGGGTGTGGCTAAGTGCTGCGCTGGTCCCAAAAACCCTGTTGCTTTCCTGACTTGTACAAAGAAATCACGACCGAGGAGAAAAAACAGTAGATCTGCGTTGTGAGAGACTGCATGAGGGAGGGGTGTGGCTTCCCTCTCAAACTCAGCAAACAGACACAACTGCAGAACCCCATACTGCAGAACCGCAAAGACGCAAGCAGAAGGTCAAAGGTCAAACAGGGTTGAAGGGGCGGCAGCTTGAGTAATTAACCCCTATAAGTAAGTCCCTGTGGAAACAGACCTTTCCCGCTGCCTCTAACAAGCATTTCTGCACTACACAGAAATAAGGGTTTAGGGGAGGGGGAGGGGGAGGGGGGTGTTGGTGGGTTGGAAGGGTGACCGTTAAAGCCCCAGAATCACAAAGCATGCTTCTCCATCCCCACCAGGACGTGACACGGAGCTAGTCTGAAAGGGCAAACAAATTAATGGACTGTGTCTCCAGCAGCAGCTGCCTCCGGGACACCATGTCCCTTTTCTCCGCTGCCTGTGCTTCTAAAGGGAGAGATCAAAGGTCCTCACGCCCACCGCTTCTCATTCTATTCACTGCTTTTTTATTTACTCCTTGTCATGCCGCGATTTTCGTGTTCCAGAAATGTGAAGGACAACGAGGGGTCGGTGAGAGAAAGAAAGAAAATGCCTTGTAGTTGTAAAGCCAGAAAAACACCTTGTTGTACGTTTTCAGAACATTCCCCGTTGTCCATAAAAAGAGAGCGTATGGCCCGATGGGCATGTGCTCCTGGGTGGTTCACCCTGTTATGTCACTTTTGGCTGCTCGGATACTGAATTTGGGTCGTGCCAGTTACGACTGCGGACGGAAGCCCCGCAGGTTGCCTCCCTGGAAACGGGACCGTTTCAGTCAACCTGAGACGACAGCGTCTCACCGCACGTGAGCTGGTCGGTCAGGCGCTCGCAAGTCAGCCTGTGGTGCTGCATGCAAAGCGTCTTCCTCTCTAACTCCTCTCTGCGCGAGCTCCGCTTGCAAACGTCAGTATGCCATGACTGGCATTGCGCGTCGGAGGAGAGCACGCGATGTTCTTCGCTCTCCTGAATCGACAGCGGAGGCTGCACATGCGATGGGTAGAAGTATGGGAAAAGCATTTCATTAAAAAAGAGCCAGCAAGTGCAATTTAGCACAATCACGACTCCTCATTAATATTACCCTTGTGGGCGGTATCCTGTGTGGGTGTGTCCACTGTACCGGTTTATTCTCTGATACCGGCAGAGCTCCACTTTTTTGGAGGTGATAAAGACAGTTAGGAAAATAGCCCTGCTGCAAGGGGAAAGCTGAGAGAAGGGCTCCTAAGTGCTGAAGGACATAAACATAAATTATATGCACATGTGCAAGGTTATTTAAACTTTTTTTTTTTTTACCTTGTTTACCATGGAAGTGTGAATGTCATTAATGTGACATCTTACCCTCTGTTCCAGCTGGGCCAGCTTCTCCTTATAAAAAGCCTCCTGCTTCTTAAGCTCCGCCTCTTTCCTGTCCAGCTGCTTCCCCTGTGAACGACAAAATGATCAGATCAGTCAGAACGTCCAGATCATCCACAGCGGTCAGATCAGTCACAATGGGCAAATAAGCCACAGCGGTCAGATCAGCCACAATGGTCACATCAGTCACAACGGTCAGATCAGTCACAATGGTCAGATCAGTCACAATGGTCAGATCAGTCACAATGGGCAGATCAGTCACAATGGGCAGATCAGTCACAATGGGCAGATCAGTCACAAAGGGCAGATCAGTCACAACGGTCAGATCATTCACAATGGTCAGATCAGTTAAAATAGTCAGATCAGTCACAAAGGGCAGATCAGTCATAATGGGCAGATCAGTTAAAATAGTCAGATCAGTCACAAAGGGCAGATCAGTCATAATGGGCAGATCAGTCACAATGGTCAGATCAGTCACAATGGGCAGATCAGTCACAATGGTCAGATCAGTCATAATGGGCAGATCAGTTAAAATAGTCAGATCAGTCACAAAGGGCAGATCAGTCATAATGGGCAGATCAGTTAAAATAGTCAGATCAGTCACAAAGGGCAGATCAGTCATAATGGGCAGATCAGTTAAAATAGTCAGATCAGTCACAAAGGGCAGATCAGTCATAATGGGCAGATCAGTTAAAATAGTCAGATCAGTCACAATGGGCAGATCAGTCACAAAGGGCAGATCAGTCATAATGGGCAGATCAGTTAAAATAGTCAGATCAGTCACAAAGGGCAGATCAGTCATAATGGGCAGATCAGTTAAAATGGGCAGATCAGTCACAATGGGCAGATCAGTCACAATGGGCAGATCAGTCACAAAGGGCAGATCGGTCACAACGGTCAGATCATTCACAACGGGCAGTATAGTACAACATAGTAATTAGCTTATTACTATGGATTGACGAACACAATCACACATGCAAAATAATCCTATTTTCATATGTAAGTAGAGATTTAACGTCAAGCTTTTCAACTAAAAGTCCAGCAAAAATGCTTTCAAATGACCAATAAAGACATTAATCTATGATAATAAAAGTGTTATACACGCTTCATTAAAGCTTTATACAGTATTTTCACAAACTCAAAGCACCTTACAAAACATGTAATGCAAAAGAACATTTGAAAACAAGTAAAGAACAATAAAACAAATGAATAAGCATGTTAAAACAGTGCACAGCACAGCATCAGGATTAAAATCAATAAAACAAGAACCGAACATCAATAAAACTGTTTGAAAAATATGAGCCTTCATCTGTCTTAAAATGTATAACCTTGCTGTGGATACACTGATTGGAACATGTTCAAACGTTCTTTTTAATTGTAATTGAATTGTATTAATAGAGTAAATATTTATCTCAACAAAAAACATTTTCTAGGCCTGCCTTTAAAAGCATTGATATCAAAATGTGGCCAAGTTACACCTAACAATATTGCCTATCGTAGCTGACACTAATTAAACTAGCTCTATTCCAAAGCAATGCTATCCAATCTTTCCTAAATTATTTAATGTAACTTGCTGCTACAAATTTCTCTATATGAAGAAACATCATTTACAATAGAGAAATGGGGATGAATAAATAAATACAGATAAAAATGCGGACAAAAACAGTGTACATATTGCCTTTTTACAAACCTACGCAGATATGTTTGGCCCATTAATGTAACCTACTGTATGTGTGTGGGAAAGATGACATCAAATAACCATGGGATTGTAATGGGTTTTTATGTGGCGGAGATTGAAACGCGAAGTTGGGGGAAGCAGAACAAGTCAGCTCACATCAGTGAGGACCAATAAAAGGGAGAAAAACAATAAAAAAAGAAAGAAAAAACAGGAAACTAATTCCTTGTGGCTAAACAGCCTAAACAAAATCAACCCACTAAAATAGGGTGAACTTGAGAACAAGTGCAATACCAACTAAATCTCCCGAGCTCAATACTGGAGCTAGAACTGGAAATCTAGCAAAGGAAAAAACACCTTCGGCTACATAAGCTCAGCGCTGGAAATCTGTAAACAAAAACAAACAAAAAAAAAAAAAGAAAAACAAAAAAAAAAATAAATAGAACAGAGACAGAAAAAAAAATCCTATACCTGAAAATAGCTAAATAGAAAGTCCCTCGTGAACATAAACAGCGTTTAATATCCCGAGGTCGTTAGTACCTGGCTATACCTGGCTCGATGCAATGTCGAATGGCAAACAAGCACCGGGGAAGCGGAAGTGAGGAACTTAAATACCCCACAGGTAGAAGCACAGGTGAAAATAATAATGAGGAAGGCAAACCCCGGAACGGAACGTGGAAAAAATCTGATTGATTCACAATCGGGAAACCAGGACGAGAACCGCAAAAGAAAAGAAAATACAAAGCCACAAACCATGACAGGGATATCTGTTCCCATAACATTACGTTCCCATAACAGATATGCCGAGGTTATACCGAGGGATCAACGAGTTAAGTCAGCCAATATTCAGCCGATATTGGCTGTAAAAGTGGTTGCTAGCCTATATTTTAGCTGACAAATGTCTGGCTAAATCACAAAACTGGACTTTATCCAAAGTAATAACTGGTCTGACATTTTTTCCCCCATTGATGTAGAAAACAAAGCCGTTTTAAAATATGAGAAGAATATTCCTTACCACTTCACTAGGACTAACCCGAAATAAGGAGGGCTGGAGCACACAGAGCTCAGAACAAAAATGCCTTTATAGGTCTGACGTTTCCGACGTCTACAGTCAAGCCAGGAAGTCTGCACACCCCTTTCACCTTCTCCATGTTTTATTACATTCCAGACATATTCTACAATAGATTGAGTTCATTTTTTGTCTCAACATTCTACACAAAATAGCCCATATTGACAAAGTGAAAACAGGTTTTTAGACATTTGTGCTCATTTATTACAAATCTAAATGTAAAATATCACAAGTTTGCACACCCTTTGATATGACACCCAAAAGTGAGCTGAGGTGCATTTTGTTTCCACTGATACTGCTTGAGATGTTTCTACAACTTAATTGGAGTCCACCTGTGAAAAATTTAATTGATTGGACATGATTGGGGATTGCCAACACCTGCCTATATAAAGTCCCACAGTTGACAGTGCATGTCAGAGCAAATTCCAAGCCATGGGGTCAAATGAATTATCTGCAGACCTCAGAAACAGGATTGTGTCAAGGCATAGATCTGGAGAAGGGTACGGAAAAA